>CM046667.1:2513081-2926659 GCA_025594165.1 Tamias sibiricus | reverse complement strand
GTTATCTTAGATTAGGTAGAGGGCAGTGAAGGGAGATAAGGGAGGGGATTTGGGGAAAGAAAAATAGTAGAATGAAACATACAGTATTACTGTTTGTATATAAGTGACTACATGACCAATGTGATTCTACTACATGTACACTTAGGAAAATGAGAAATTATATCCCATCTACATAAAATACATCAAAGTACATAAATACATTCTACTGTCATGTATAACTAATTAAGAAAAATAAAAAAATTTAAAAGAAAAAAAAAGCCGTTTTTTTGGGAAGCCTTAAAATGGTGGCTGTCACTTAAGGTGGCCACCTAGGTGCTAAGCATAGACCTTACAGACACACCATATATAAATCGAGTAAAAACTGCTTCTTTTCCTGATTGTACATAATGTAGATTCACTACAGTAATGTAGTTGATTACACACATAGGGTAATAAGTTCTGGTTTATTCTATTGTCCTTCATCTTCAGCCCTTTTAAGTTTTATTTTAAGACAGTGTCTGGCTATGTTGCCCAGCCTGGCTGAAAGTTGTGATCCTCCTGCCTCAGTTTCCAAAGCTATTGTGATTACAGTCATTGACAATCCCAGCTAAGGAAAATAGTTGATTTAGATAAAATATTATTGACCATACTCAGCAACATTGTTTCAACTTTTTCTAAATGATGTATGGTTCTCACCCCAGAAAATATTACCTCATAAGTATACATATATATACACAAAGACACCGGAGATTGAACCAAGGGGCACTTAAACTCTGAGCCACGTTCCCAGCCCTTTTTATATTTTATTTTGAAACATGATCTCACTAAGTTTCTTAGAACCTCACGAAGTTGCTGAGGCTGGCTTTGAAGTTAGCAGTTCTTCTGCCTCAGCCTCTCAAGCAGCTGGGATTACAGTTGAGTGCAACTGTGCCTGGCCTACATAAGCTTTTATAAATAAAGGTATGTATTAACAACTTAAACCGTTGCATTGGTGGTATCATTTGATAGTAAAAAGGGGGAAATTTCTTCTGTAGGTCTTTTATTGTGTTTTTATATTTGAAAAATGGGGGTCATACATCTGGTAATGTAAGTAATATATTCTGAGAAGTTAATTAGATTTGAGATTTTTTTGTCTAATACAGAAATTAAGGTAATTGGCTATTAAAAGGCTTAAGATAGCCCATGATAAATTTTGCTCCCCATACAGAACCTTGTCTTTCCACCTTCATGGTGATCTAGTTAGCCAAAGTCAAGTGGTCTGAATGTTATTTGATGTTGAGAAACTTCATATGGAACTTCATTGCATACATGTAAAAATCCTGTGCTTGTCATTTTATCTTTCTTAGGTTTAGATGCCATATCATTTCATGGGCAGAGAAGTGTAGTGATGATTTAGGACCTTGGACACTTCAGAAGGTCCTAAATCCTCAGCCACTATACTTTCCTGGGTATGCCACAGGAGCCCACTGCTCTCCTGTTTCCTGCATGATTCAAAATAAAAAATTTAGGCTCTGGGTCAGTTCTTTTCTGTGGACAGCTTAAGGTGTGGCTGTGCATCCTCTCAGGGGAGCAGGGGAGAACCTTGGAACTAAGGAATCTCCTGGAACCAGCCTCATCTACACAGCTAACTAATTTGGACATTGTTTTCCACAAGATATGTGGAAACAGATGATCAGTCAGTCTGTGGAAGTTGATGCTGAGTGTCCATGTCAGCAGTGATTTCTGACCCTTGCATTCTCTCACAGTTGTGACAAAACAAAAACTCTCCCAGAACATAAAATCCATCCACCCAAGTGCAGTGCTGTGCAAACCTTAAAATTCTCATACACTGGAGTCATGGTTTAGGTCTCCTTGGAGGGTGATCCTAGAGTATTTTAGTGACCACCACCAGGTGGGAGGATATACCAGCTGACAGGGACCTTAACTGCCCCTTGAGCCTGAGAGGTTTGCTCCCTTAGCACCAGGATTTTCTGTGTTTATCACTGTAAAATAATCTGCTCACTTACTTGACACCCAAGTTTGTTGATTCAGAACCAAATATGATGAAATATTATGAAAGAAGGAATAAGGAAGTGGATTTTAAAAAGTCTACTTACACTTTTATTTGTTAAATATTCTAATTTTCAGTAAGGTGCAGTCGTGCACACGTGTAATCCTTGCTTCTCCAGAGGCTGAGACAGGAGGATTTCAAGTTTGAGGAGAGTTTTATAAACTTAGTGAGACTATGCAACTTGGTGAGACTCTGTCTTAAAACAAAATATAAAAGACTTGGGATATATCTCAGCAGTAAAGTGCCTCTGTGTTCAAAACCAGGTATCAAAAAACATTGCTTTTTTCTTGGACTACTCCTTTGGGAGCTAGATTCTTAGATTTTGAAATTTGTAAATTACATAAAACCTCAGTATATACTCTTTGTGATCTGTGCCACCTTTTGGCTGATCTTAGATATGATCTACTCTTTCCATTTTTAGAAGTAGTTTTTCTGAAGTTTACCAACAAGCAGAGTTCCACTGGCCTTGGATTTCAGAAAAGTTACTAAAATGCTCAGTGTGTTTTCCATAGAGTTTAGATCATGCAGAAATTCAGTCTCTAATTTTCTTGGTTCAAAGTGTATTGTCTTTCCATTGATTAAAATGTATTTTCTCCCTCTGATTTTGTATGTTTTCTATTATAATTTTTTGTCATACGTTACATGTATTTTAGTTTAGATTTTTGTGTGTGTATGTGTGTGTGTGTGTGTGTGTGTGTGTGTTTGTGGCGTGCTGAAGATTGAACCCAGTACCTCATGCATGTTTGTCAAATGTTCTACTATCAACGTATTACCCAGCAAAAGAGAATTAGTTTGTAAATTATTAATTATTTACTTACTTGTGTATTGAGTGCTGGGGATTCAAGCCAGGGACATGCTCATGCTTGTTGTCCTTCCAAAAATAGTTTCAAATTTGTGAAAGCATTTTCTTTCTGTGTGGGTGTTTCACTAGGGATTAAACCCTCAATCTTATCATCCTCCAGCCATGACCTACATATTTGCTAAAATTTTAAGTGTACACAAACTATACCAGCAATTATATTTACCCTTAAAGATAAACCATCCTTTTCTCTATAGATGGAAAGAGTATTAAAAATCAGTCTCCTTTCTTTTCTCCATAGTTTTGAAATTTGTAAATATAAATCTTTCTCTTTTCTTTGCTCTTGCATTATTATAGAAAAGGTATTCAGTATTTAATATTGTTTATTATGTTTGTTATGTTTATTATTATTTGTGAATCTTCCATGGTATGGTAGTTTATTTACTTCTTTATTAAATTAAGTTTATTTTTCTGAGGTATTGTAGGCTTATATAGTGTATTAGTCAGAATTGTCTACAGGAAAAAAATTTACAGCAAGAATGCTTCAGAAAAGGAGATTTTTATATTTTCTTACCTGACCAGAAGCTGAACAGTCCACAATGGCCATCTGCAGGCTGGATAGCTAGAGAAGTAGTAGCTGAGCAGTCCAAGATACTGAAGCTTCAGAACAAGAGGGATCAATTTTGCTACCCTAGTCTGAGATCCAATGCTTCTAGAAAATCCCTGGAGAATCACTAGCAGAGTTTGATTTGGAAGAGTGATGAAGGGAGAGTGTGGTGTCCTTAGGTGATCACAACAGCAGTGGAAAATCCATTTGAGAAGAAACTGGGTTGCATCTAGTACTGCTGCCTTGTTCTTCAAACTTTTATTTCATCCAAGCCACCATCCTTTCAGGATGATGTTGCCCTCACCTAGGGAAGAATGTCTATCTTCCAGAGAGTCTGTTCTCCTTTCCATTCACACGAGCAAGGGAATTGTTTTTGGTGATTTATGTTTCCACTGTCTTTCAATGCTGTTGATGTTTGGCATTTTACCACTATAGTGGGTATATTGTTGAACCTCGTTTTTAGTTTGCAGTTTCCTAAAGACATGCTGGTGAACATCTCTCACATGTATTTTCTGTTTGTGTTTATGAGTGAGTACTTTTCAGATCTTCTGCCCATTTTTTTAATTGGTTTGCTTGCTGTTACCAAGTTTTTTTTTGTATGTGTGTGTGTGTGTGTGTGTGTGTGTGTGTGTGTATGATGAATGACAGTCCACTGTCATTATGTATTTTGAAAACATTTTATCCAGTTCTTCAGCTTTTCTTCTCATTCTCATAAGTGTAAGTTTCAAAATATAAAAAATTCCTTTCAATAAAGTTCTATTTAAAAGTTTTTCACTCATAGATGATGTTTTTTTTCTTATTGCCTGTGAAAGCCATCACACCAAAAACCATGTTTGTATATAAATAAGTAATTCTGTGTAATTTTTGTGAAGTTCTAAATTTTGAATTTAGTTGTAGAATAGATGGACAATTTTCAGGGACCAGCCAGTGAGTCCAAAGACTTCTTATTTCTAAAAAATATTTATTTATTTGTTTTATTTGTACACAATGCCTTTGTTTTTACGTGGTACTGAGGATTGCACCTGGGCCGTGCACATGCTAGGCAAGTGCTCTATCACTGAGCCACAACCCCAGCCCAAAATTCATAGACTTCTATGTGACACATAGGTGCTATTCTAGAGCTGCAGCATAAATTTTCTGCCCTACTTGTAAACAGAGTCTTTATTGAGAGCTAACACTGTGACATTTGTGAAATAAATGTGTATCATGTTTTGCATGTTAATGTAAAAGGTCACTGGAAACATTTTCCAAGAAAAAATATTTTCCACTGATTTTTCATTTGCTTATTAGTCAAATATCATTAGAATATATTTATACTCTGCCAAATACTGCACTGTCGTGATGATTTTAGGTTTTTAGTAGTTCTTAACCTCAGGTGTTGCCCATCCTATGAATTTAATTTTTATTACTCTGTTGGTTATTCTGGGTATTGTATAACTAAAAATGTAACTGTAAAGATGTTTTATTGGTATTTTATTGAATCTGTAACTAAAATTGATAAAAATTGATGATAACACTGAGTCTTCCCAACTATTAAAATGAAATATCTGCATATGTTAGCCCGGTCTTTTATACTCTGGTTAGAGGCTTGCACTTTTTGTCAAAAATATTTTTGTCAGATTTATTTATGAGTATTTCTCTATTTTTTTTCCTTTGTGGTATATAAATGCAGTGTGCTTTTGTTAATTTTTTTTTTTTTTTTTTTTTTTTTTTTTTTTTTGTGGGTGCCTGTGTGTGTGTGTGGTTGGTGTGCGATGCCTCAAGGTGCTTTACCATTTACCTACAGTCTGAGGCCTTTTTATTATTTATTTATTTATTTATTTTAAATTTTGAGACAGTCTTGCTAAATAACCCAGGCTGGCCTCAAAATTGTGATCCTTCTACCTGGCCCCCTGAGTCCAGGGATCATGGGTTTGGTTCTGTGCCCAGCTTATGGTTGTCCAGTATAACAACAGTCTTATTTCTTAAACATATGTTGTACAACCCTGATGTCATCTCATTGATTTTCATAATTCTTTGCTTTATTTCACATATAGTAGAGGATCATGGTGTTTCTCTATAAAGAAATATGTGTTTTTCATGCTAGATTATGTCCTTTCATTATTCCTGACTTTTCTCATTAGGTATTGATATAGTCATGATATCCATTATTTTGCTTTTTGTGTGTGTGTGTGTGTGTGTGTGATGAATGACGTTAATTGGTTTTTAAATTTTGAAACAGTTGTTCATAAGTTTAATAATTCTCTCTTGGATTTGGTGTATAATTATTATCATTCATGTTTGGATTCAGTTAATTAATGTTTATGAAGTCTTTAGCATTTAAGCTAATGAGATTAATTCATAGCTTCTTATTTTATCAACTTAATTTTGATAATATTGTATCATGTGCCTCTGATGAAATTAGGAGTTTACTCTGCTTTTGCATTCTGAAATACAATGTAAAAAATTTCTGTCAGTCCTTAAGTTCTTTGTAAAAGTTTGTATGATGTGTCAAAGCCCTGTTTCCTTTTTTACATAGTAATTATATATTGATTCAGTTCTTTCAGTAGGCGTGAGCTCACCTGTTTTGTGTACTAGTCCTTCTGTTTAAGTTTTAGGAGATTGTCTTTCTCAAAGTATTAGGCCAGTTCCTCTAAGTTATCTAAATTTTTTCAAGGACAGGTGCATGATATTCTTCAAGTGCCCATCGATGGTAAGAATGGTCTTTTAATTCTAATGGGTCATTTTTCTGTCCTCTGTTTTCTTATTTCTTAAATGTTCTTACATTTCTTATACCTTTATTTTATTTACTTACTTTTATAGGTGGTAAAGATTGAACCCACTGCCTCACTGGTACTAAGCAAGCACTGTACCACTGAGCCATAACCCCACCCTGTCTTCTGTTTCCTTAGCCTCATATTGGTTTATCAGAAATTCTGATGTTCATGAAGAACTTGGTTTTGCAGACTGCTGGTTTCCAGATTGTTGTTTTACCAAAACCCTCTCCATTACTTGCCTTTCCTTAATTTACATTTACCTTGCTCTACTGTTACTTGTTTTCTTAAGTGAAGGATTGTTTTAGCTCTTTTCTGAAATGTGCTTTGGATGCTATTGATACCACTAAACAACCATCTGTGATGTTTCTCCACGTTGAACTTTTACATTTCAATTTTCTCAACATTGTCAACTTTTCCCTTATTTCACATCTTCCTTCTGTGTCTGTTTAGAGTCCTGGATTGTAAAAATCATTGCTAAGCCTTTCCACCTGCTTCTGTTCTGATTTCTACACTAACACAAATAATTTTTGAGCATACTTGGGATATCACACTTGTTGAATTGTGGCTTATGGGTCAGAATGTTGAAAGTTGCTGGGAGTGTTGCTTTGATACTGAGAAGGCTGTGTATTTTGCTGTTGACTAGTGGTCAGGGAAGCCCTTATGTCTGCTGCTTTGCTACATGGTCTCATACCCAATAGAGTTTGTGTGATATCATCCAGTCTAATTGTGGCTTCTTCATTTTCCTGGGCAGTTTTGTATGTTTCTGCCTGATACATTTTGTCTTTGTTTCAGGTTGATGCATATTAAAAATTCAAGACAATTAATTGAAAGTTTAGCCTAGGGCCACTACAGTGGCACATGCCTGTTCTACCAGAATCTTCAGAGTCTAAGGAGAATTTCAAGTTCAAAGGAAGCCTCTACAGCTTAAATGCTAAACTACTTGGAGATTTTCTCTCTCAAAATAGAAATAATTTTTTAAAAAAGGGCTGTCGATGTGACTAATTTTTAAGCACCTCTGGGTTCAGTCTTTAATATAAACAAACAAAAACAAATAAATAAATGAATAGAAAATACATTAGCCTAAGAATTTTGGAGCTTAATTTTTCTCCATGGTAAATGTCAAGTGGTTTATTTTCCATTCATGAGCCATGTTTTTCTGTTTTTCAATATTCTTTTTACATCTTTTGTTGTTGTTGTTTAAAGGGAATGAAAATGTGTTTCTCCTCTTTCTCCAATGCTGCTGTTCCTGTTTGTTGAAGGCTTCATGCATTTGCCTAGAAACTATGTTGTATATGCTGTTTAGTCCATTATTTTGCTTTCAATTTTTTGACACATTTTTCTGAATGCCAGTGTGGTAGGGCAGAATGGTAACTTTAGCAGTTTAAGAGCTGAGAGGTTAGGTTTTACAGACTGAAACACAGCAGCTCTGCTTCATGACATTTCACTATCGAGGCTTGCAGATGTGGCAGATACCTGTAACACAGTAGCAGAATCAGCAAACAAAGTAGCATGAAAAGAACAAACCCTCTTTAGGTTTAATGTATTAAAAGGCCCTAATATGTATAACCAGAGACTTTAGGCTTTGAAAAGCTTGTGCCCATAAAAAAAAAAATGTAAAATTTTCTCTCCAATATATTGCCAGAACTCCCTTGCCTTGATGTGCTCAAATTGTTTATGTATCAAAGTAAAAGCCCTGATGTGCTCAAGGCTTGGCTTTGGAAATTATTCCTCTGGTCTGTTGTGCCATTAATAAAATGTTGCTCCCAGATCTTAGTGTCCCTTGGCCTCATTTCCTCCTACAAAAGAAGGTAGAAAAGTGCAGTAGAAACAGCAAAAGCTTTGTCCTCTGGATTTTGTGGGTAGATGTGTTAGGGCCTCTGCTTTAAAAGACAGCATTGCTATTGAAATCTCTTTTGTGCTTTTACTCTGAGGAACCCAGCCTCGAGAGGAACCAGTGCTCAGCAGGTGTGTCTTGGTTCTCTGTGAAAAGTGTCATTCTGGTCTTTGTGGGCTTCCTTTCTTCCTGAGAACAACTGGGTGGTTTATTTGTAATATGCATACTGTGGAGTGATCCCACAGCTGCTTAACCACTGAGCCAAACCCCCAGTTCCACCAACCTCAATTTTTATCTTTTTTTCATTTTAATTCAGAGTTTTGCCAACTTGCTTAGGCCCTAACTAATTAGCTGAGACTGCTATTGAAGTTAGGAGCCTCCTGCTTCAGCCATCTTAACTTGGGTGTTTTTGAAACCTGATTCACAAAATAAACTCTATCTGAAGGTTTCTTTATCAGATTTTAGGTGATGGGTGTGTGGATGAAAGTAATTTGATGTTCTCGTCTGATGCAGGCTGTTTGTTTACTCAATTTCTTTTAAGAATTTCCTGCTAATTTTTCACAGTGATCACTTCAGACGTAGGAGAGTGAGAGGTTGTTTTATTGTTGTTTTATTCTTATTAAAATTGTTCCATTATTTTCATACAAATTTCCCAGATTTGGATAAAATATGCTGTGTGTACAATGCAGCCAGGTTCCAAGGCTTCACACTGGGATGCCAAGCTGCTATCCTACACCAGAGAGGGTCAATCTGAAAGACTAGTTCAGGTCACACTGCTTTTGCTGCCCTCCATTGTTCTTCCAGATTGCTTCATGTAGATGTTGTAAATTTGTCAGAGCTTTCATGCATGATGATCTTTTTGAACTAATTGTTTTGATCATATTTTCTCATTTCCCTGGAGATTTTGCATGTGCAGCAGCTCCTTCTCCCTGGCAACTTTTTCAACTTGGATACTTACCTTCTTCAAAGACGAATCGAGTATATTTGAGTGAGGTTGTTTTGGGGTACTATTCTCTTCTACTTCATGGCAGAATCATAATGTTACTAGGATTTCTGTTCTGTTTTATTTCATAGCAGTACTGTGATGTTTCCAGACTCCTTGGTGTGTCATTTTGGAATGGGCATTGATTTTTTTAAAGGCTAATCATCTTTATAGAAATTATTTAGCTTATTCTTGTATAAAATTAAACTTCAACTGGTGGAGTGGTGCATGCCAATAATCCTAGAATCTGGGGAGGCTGAGGGAGAAGGATCATAAACTTAAATTTTAACCTCAGCCACTTACAAGGCTCTGAGCAAGTTAGTCAGTACTGTCTGAAAATGACATGTGTGCTGGAGATGTGATACTGGGGATAAGTGCCGTGAATTCAATGCCTGCTTTTTTTTTTCCAAACATAAATAAATAAATAAAACTAAGTCTCTTGCAAGCTTATTAAAAGAGTTTTAGTCTTTCACATTTGAAAGTATAATAAAAAGATGTTTGTCTACAGAATAGAAAGCTTTTGCCAACTAGATTCCAGTTTGCCTGGAAATCATTTTGATCTGTCTGGAAGACACCTGCTTTCACTCATCTTTTCATTTTGTGAAGGCCAGCCACTGAAGGATTCCTCCTGATATTTTGCTTACCTCTGCTGATACTGTGCTGCTCAGGAGCTCACATTTTTAAGTCCTTGAGTATGATTTTGTGTCAGTGGCATGTGCACATTCTGGCAGGTGCACTTTTTGTCTGTTTCTTCACTGTGCAGACATCATAGCATGCTTAGAGTTGTACATGGAGTGTCTTCTTTAACACCCAAACAGTGCTAGATAGGTGAGGACTCTTGGTTGCAAACCTGCTGCCTTACGACACCCCAGAAGTGCTAATGGCTTAGGTTTGTTTGCACCAGCATCATTCCAGGCATGATGAAACTCTTTCACAACAGACAACCATTGTAAATGAGGCCCAATGCTGATTAAAATGTTCTTGAGCAGAACATGCCTATGTGGCACATGACTGTAGCATATGTGAGTTAACTGGCTGCTTTTCAGAAGAGTTTTTACAATCATTGGACATTCATTGTTACTATAAAGTTTACAAAAGTGGTGTCTACCATTTATCAAGGAGATTGTTTTGAGACATATAAAACTTTGTAAAGGTGTTGATTAGACAAGGTGATATCTTTTGGCCATTGAGTTTTTTCTAAGGCGTGTGACATCTTTCCAATTACCCCATTTTGCTTTGACAATAAACATGAGAAATTATCAAATTGTTGTGTTTATTAATCATTGTAGTTGTTTAATAGTTGACAAAATGTGTTCTGGAGTAAAGCACCTGAAAATTTCTAGTTGATCTCTTGGTGTAATCATGCAGGTTTAGCTCAATCCTCAATCAACACTTTGTGACAAAATGTGTGAAATGTTGTCTAAACATTGTCTATAAGGGAAGCTCCTTGGTGATCCCATGCTCAGAGTGTGTTGGTGTGTTTTGATTGTAGTCACTTTTTAAGGATGGAACAATAGGCTTTCAGAAGGAGACAAAAGTCAGTTAACACCATGTTGTCTGTACTAAATGTGTAAGCCAAGTGAGCCAATGTGGTTGGCAGATCTGTCTCAAAAGCTAAGTTTTATGAATCAGAAGTGTAATACTCAGTCAGCTTTCTATTCTAACAGTACATACTGTCCTGAGTGCTAATATTACCTCTGTACTGCACAGAACATTGTTAGGACTTGTAATAAAGGTGCAACCAACAAAGAAGTTAGGAGTGACACAGGAGACTGTCTTACTTACTGTGAACCTACCAAGGGAAGGGTGAAATACACTTTACAGTTTGCCATTGGAGTAGCTGTGACAAATTGAGAGTAGTATAATTTTGATGGACCAAATCGTGGAATTGTGGAATTAATCTGGAAGGCAGAGAATCATGTGAACATCATGAATATATAGATTTCTTATGCTGTCATTCTATCCTGATGCCCACTATACATTTTTGAAATACTTTAGATCTCAGTGACCATTGAGGATGTGGCTGTGAACTTCACCAAGGAAGAGTGGGCTTTACTGGATCTATCCCAGAAGAAACTTTACAGAGATGTGATGCAGGAAATCTTCAGAAACCTGGCTTTTATAGGTAATACTGATATTTCTTTAATTAATGAAATGGAGAAATCATATTTATTTTGGTTACTTAAGTGAAACATGAAAAGAGAATGATTTGGTGAATTATTGCAGCAGAAAATGCACTAGGACTTGGCAAAGCATTTCTAGTTCTTAAAAATTAATAGCCGGGAGCGGTGGCACACACCTGTAATCCCAGCACTTGGGAGGCTGAAGCAGAAGGATCATGAGTTCAAAACTAGCCTCAGCAATGGCAAGGCACTTAGCAACTCAGTGAGACCCCGTCTCTACTAAAATACAAAAAAGTGCTGGGGATGGAGCCCTGAGGTCCAGTGCCCCTGAGTTCAATCACTGGTACAAAAAAAATTAAAATTCATAAAGATTGTCTGGTCTTGCATTTTAGGTAACAAATGGGATGACAAGAACTTGAAAAACCAGACTGAAAATTCTGGGAGCAATCTAAGGTAAATATACTCACAAAAGAAATCATTGCGGGAATCTGAAATGTTATATATTTTTTTCAAAACCAACCAAATAATATGAACAATATGAAGTATATTTATTCCTTTAAGATTTTTATTACCAGAGATATATATTTATTTCTACAAGTTATTCAGTCCCTTCAAAGTACTTGATATGCAAAAAGTATTGTGAATTGCATATGTGAATACGACTATTTGGATAATAGCCATAGGGAAGCTGTGTTCCAATGGATGTTTCTTTTCAATATCTTTATTTTCAGTCATATTGAACAAGTTAGCAAAACTAAGCTTCACCTGATGTTGGTAGAAATGTAAACCTATTTTATCTTTTACCTGATTTTGCTAGTTATGTAAGCCTAGGACCCATAAATAAATAAAATATCATGAATATTTGCATTGATAATGTGCTGGTAATTCTTTAGAGAAGGCAAATGAGAAACTTCAAAGTCAAAGAAGATAGTGTGGTAAAACTTTCAATGAGATTTCAATACTTAACTGGACAAAGAAAAATTTTAATAGAGTAAATCCATGTGACTGCATTATGTGTGCAAAAGTCTTCATATGTCCTACATTCCTTCGTAGGCAGATCTCATCTTTTTCTGGACAAAAACACGATAAGCATGAGGAAGTTGAAGTGAATCTATGTGAATTTAAACAATACAGAAAATTTCTGGTTTCTCTCAAATATGTTCAGACACAAATGTTAATACAAACAGGAGATGGACTTTATAAAAGTGCAGTATGTGGAAAAGGCTTCATTGGTCCCAGTTCCATTCAAAGTCAAGAAGAAACACATACTGATTGGCAACACTGTAAATGTAAACAATGTGGTGAAGCCATTTCTTCTCTCACAGGTGTTCCAGGATACATGATAACACACAGTGGAGGTAGAACTTATAAATGCGAAGTATGTGCCAAAGGCTTTAGCTTTTTTTCTTTATTTAGAAGACATGAAAGTCCTTATTATGGAGAGAAACTTTATGAATGTAAACAAGGAGGTATAACCTTTATTTCACTCATGAGTCTTCAAAATCACATGTTTATGCTCACTGAGGATGCACATTTTAAATGTAAGTTATGTGGGAAAGACTTTGCTTATCCCAGTTTATTTAGTATATATCAGAGAACGCAAAATGTAGAGAAACCCTTTGAGTGCAATGTCTCTGGCAAAGCCTTCACAAAGTCCTCTATCCTTCACTCACACGAACAAGATCATACTGGAGAGAAGCTTTATAAATGTCAACAAGGTAGAAAAGCCTGTGCTACATCCCGTCAGCTTCACAGACATGAAAGAATGCATACTCTTGAGAGGCCCTATGAATATAAAGAATGTGGAAAAGAGCATGCTACATCTTCCCAGCTTTACACATATAGAAAAACTCACACTGGAGAGAAGCCATATGAATGTAAACAATGCAGAAAAGCCTTCATTCAGTTCTCTCACCTTCAGAGACATCAAAAAACTCACACTAATCAGAAGCCATATGAATGTCAACAATGTGGAAAAGCCGTCACTCAGTCCTCTCACCTTCAGATACTTCAACAAACTCATACTGGCAAGAAGAATTATGAATGTCAACAATGTGGAAAAGCCTTTGCTTTATCTGGTAACCTTCACAAAAAAGAAGAAACTCACAATGGTGAGAAGCCCTATGAATGTAAGCAGTGTGGCAAAGCCTTCACTAAGTCCTCTAACCTTCACTCACATGAACGAACTCATACTGGAAAGAAGCCCTATGAATGTAAGCAGTGTGGCAAAGCCTTTGCTTATTCTTCTCACCTTAACAGACATGGAAGAACTCATACTGGAGAGAAGCCCTATGAATGTAAGCAGTGTGGCAAAGCCTTCGCTCATTCTTCTCACCTTAACAGACATGGAAGAACACATACTGGAGAGAAGCCCTATGAATGTCAACAATGTGGAAAAGCCTTTGCTACATCTGGTGCCCTTCGCATACATAAAAGAACACATACTGGAGAGAAGCCCTATGAATGTAAGCAGTGTGGCAAAGCCTTCACTTCATTCTCTAACCTTCACTCACATGAACGAACTCATACTGGAAAGAAGCCCTATGAATGTAAGCAGTGTGGCAAAAACTTCGCTCATTCTTCTCACCTTAACAGACATGGAAGAACTCATACTGGAGAGAAGCCCTATGAATGTAAGCAGTGTGGCAAAGCCTTCACTCATTCTTCTCACCTTAACAGACATGGAAGAACACATACTGGAGAGAAGCCCTATGAATGTAAACAACGTGGAAAAGCCTTTGCTACATTTGGTGACCTTCAAAAACATGGAAAAACTCACACTTGAGAGAAGTTTTATGAATGTAAGCAGTGTGGCAAAGCATTTACTAAGTCCTCTGACCTTAACTCACATGAACAAACTCATACTGGCGAGAAGCCCTATGAATGTAAACAACGTGGAAAAGCCTTTGCTCATTCATCTCACCTTCACAGACACGGAAGAACTTATACTGGAGAGAAGCCCTATGAATGTAAGCAGTGTGGCAAAGCCTTTGTTACATCCAGTGACCTTCACAGACATGGAATAACACATACTGGAGAGAAGCCCTATGAATATCAACAATGTGGAAAAGCCTTCACTTTTTTCTCTTATTTTCAGATACATAAACAAACTCATACTGGAAAGAAGCCCTATGAATGTAAGCAGTGTGGCAAAGCCTTTGCTATGTCCTCTCATCTACACTCAAATAAATGAAATCATACTGGAGAGAAGTGAACACATACTGGAAAGAAGCCCTATGAATGTAAACAATGTGGCAAAGCATTTGCTAGCTGCAGAAACCTTTACATACATTTATAAACAAATACTGGAGAGAATACCTATGATAGTAAAGAATGTGGAAAAGCCTTTCCTACATTCTGTCAGCTTCACAGATATTGAATGTAAACAATGTGGAAAAACATTCAATACTACCTCTTACATTCAGGTACATCAACAAACTTGTACTGAAGAGAAGCCTTATGCATATAAACAATATGGAAAAGATTTTGCTATGTCAAATACCTTCACAAACATGAAAGAACACATACTGGAGAGAAGCCTTATGAATTTAAACAATGTGAAAAAGCCTTCACTAAGTCCTCTAACCTTCAATTATATGAAAGAACTCATTCTGGATAGAAGCCCTATGAATATAAGCAGTGTGGCAAAGCCTTTGTTACATCCAGTGACCTTCACAGACATGGAAGAACACATACTGGAGAGAAGCCCTATGAATGTAAGTAGTGTGGCAAAGCCTTCACTACACCCTCTCACCTTCATTCACATGAATGAATGCATTTTGGGGAGAATCCTTGTGTATGTAAACAGTGTGGAAAATCCTTTTTTACATCCCATCAGCTTCACTCACATGAATGAACTCTTGAAGCTGATAAATCATACTCATGAAAAAAATTGGTGATGTCTTCTGTTATTACTGTTTCACATGTAAACATGTAGGAAGTTTACTAGAGAAAAGTCCTTTTAATTTGAAATGTAGTAAGTCAACATTTCTTTTCATCATTAAAGACAACAAAGGACTCACAGTGATGAATATATGTATATATATATGTATATATATGTATGTGTGTGTATGTATATGTGTGTATATATGTGTATGTATATTGTGGTAAGAGAACTAAAGGGACTCCATCTTGTTCTTCAGCAGCCATCTTAGGAGTTCTGAGAAAAGTTCTGTTTCTCAGAAATAATAGAATACGGAAACTCCTGCCTGTGTACCCATTAATCGTTACCTAGCATAATATGCTTGACAACATAAAAACAATTCCTATACAATGTAAAATTGCTCTCTTTGGTTCGCATTTTTCCTGGGCAAATACCTTGTCAGAGATTGATTGTGTAGACGTTAGTAAACATTCTTTAACATGTACTCAACTAGGGTCATCTTGACCCCATTCCCTTCTACTTGATTGTTGCTATATCAACCTGGAAAGTCCCGTGGGAAGTATTATTGTATTCATTGCTTTGTCTTGCTAACTGCCTAGATTCAGCTTCTGTACCATGGCTTGCTTGCATTGGCTGAAACCCTGCAATTGAATATTCCACCCTCTGTGATTTTTCTCTTTATAGACCCTTGAAAAATCACTGCCTGTGCACCATCTTGTCACACTGTGTGATGTGTGAGGATGGTGGCCACTGATCAGCTTAATAAAGGTTTTTATTGGCTCAAGTGTGACGTGGCTTGGAGTTTTAATTGGCATTATGCTGGATACAACATTTTTGGTACAACTATATATATATATATATATATATATATATATATATATATATATATATATATATATGGTACTGGGAATTTAATCTGGTGGTGCTCTACCACTGAGTCACATCCACATTTCTTTTTCCTTTTATTTTTATTTTTGAGACAGGGAATTCCTGAGTTCCCTATGGTCTTGCTAAGGTGCTGAGGCTGGCCTCAAGCTTGTGATCCTTCAGCCCTATCCTCTTGAGTCTCTGGTATTTAAGTCACAAATAAAATAATCTGAATAACTCTTTAATGTGAAATATAAGGCAAATCATTCCACTTTAACTTTTGTCTTCAAAGGCATTTCACTCACATTGGAAAACAAACCATCTGAATGTGGGGGATTTTCTACAATCCTGTCAGCGTCACATCCAGCCCTATTTTTCTTCTGGTATATTAAACACCCATGCAGAGAAGACCTGTGAATGTGAAAAATGTGGGAAATGTTCTCATTTTCCCAGTTCCTTCCAAGGCCTGGCAAGAATTTTTTTTGAAAGTTTTATGCCAAAATGAATAAATCCCATGCAAGTAAGAAATACAAAGGTTTCAGGTGTTCCAATTTTGTTTACTTGTATGAAATGCCTCATATTGTAGAAAATTTTGTAGATAAGCAATGTGAGACAGTATTCAACTTTTACAGTTTCCTTTAAAGACATAAAACGATTCACATCAGGAAAACCCCTTCTGCTCTTTAAAAAAATGTGGTAACTACTTCAACTTTTTAGGTCTCTTTGAACAGCATGGAAAAACTCAAAATGGAGAAAAACCTTGTATCTACAAATGTGATGAGAACTTCTGTTGATTCAGCTCCAGTTAGACTTCAAACTTGGGGGAATTTTTTTTTTTTTAATGTACCAGGGATTCAATCCAATGACGCTTAAACACTAAGCCACATTTCAGTGCTTTTTAATTTTTTTATTTGGAGACATAGTCTCACTGGATTGTTTAGGTCCTAAGTTTCTAAGGCTGGTTTTGAACTTGTGATTCTCCTGCCTTAGCCTAATATAGACAAGAACTGCCTTCAGCAAGCAACATTATTTTTGATAAAACCACTGTAGGTCTGTGCCTTCATTTCTCCTTTGTCTATTCAGGGATAATAAAAATGAACACTGAAGTGGACTTAAGGATTATATCAACATGAAGATGTGAGAGAAACATATTTTTCTGAGTTAAATCTCACTTATTGTTAGGTTAAATTTTCCCATATATAACTTTTTTCCATCTGTAGTCAACTCTTACATATTAATAATAATGATGATGATTAATAATAATGATGATAATCATCATCATCATCATTATTATTATTATTTGTATCAGGGATTGAACTCTGGGGCACTGGGCCACATCCCCAGCCCTTTTTTTTTTTTTTTTTTTTTTTTTTTTTGAGTTGCTAAGTACCTCACCATTACAGAGGCTGGCTTTGAACTTGTGGTTCTCCTGCCTCAGCCTTCCATGTGCTGGGATTATAGGCGTACACCACTGCACCTGATCATGATCTTAAATATATTGTGCATGTATGTGATTGTAAAATCTACTTTGTAGTATAATTTTGTACTTAGAAGTATATTATATAGAATAGTTTCCATGATTTGTAATTCAAATATATTAAACTTTATTTGCAGCATTTAAATCCTTTTTTATAGTTGTCATCTCTCTTCTTACCTTAAGTACAATTTCTTCCATATTGTCCATTTACTCCACTAAAAGCCTTAGCACATAAATTATGTTTTAAAACTCTGGTCTTATAATTAAGCAACTTTTTCCAGGCCCATGTAAATTTTGATATTTTCTATCTCAAATATCTTATGAATTTTTAAAATATTTTATTTGTTTTAATTAGTCATACATGACTGTAGAATGCACACATGTTGTGTCAAGATAAAAATTGTGAGAGGTTTTAAATATAATTACCAGTGTCAGAGAATGGAGGGGGAAATGGAAAGAAACATTATTATTGTTATCCTCTCATCATCATCATCCATTATCATTTTCATCATTATATCTGCAGTGGCTAAGCACTGAACTCCATCACTAGGTCTTTTTATTTTTTATTTTGATAGAGGATTTTGTTAAGTTCTTCCCAAGGGCCTCACTATGTTACTGAGGACGGCTTTAACTAGCCATTCTCATGCTATAGCCACTAGGATAACAGACGTATGTCAGCATGTCTGTCTTCAGGATGTTTCTTGAAACCCTGATGTAAATCAAAATGTGCCTCACTTGCATATAGTTTCCAGGTGTTAACTGATTCAGAAACAAGAATTACTTCTTCATATGTTTTTGTATATTAAGTTTCTTCAAGTTTTAAGATTCTAGAATGATACTGATCATCATAAGAACATTTGTTTAAACCTTATGCTTCAAATTTTTATTAGTCCATTTGAACTAAACTGTAGTCTACTTGGAAAAAGTTTATTTTAGATGATTTCTGTTGAGAACTGTAGTGGAAGAACTATTTAAGCATTTAAGGGAACAAACTTTCTATTAAAATCTCATAATAAAAAGAACTTTAATCACAATAAGTATTATGAGAGGTTTTTTTTTTTTCCCCTACAAATAATTTAATGTTTCCTTCTATGCACCAGGCACTAGCTAAGCACTTTAGCACAGTCACAGAGGCTATCAAACCTGACATGGTGCTCATGTGAGTGTTTACTAGAGCACCAAGTAAAATTACATAAAGTAACACCTGGGAAGGGAGAGTTTTGCCTTCCACACTTTCACATTCATACTCCTGTGCACATGTATGTACAGGATCAAGTCACCCTTTCCTGTACATACCCTCCCAAGAACAGTTCTTCAATTCTCACTGTGCATTGACACTATTGATTTCTTTGATTTTTCTCACAACATTGCTGCCCACTATTCCTTTTCACAAATCAGTTGTTATTTCATGACTTTACAATTTAGTCTTTTGTGTCTTTCTAGTGTTTCATTACACATTGTACATGTTAGTTTAGGCCTTTCCACTCCAGCCTTATGTACAGATTTGTAAAATGTCTTCCTCTTTCTACCTGTGCTCCATTTATTTCTCCAGATATCACCCAGGTATACTTTACCCCAATCTTTGCCATAGCCCTTTTAATTATTATTATTTTTTTGATGGGTTGAAGCTGGCCTTGAATTTCCCCCTGTCTCAGCCTCCTAGCAGCTGGGACAATTGCCATGTGCCCTTTTGTGCCATACAGCTGGCCTCGTCCTTTTTCTTCATGCTTTATTGGTCTGTTGATGATTGTGGAATGACAAGGCAAGAATATTAATTGTGCTGACATATCTCTCTCCTGCAGAAAGCTGAAGAGCACAATTTGTTGGAACTGTAATGTAAATCTCTCTTTTAGAAATTGGATCAATAACACCTGGCAGTACTTTAATTCTTCCCTGAGTTAAATTGCTCTGTCCAAATACTACACCTATGGTATTTGTCGGTATCTGGCCACGAATCCCAGTAGGAACAATCTGTGGGCCAATTTTAGGAGTTAAAATTTTTCTCATGGCTCGCTGGGGTCTCAAGCTCTCACGCCCACCCCCCCATTCATCCCACCCTCCAATTGAAACATCACAGATAGATAATATTGTCCAGCCAGTTGGGCTAGGCTTGATGACATCTGACTGTGAGCCCACAACTTCTCTTCCCCTGTAAACTGCAACATCTCTACCATTTCTCGAGCCAGGCCGTGAAGACAGATGGGAAGCTGCAAATGGCAGTTGGCCACTTCTGCCAAGCTCTCCTGCTCCCAACAACACATGGCTACATCTCCAGTGGTGGCTGCCCAAACCAGGTGAATCATCACCCTTCCGCTAGGTAGTGATCTGCATACATTCCCCTTACCACAGTCAAAACACTGACTGAAAATAGCATCCCCTAGACAGAGGCTGCAAACCTTGCTTTAATCTGCAGCAATGGCCAAACCTTGTAATTGTGTCACACACAAGTCAGAGCAGAAGCGAATAAATTCAGAAACAGTTCCTTTATTCCTATGGGGTCAGATGATTTCCTGGCAGACTTTATTGGCATTTTCAAAAGCTAATTGTTTGCCCAAAACCTCAGAAACATTTAAGTCACCAATGGTCCTATTCACCACCTGGTAAAGATGTGCCACAAAATCTGAGATGTTTTTCTCCAGTCCCTGTAGAATCTGACTGAAAACTAAAATTTTTTTTTACCTTTACTTGGTAGTTCTCTCCATGATCTCCTGGAACACATACTAATTTAATCATAAATCGGCAAATCATAATGTTTTTTTTCTAAATCTGCAAATAATCTGCTTCCAGTTAACATCTATAAAAGAGCTTCAAAACCATGCCTGTGATTGCTCCCGCTATTTCAGTGAAAAATCTGTCCAGTTCGATTTCTGTTATAAAAAAATCACCTCCAGTCAGACATGCTTTGTCTAGCATAATCCAATCATGAGTTGTGAAACTTGATTTATGCCGCAAGTCCAGCTCTAAGATAAGCTACTCCAGCCCATATCCAAAGCATAACAACTATTGCTGCTTCTGTTTTAAAGAGCCAACCTTACTTGCAATTTATAAAAGAGTATGATTCAGCTCCTGTTCTTGATAAGTTTCCTATTACAGTGTCTGAAAGGTATTGCTTTACTTGTGGGCAGCAGAGAAAGCGGCAATCAGCACCCCGTCAGCACCCCCCTCTCACCCCGCACCCCCACAAGAGCCACAACCCACTGCACCCTCACTTTTCTTGTGGGCAATTAGGGCATTTCAATCGTGCCTGCCAGGCTTCTATAAGATTTAAGAGCAATTAACAAAACTATTGATTTGCAAGACTGTTTCTTTGTTGTTCCATTGTCAGGTAGAATTGTTTCTGAAGATGGACAGATGTGGAGATTGGCACATGGGAAAAAATATCAAAAAGTTATAAATATAGAAATCATATTTGGTAAAAAATGTTTCAAGAAAGTTTTTGTATAACAAAATGAATGAAAGGATTTATGATGGGAAGTTAGACATAAAGTTTGTGTTGGGAAATTAAATATAAGGTTTATCATGGGAAATTGGACATGGGGTTTATGATGGAAATTAAATACAGGATTTATAAAAAAGATTGAAAAGTTTAAAAAAGAGAAATAAGAAGGTCTGAGCAAGTGATAAGAAGGTTTGAGCAAGTGATAAGAGGGTCCAAATAAATGACAAAAAGGTCTGAGTAAATGAGATAATAAGAAAGTCCATATAAATAAAGATAAATTTCAAAAAAAAATTATTATTAAAATTGGCAATAACTAACAAGCCTCTAGTAAAATAAAAAGGTCTTTTAACAAGTCAATAGAAAAAAAACCTGATGTCCTTTAGACATCTGATCAATGGAGGCCAGGAAACTGGTCCCCGGAGATGATGGGCACCCCACTGTAAACCCTGACTGAATCAATGTTTCTTTCCCCTGTCCAGGCCTCCTCAAGATGAATGGGATTACAATACGGCTGCAGGTAGGGAGAGGCTCCGGGTCTATCGCTAGACTCTAATGGGAGGTCTCCTGGCAGCGGTTCGTAAGCCAACTAATTTGGCCAAGGTATACTCAGTTATGCAGGAAAGACATGAGTCACCTTCCGCTTATTTAGAAAGATTAATGGAGGCATTCAGGCAATACACCCCTATAGATCCAGAATTACCAGAGAACCAGGCAGCAATAGTGATGTCCTTTGTCAATCAGGCAACGTCAGATATAAAGCACAAATTGCAGAAAATAGAAGATTTAGAAGGGAAAAATATTCAAAACTTGTTGAGGATAGCTCAGAGGGTGTTTAATAACAGAGACGCACCAGAAGAAAAACAACTTAGAGCTATTAGGGAGATAACTAGGACATTGGCTGTGGCAGTGCAGGGTGGAAGGCCAGAAAAAGAGAAAAGCAGGCCTCCAGATAATCGACCACCTGGAAGTTCAGGGTTACATGATCTGGACAAAAAAACAATGTGCTTACTGTAGAGAAGAAGGCCATTGGGCTAGGGAATGCCTTAAGAAAAGAAGCAGAAAATTTAGAGATAATCAGTGGCAAAATAAGACACAAGCCCGGAAAGAGACTGTTTTCAAAAAAATTCTGCCAGTTATAGATTCCAGGGTTTGCGGAATTAGCCAAACCGCTATATGAGGCCACAAGAGATAAACAGCTCTCATGGTAAAAGATGCTGACAAACTGACTATGAGTTAAGAGTTACATGTGACCACTCCACATGCTATTGAAGGTGTTCTGGGACAACCTCCATATCAGTGGCTCAGTAATGCCCAGCTCACTCACTTTCAGAGCCTATTGCTTAACCCTCTCAGGATCATCTTTCAGGCACCCTCGGCACTCAATCCCGCGACGCTGCTGCCAGACCCTGATATGGACAAGCCCTTGCATGATTGCTCAGAAGTCCTAGCCCAGGTTCATGGGCTCAGAGAGGACCTGCAAGATCTACCGCTGCCAGATGCAGATGCAGTATGGTTCACGGATGGGAGCAGCTTCATGCACCAAGGTCAGAGGTATGCGGGCGCAGCAGTGGTGACTGAGACAGAGGTGATTTGGGCTGAGCCACTACCAGTGGGCACTTCTGCCCAAAAAGCAGAACTGATGGCCATGACTAAGGCACTGACACTGAGAGAAAATTAAAAAATTGACTGTATACACATGGACAGCTGTTATGCTTTTGCAACTGCCCACATTCACGGGGCCATTTATAAAAAAAGAAAAATGCTGACTGCAAAAAGGAAAATCCATTAAGAACAAAGAAGAAATTGTGTCCCTGATAAATGGCCTCTGGTTGCCCAAGAAACTTTGGCCCTGGACATCAAAAACCAACTGATCCCGTATCCAGGGGCAACAGCCTAGCTGATAAGACAGCATGGGAAATAGCACTCCAGAGACCTGATTATAGTCACTCAACTCCCGGACCCTGGCCCATGAATCCTCCCAAAAGACCCAGCCTACACGGAAGAAGACCTGCTATGGATCCACTAACAGCCTATGGTCCAATGCTTAGACGGGTGGTGGAGAGACTCCAGGTGCCGCTTAATCCTTCCAGAACTGTTGGGACAGAAGGTATTGTGCAGGCTCCACCAGAACACCCACATGGGGACAAGGAAACTACAAGACTTGATACGGCAGGCAGGAATCAGAGTTAAAGGTGTGTAAGATAAGATAGAACAGATTGTCAAAAATTGTAAAATATGAGCCGGGCGCGGTAAAATCCCAGCACTTTGGGAGGCTGAGGCAGGAGGATCGCGAGTTCAAAGCCAGCCTCAGCAATGGCGAGGCACTTAGCAACTCAGTGAGACCCTGTCTCTAATAAAATCCCAAAAAAAAGGGCTGGGGATGTGGCCCAGTGGTCAAGTGCCCCTGAGTTCAATCCCTGGTACCAAAAAAAAAAAAAAAAAAAAAATTGTAAAATATGTAAGTTGACAAATGCAGGATAGAGCAAACAAGAATCAGGGAACAGAGTAAGAGGGGATAAGCCGGGGGCATACTAGGAAATTGATTTCACTGAGGTAAAACCTGGAAAACATGGATATAAGTACTTATTAGTTTTTGTAGATATTTTTTCAGGTTGGGTAGAGGCGTTTCCCACCAAGCGAGAGACGGCACAAGTGGTGGCTAAAAAGATTTTAGAAGACCTCCTGCCAAGGTATGGATTTCCTGTTATGATAGGGTTAGACAACAGGCCAGCATTTACCTCCCAGGTAAGTCAGGGGTTGGCTTCGATACTTGGGGCAGATTGGAAATTACATTGTGCATGCCTACCCCAGAGTTCAGGACAGATAGAAAGAATGAACAGAACTTTAAAAGAGACCTTAACCAAATTAACCATGGAGACTGGTGGTGACTGGGTGGCCCTCCTTCCCTATGCCCTTTATAGAGTGCGTAATTCCCCCTGCAAGATGGGACTTACCCCCCTATGAGATCATGTTTGGGGCTACAACCCCAATAATTCCTAACCTAACAAAACGGCTCCTAAAAAAAGATAAGGTAAACGATTTTTTTTTTCGACCACTGGGCCACATCCCCAGCCCTTTTTTGTATTTTATTAGAGACAGAGTCTCACTGAGTTGCTAAGTGCCTCACCATTGCTGAGGCTATCTTTGAACTCAGAATCTTCCTGCCTCAGCCTCCCTAGTGTGGGGATTACAGGCATGTGCCATCACACCCAGCTTCTCTGAGGTTTTGACAGAAGCTCAGGAACATGTGGCTTTAGAAGAAGCAAAGGTTGGAGCTTGGCAGGGGTGTGTCTTGCCTCTCTGGAATGACAGAGCACTAGGGGTAGATAAGGATGAAGATGAAAGCCACATTCCCTGGTTACAGACCAGCTTTTCTTTTCCACAGTGACATTTACTTAACAAACAGGTGCCTCAATTTACTTTTCTGTAAGTTGGCCATAATAATAATAATTATAGTGGAGCCTCCACACCACTGTTTAGGCGTTAGGTGAGTAAATAATCTGACACTGTTTTCTTTTAAGCCTGGCTAGGAGTCCATACTCCAGCATGAAACCTTGCCACTACTGGTGTTGACATCTCTGTCCAGGTACATTAGAGATGGACAGGAACAATGGCAGCACCATGGGCCACTTCAGCCTCCTGGGTTTCTCTGACCACCCCCGCTTGGAGAGGGTCCTCTTTGTGGTCATATTGGTAGCCTATCTGCTGGCCCTAGTGGGCAATATCACTATCATAATGGTGTTGCCCCCACCTCCACATGTCTGTGTACTTCTTTCTCACCCACCTGTCCTTCCTGGACCTCAGCTACACCACCAGCTTTATTCCCCAGCTGTTCTACTACCTGAGTGGCTGCAACAATAACATCAGCTATGTGGGCAGTGTGGTCCAGCTCTTCCACTTCCTTGGCCTGGGTGGGTGGAATTTCTGCTGCTGGCCATCATGACCTATGACAGATTTGTGGCCATCTGCAAGCCCCTGCAATACATGACTATTTTGCATCCACAACTCTGCTGTGCTTGGTGTCATTGGCCTCAGTTGTTGGGTCACCAACAGTTTGATTATGTCACCAATAATCTTGTGGCTACCTTGTGGGCACAACAAGGTGGACAACTTCCTGTGTAAGATGTCCACCCTGATGCGGTTGGCACTGCTGCTGTGAAGGGCATCACTCTCATCCTGGCCATGGGCATTGTGCTGTCTCCCTTGGTTTTCATCTTTGGTCTCCTATGGCCACATCATCAAAGCTGTTTTAAGATTTTAGTTTTCTTCAGTAGGACACAATATCTTCAACACCTGTGACTCCCTCTTCACTGTGGTCTCCTTGTTCTATGGAAATATTATCTACAAGTACATGCAGCCAGGAACAGCTCCTCCCAGAACCAAGGCAAGTTTCTCACACTCTTCTAGAACACCATCACCCCTTCCTAACCCCCCTGATCTAAACCCTCAGAAACAAGGAGGAGAAGGGTATTGGCATCAGATCAATATTGACATAGATATGCCAATTTAGGTCAGGAGCCATTTTTACCTAGGGATTCCTAAGTGTCAATTTAGGAGCCATTTTATCTAGAGATCCTAAAGCAATGCTGCTTAGCCTCCCATAAAAACATAGCTATAAAGCTTCCCTGTGAGTGCCAACAGGCTCCTGCTCTCCTTTCAGAGCTTTCAGAGCTATGGTTTGTCCCAACCATTGGTTGAGTCCATAGGCGCGTAGGGCCTCATTCCTGGCAAAATACATCTTTTTCTGGGAATTGGTTACCCTTTCACTCAAATACCTGGAGCCAGGCACCAAGAACCCCTACAGGCCTTGTCCCAGCTGCCAGTCTGAGGCAGCGACAACTCCCAGAGCAGTTAGCTCTTTCTCATTTGGTAAAAGGAAACACAGTGAGCTTCTGCTTCTGCCTACTGATTTTCTCTCTCTGTTTCCATGGGTACAGCCACCTCTGCCATCCCCTAGGACACTCCTTGGTTTGCAAATTTAGACTCACTCTGCCTTGCTCCTTACTTAAAGGCACAGTCACTAATTTATCTCTGCAACAAAATTTGGCCTTTCTATAACTTAGACAGTGATTCCAAATGGCTGCTTAACGGCCCTCTAAATCCTAATATTTTGAGTGACGTTTTTAACTTTTTTGAGCACTTGGGTAAATGGAAAGAAATCCCCTTATGTCCAGGCCTTCCCTTTTCTTCTTTCCAAACCAACCTTGTGCTCTTTCTGTTCTCCAGCCAAGGTTGTGCTGGTTCTCTTTGTGACCTCAAGACTCTTCAAAAATCCCAGACTTTGACCCCACAACCCACTAACTAATCCCCTCTCTACTGTTCTCCACTTTCTGCTCCAACTCTTTTGGGATTTCAGTCCTCTTGCTACTCATTACTCACTTTTGCTCAGCTTCTTCTACTCATACCACACCTCTACTTTTCCTTCATAAAGTAGCAGGGTTGGAGGTAGTTGTCAGGATGCACCTCTCTTTCTCCCTTAATGACCTCTTTCAAATCAAAAGGAGGCTAGGTTCCTTCACCTTCAATCCTTCAGGGTATATTAAGGAATTTCAATACCTAACCCAATCATATGAGCTAACTTTTTGTGATCCTATCCACCACACTTTTATCTGAGAAATGCAGGTGTGTTAGGGAGCATGGTTAGGGAACAGCAGGTTTCCAAGCTCTTTCCAGACCTATGTCAGGACTTATATTGAAATGTAAATAGAAGAAGTCTGCTGAGGATCCCCCTAAAAATAAATAAATAAATAAATAAAATGAAAGTAAAAGTGTCTTTTACCTGAATTCATAGTAGACTAAACCAAAAAGTAAATTGTATGGTATGTTACTAACTACCAGCTGATCATTTTTTTTCTAGGACTCTTTGTTTCTTTTTCTTAAATTCCATATTTTTTTTTTGAGCTCATGATTTTGATCCTACACCCCCTAGTTTAGTGTTTTTTTCTGATCAACCCTAATTTTTATTCAACTATGGAGCTTTTAAACATAAGTAATACTATAATGGAGATTCACCTGTGAAAAGCTACAAGGCCTTTATTTTTGTATGTGTGCACAGTGTGTATTGTGTTGTCTGTCGATATGTGTGTGTGTCTATGTCATGTACATGATATCAAGATTAGCAGATAAAAAATGAACACTCATATTTAAAAAAAAGTGGATCTAAATACCTTTAATTCACATGACTTAGGATGGTTTGATTTAAATTGGGTAAACAGATGAAAGTAAACTTGTCCTTAAAATTTCTTAATTCACAAGTTTCTCTAGGTTTTAAAAAAAACAAATAAAATATTGATGTCTATAAAATATCTAGTATCCTTTGTTTCTATGACTTTTCTTCATCATGGAAGAAATGGCTAATACTAGTCAATACATATTTTGATATCTTGCTAAGAATAAGTAAATTAAATTTGACATGGCATTATTCATAGATGTGTTTATTAAATATTTGATTAATTTGCAAGGTTTAAAGGTTGATTATTAAATATAACAAGTACTCTTAACTTTTTAAATTCCATTGGGTAATATTATTGGTGTTTTCATCAATTAGTAAATAAAAAAGATAAATAAAAAAATTTGCTTTGCCATTGCTGAAAACAAGGTTACTAAAAATGTAAAGTCCTAAGAGGCACAATTCTATGTATTTTAACACATTTTTTTAGGTAAACAAATGTGATTCCATATATAAAGAGGTATAACAGTTTTAACAGTGTTTTTTTTTTTAATATTTATTTATTTGCTTTTAGTTGTACACAATGCGATTTTACGTGGTGCTGAGGATTCAACCTGGACCGTGCACATGGTAGGCGAGTGCTGTACCACTGAGCCACGACCCCAGCCCTAACAGTGTTTTAATTAGAGAACTATAAACAACATAAAAACATTTCTTCTCATTAAAATTGAGTAATTTGTCTAAATTCAGAAATTTACAAGGATTGTTTCAAAACGTTAATGCAAAAGGGGGATAACACATGAGGAAGATAAATTAGGAAGTTCTAGGTAAGAAAATTATAAGAGGGTTTAACTGAGTGATAAAGAAGATCTGTGTAAGTTGGTTATATACATGTTAAACAATAAGTCTAAGCAATTTAAGGTAATTTTTCCTAAGGTTGAATGTTAATATACTGATATAAACTAAAGTTTAATCTATGTGTTAAAAAGATAAGGATTTCCTAAAACATTAATTTATCTATACATTGTATTTGTTAATTTTTTTTCTTTTTAGAACAAATGATCTCGAAGAAATTAAGGTTTATACATACTGTTAGTAAAATCAGGCTGACAGGCCATACCCTGCCCCCAGGTGCCCTAAATTAGCCACGCCCCAGGTGCATTAGGTTATCCTGTTATCCTGAGCTTGGCCTTCCTGGAAGTGCCCATCTCTTGTGACAATCCACCTTTGGTGGGCTCTGAGTTCCTGTCCTTAATCCCAAGAATACTCGCCTTTTGCGGGAATTTACTCTGGGGCAGGCTTTCCCTTTATGAGCCTATCCAGAGTTTACAAGTCCCACTTCCAACCCCCAGCAGTCTATGGAGTAAAGTGTCCTTAAGACCACCCAAGTCGCTACTTAACCCCCACCAGGCAAGAACTCGTCCCTTTTCCCCCTTCACCTTCTTCTTCTCACCGGCTTCCCCCCCTCCTCCATTCTTCCCTTTCTTCTTCCCTTTCTCCTAGGATCTCAAACAGGGGATATAACATATAGCCCAGCCAAAATTCAAGATAGGTATCACACAAGCTAAATATTTTTTTACTCTTGTTAATTTTATTTTGTATTTTTCTTATAAACTGTGTAAATGTTGCCTGTTAATATTTTACACAGGTGTTGTTTCAAGAACACACATCCTGGGTTAATTTAAGATAATAAGCCATCACCTATAGGACAAACCTCAGTTTAGTAAAAGTGGTAAATGACTATAAGATTATACACATTAAAGTTAAATCCCAGTACTCTTAATTTAAGACTGTTGATACTGACTTGCTTGAGGTTTAAAATCAAAACTTAAAAATTAAAGTTTAATTAAAAGGGAAAGGAAAATAAATATTTGTCTCTTGCTCTCTGAGTCATTCTGAATCCAGGTAAGAGGAAACTTCTCTAAAGAACTTTGCAACTCTGGGTCACATAACCTGCTGATCAGGGAGATTAATGAGACCACTGGAAAATGAAAAGGTAATCAGTACACTTGCTATGAAGAGGAGGGTCATTGGAGAAGGGAGACATCCCTGATGCTTCCAAGGGAAGCCACACTGTCCACAAGACCTGGACCCTTCCTAGCATGAATGGCACTAGAAGAGTTAAGAAACTGCACTCAAGTCCACCATGAGTGACAACTGTGGGAACTCAACTGACTTTTAGCAATAGATAGAAACAAAATCAATTTTGAACAATTTGCTTGTAAACACCTAGGCAAAAACAAAACAAAACAAAACAAAAGAAACCCAGCTCAACCAAAACATAGTCATTCCTGTTCATTAAAACAACAACAAAGGGCTGGGGTTGTGGCTCATTGGCAGAGCGCATGTCTTTCACGTGTGCGGCCCAGGTTCGAGCCTCAGCAGCACATAAACATAAATGCATTGCATTGTGTACAACTAAAGTAAATAAATAAATATTTTTAAAAAAAACAACAAAAAAAGAAAATAATAGTTAAATGTAACTTAAAATATACACTGTCTTAGCCTCCAAGAATATGTAAGACTGGAGGCTATAAAAGAGAGATCTTAGGAAGGAATGCCTCATAACTATCAAGAGAAACTGCCAAAGTCAGACATTTTTAGCTAGTTTAAGGCCTAAAGATATTCCTAACCTACACAAGTAGGCTTGATGTTTGCTAGTATAATTATCCAACACTAAGTAATAAAATATAGATTTTATAAAAATCGGATGACTTTATACAGCTTAACAACATCTTGAGAGAATTAAATTAACATTTAAATGTTAAATGTTGTGTTTACATTCCTGATAACTCTGGCTATGCTAGAGATTTATATTCCTAAATAAAGGCCTTGTCTTCTCCAACCTTGATATGGGGATGACTCCTCAGGCCTCACAACCCCTGGTGAGATGTTAGGCTTCTCTCATTTAATAGCAAGTATTCTTGGTCTAAACAGTTCATTGGTAAGTCCCTACACATATGAGCCCTAGAAAGGAAAGACTGTGTTAGAATTTCTAGTAGGATTCTTTAAGCCTTTTGTGGAATGTTATCAGATAATTTGTAAGTACCTCTTACATAAAGAAGAAGAGTGTTTTACTGAGAAGCAGTACTTGGCTGCAGTGAGGAAGTTCACAGGTCAGCTTCTCGATCAAGGTGCCTCTCAGTGTAATGCTGTGTTACCTTCCGACGTGCAGAAAAACACCTTAGCAGTCTTCGTGAGACTTGTCGTGGTAGAGAAGAAAAAGATAAACAATGAAAACATATTTAGTGTGAATAAAACTACCACAACCAAATTAGAAGAAATGATCAGTTGTAAGACACCAATAGGATAAACAACAGCGGCAAGACTTCAGTGGTCATCACACAGCCATGGAGAATCTGGTCACAGAGCTATTGTTATGAAGGAATACTGCCAACAGGGCCATATAGGAAGACACACCTCATGCTCCACAAGACTTAACAGCCATTGACTCCATCGGGAGGAAGAAATGATCAGTGTAAGCAGTCAATGTAATCTTCCCTGCCACATGGTTCTTAAAAGGCATTTGTATTCAGCTCTGCATGTGTTTAAAATAAAAGTCTTTTGCGGGGACTGGGGTTGTGGCTCAGCGATAAAGCACTCGCCTAGCACGTGCGCGGCCCGGGGTTTGATCCTCAGCACCACGTAAAAGTAAAACACACTGTGTACAACTAAAGCAAATAAATAAATATTTTTTTAAAAAAAAAGTCTTTTGGGGAGAAAAAAAAGAACACCAAAAAAGAGTTAGTTTGGTTGGGTGCAGTGTGGCCCAACTAAAATTCCAGTGCCCCAGAAGGCTGAGGGAGGAATATGACCAACTTAGACATCCTGATCAACTTTGTGAGGACCTAAGCAACTTAGAGAGACCCTGTGTCAAAATAAAAATGAGAAGTTCTAGTGGTGTTTCTCAATGGTCGTGCACCCCTGGGCTCAATATCCAGTACCAAATAAAATATATATATATATAAAAAAAAAGATTTAGTCTTTCCTCTTCATTTGTATAGTTGTCATCTTCCTAATGGCTCTAATTTACAATCTATCCATGATGTTTCTCATCCTCCAGGCTATCCTTCACCACACACTACTCTATTTCATGCTTAGTTAGCTGTTCTTCATTGATCTAAGTTACATCTCCACATGTGTCCCTAACATGGCTTCTGCTTTTCTATTTCACTGAACTCGGAATTCAGTTTCTCTTTTCTTTCTTTAATAAGTCAAGACAAACTATTCCTGATATCTGGGGCCTACTTTTTTTTTTCTTATTTCCTTTTTTCTTTTTCTTTTTTTTTTCCTTTTTCTTTCTTTCTTTCTTTTTTCCTTTGTTTTTATTTGTTACCATGTACTGAACTCAGACACCTTCAGTCACTGAGGCACATCCCAGCCCAATTTGTTGCTTAGCAACTGACTTTTACTGAGTGTGGCTTTGAACATGTAATACTCCTGTCTCAGGCTCTGGAGCCTCTGGGATTACAGGCCTGAGCCACTGTACCCTGTGAAAATAGACTATATAAAGGCTATTTCAACTCCTGTGCCCACATCACATATTCACTTCACATTTCTTACTGCTGACCCAGAGCCATCAATCATTTTTTTTTCTTCTGCAATGTCTGCACCATTTTGGCTCCGGCTTGAATGAACATCTGAGTCCATGAGTACACAGTGTTTGTAAGCACCACCCTTTTCCTTATGATTGCATTAATTGGAATCACTTCTTCCTATGGTCAAATACTCCTTGCTCTGTGCTTTATGCATTCAGAGCAGGGAAGAAGAAGGCCTACTCCACCTGTAGCACCCACATCACTGTGGTGAATTTCTACTGTCCTCCCTGAATTTACATTTACCCACAGCCAGCATACCTCTTGTCTTCAGTATAGGACAAAGTTCTGGCTGTCTCTTACATGACCCACACCCCAATGCTCAACATCATCAACTACAGCCTAAGTAACAAGAAGATGTTGGGACCCTGAGCAGATGGACTCAGACCATGTGTTCTGTATAATATAGATAAAATTTCTGCCCCTTTCCACAGGACTTATCTGCAATCCATTAAGCAATGTGTAGTCACTAAAAATATTATTTCATACCAAGAGTGTAAAGACTAAAAACAATCTAGAATATAAATAAACTCCTGTTTCTACAAAATTGTCTTATAAATATATGTAATTTAAAATAAGGTTTTAATTGTTTAGTGTCCACTAAATATGAATGTGTTTTTTTTTCTGCTAATTTAGTATCAATGAGGAGAATTTTCTTCTTGGTCTTCTTGAAACAAAATTGGAAATTGTCTACCTGGATCGGCATTCAGCATAAAAATTTTATTATATTCAATTCATCTTCTAATATTTTTCAATTTGTTATTTACACATATCCAAAAGAGAAAAAGCAATTTTGCTGAATATAGATCTAATCAAAATCTGCGAGACTTTATCTTCTTCCCCTCATTGTATAAATTTAACTATTATCAATTATTGTTCTTTCAGTTTAGAGAAATTATTATAGGATTCAGCAGAAAACTCATTAGGAATTTTGAAGTCTTTATTCCAGATATCAAACAGCAAATTAATGTTTCTTTGTTGGGGCTGAATCTAAGGTAATGAACATCAATGAGGACATGGAGGTTACAGCATATGTCAAGGTGAGAGGAGGTGAGCCATAAATGGACAGGTCAGAATTCAGTCTGATGTGTGGGGTTAGGAATACGATGCCCTCCTACCACCCTTCCCACACTCGGCACAAAATCCAGTTACATGCCACATGGCCACTTCTCCTTGCATATCCCACAATGTCTGTCAAACGAGGTTTGTTTCTACTTGCCACATCTCATACATTTACTGAAATGGGTTAGGAAAATTCAGCATTTATGCACCAAGCATTTTACTCATACTTAGCACATATTACAAGATGATCTTAATAATCTTTAATTTTGAGACAAAATTTTCAGGTTATTTTACTAAGGTTTTCCAGACTATTTCTAACTGAAAAAGTTTTGGTATAAATTTCTGATGAATCACTGTAAAATAAAAATATTATTATGCAAAAAAATTCACAAGAAGTAATCGATGATCTAGTAATATGCAACTCTTGTTAGAAATTAAATTTATATCACACAGCGTTTAAACTTTACAAATAAACACACAAACAACACACACACACACACACATTGATTTTTGGCAGTGTTGAGTATCCAAACCAGAGACGCGCACTTACTAGGCAGATTTTGCACCACTAAGTTATACCCTTAGACGTAAATTTAAATACAAATTTCATCAACAGCATTCAAAAGAGTCTCACATTATTTCAAATTTCTGGAAGTTATGCAAAAAGAGAATGTGTGCATGTGTCAGCCTTGCTCTGTTTTATATCTTATCTTGAATTACAAAGTACACTTAATTTTTTTCTTTACTGTTAATGATTGGTTCATCTGGCTCTTTACAGTGGCATTTTGATGCCAAAGGTTGTTTACATTTCATCTCTAAAAATCTTTCAATAATCCTTAACATTCACTTCTGTATCTCAATCCTTAGGTATTCATTTTATAGTAAAAGGGCTCCAATCCTTACAATTCAAAATGGTTCAACTGTAATACTTCCCTGTTAGGGGTTCTTGTACACTTTTATTTGGTTAAAATTGCCTCGTGGGCCGCGGCGCTGCTGCTCTGTCTGCGCGAGTCCGAGCCTTGAACAGCCTCGGCAGCAAGAGCCCGCCTCTATGATGAAGTTCAAGCCCAACCAGACGCTGACCTAGGACCGCGAGGGTATCCAGAAGCGGGCGGAGTGCCTGTGCTTCCGGAGTGTGCAGGAGGACGAGGTGCTGTTGGTGAGTAGCAGTCAGCACCCAGACCAGTGGATTGTCCCAGGAGGAGGAGTGGAGCCCAGCCCGAGGAGGAGCCCGGTGGTGCTGCTGGGAGGGAAGTTTATGAGGAGGCTGGAGTCAAAGGAAAACTAGGAAGACTCCTGGGTATATTTGAGCAGAACCAAGACCGAAAGCACCGAACATATGTTTATGTTCTTACAGTCACTGAAATATTAGAAGACTGGGAAGATTCTGTTAATATAGGAAGGAAGAGAGAGTGGTTCAAAGTAGAAGAGGCAATCAAAGTTCTCCAGTGTCATAAACCTGTACATGCCGAGTATCTGGAAAAGCTGAAGCTGGATTGCTCCTCAAGCAATGGAAATTCCACAGTACCTTCCCTTTCAGATTATAAAGCCTTGTTTGTGACTGCCGCACAGGCCTCGGGATTGCCATCTAGTGTAAGGTAGAGAGAATTGGGAGGACCTTCTCCACCATGTGTGAACTCTTGGGGAGAGGCTTCTTCACTTTTCTTGGCAAACATCTGAATGATGCTTGCAAACTGTCTGAATTTGCCGTGCAGGGATTTCAAACAATTTGCATGTATTTCAGATGCTTTCAAATCTTCTTTTACAAAAAATGTAAAATATTTTAATAAGCCAAAGCCATGTGGAATTGTTTTTAGATGCCCTAATTGTGCCCCCTCGTGTTATTTTTGTCATTTTTTTCACAGCATTTTTTAGTTTTTTTTTTTTTTTGTTTGTTTTGATTTGTCCATTTGGCATCAACCTTTTATCAAATAAATTACTTGTGGGTATATTCCCCCTAAATTGTTTTCTCATTTGCAGTATTAACATATTCATCAAATTTTTCTGTGGTGGCAATTAGTGAAAAATATTCCTAGTATTAAAGAAATCTATCCATTCCATAACTTGTTTCATAGGATCAAAATTTTAAATCATAAATGTTACATTTGGGCTGTCTCTGTATGGTCCTTAACTGCTTGAGCAAAGGAGTTCAATTTGATAATTTAAAAATTTGTCAACCTGAAATGGCTGTTTTCCCCAAAATTCACTAGCACTATAACACCAAATATTACTCTAGTGAGTTGGTGATTTTTAGGGGAAATACTGTTAGCAAAATGCATGATGTAGTAAGCACATCTTATCACGAAGACAGTATTCATGGAAATTTATTTAGCATGCTCAGTTGCCAATTTCCTCTGTTTACATAGAATACCTTGGAACCATATTTCCCTCAATGTAAATTGCCCTAAAAACATTTTCAGTTTGTTAATTTAGTGACCAGTCTTGTTAAATTTGCTTATTTACCCAAAACCACAGGATTGGAGTCTCACTTCAGGGCCAAGTCTGTGATGGCTGTACCACAGTGAAATATAATGGCCACCTTGCTGTTCAGCTATTGTGGGCTTAAGATTGTTAAGGCACCTTCAAATGTCTCATCTTTTTTAGGTTATCAATAATTACTGTTTGTCATAACTTTTGGGGCTCTGAACACAACTGAACTAAGAATTATTTCATCTTACCCTTTATACTCACTTAAAAAAAAATTCAGGTGTCCCATCTAAAACAAATTGAAAACAAATTGAAACTCCTGCACTTTTCTAAACAAGGTCAGAAGTAAGGGGAGAGGGGAAAAAAACATTGACTAATGTTGGGAGAGTAAACAAAGATCACTTTTTATATAGACATTAGTCTTTTGTAAATATTGTAACTGGTGAGTATAAAATAGAAAGGGTATAGTTAAAATATTTGCTTTATTAAACTGCTAACCTTTAAAAATATAATTGCTGCTAAAAATAGAGTTCTTATATTTCAGAAAAACTGGTGCCATTTTGAAAATGAGATCTTATGCCATAAGTGCATCTAAACTAAATATAAACATTAGTTCAAAAATTAATGCTGTCAACAGGAGTAAAGTAGAAAATCTTAACCAGTGAAATTTTATCATAAATTATGTAGTATAATCAAATGTGATCATCCAGAATTTTATATTTTTCTTTGTACAGAGATTATGTATTCTGAGTGTTTTTAAAGTGGGAAATATTTAAATCCCACAAATTGACATTTGTATCAATCACCAATGGACTAAGATTTTTTTCCTCAGTAATATCTGAAATTTGTTTAAATTATACACTTAACACAGCAGACAAACTGGGTTGTTTTTGTATATAAGACTGATTCCACCTGAAATGCTGTCATGAGTACTTGGGGGGTTTATCTTGTACATGATATTCTTAGAGGTAATAATGCAGGAACTTGTTTTATAAACTCTTGGACTATATATTTGAAATGTAAAAAATATACAGTATTAATGTCAACCATCTCTTAAAAGTTAGCCTATATTAAAAAAAAAAATCCTAGTAAAGCATAATGCCTAAGTCCCCAAGAACTTGTTTTCTTTCATATCAGATGATAAGTGTGTTGCAGATCCTGTAGGGAAGTGTTCTGGAACAAGAGAGAAAACCAGGTTCTTACCATGGTTACTGACACTGCCAGCAGAGCTTCTTGTCTAGCCTAGGCAATGGCTTGCCCCCTCTGTTACATCTGCTTCTGCTGCCATAACTACTCTTTCTGAACCCAGTCCACCCCTGTGGCTCTCTTGGCTAGAGAGAAACCATGAGCTTGTCCAAGAAGTGCATTTGCACAATGTGAAAAGAACAAACTAATATCTCTGTGTACAAACCTGTACATAGAGAAAATGTGTGAGCCCTGCTGCTGAGCTGAGCTCTGTGCTAATGCTGGCACAAGCTCATCCCCTCAGCTTTCATGCATTCTCAGAGATAAAAAAATCATGAGCCCAACATGGCACAGCAAAGCCTTGAAGCTCTCATGTGGCTCTTCTGTCTGTGGGACACTGTGTATGTGCACAAGTCTCATGCCTCCCAGGCACCCCTGAGAAGGAGAGAAAAAGGGTTATGAGGGGAAGGACAAAACTCAGATATGAAAATTGATGGGAATGTGCTATAGGGGGAATGTCTGTCCCCTCCAAAACTCACATATCAAGATTATAATTCTGTGTTGATGTTTCTAAGAGGTAGGACCTGGGGGGAGGTCACTATCAGGTCATGAATGTAGGGACTTTTGAATAGAATCAGAATCTTTGAAAAATAGCTCCTAGCTGGGTGCGGTGACACATGCCTGTAATCCCAGCACTTGGGAGGCTGAGGCAGGAGGATTTCATGTTCAATGCCAGCCTCAGCAATGGCAAGGCACTTAGCAACTCAGTGAGACCTTGTCTCAAAATAAAATACAAGAAATGGCTGGGGATGTGGCCAAGTGGTCAAGTGCCCCTGAGTTCAAATCCCGGTACAAAAAAGAAAAAAAAAAAAAAAAAAAAAAAGAAAAGAAAGAAAGAAAAAGAAAAAAAAGAAAAAGAAAAAAAATAAAAATAGCTCCTACTGAGTTCATACACTCTTCACCATGTGAGGACACAGAAAGAAGGCACCATGTTTAACCAGGATGCAGCTCACCAGGCACTAAATCTGTAGGAATAGATTTAAAATACTTACATGCTTCTTATCTTAAGGTATCTTTGTATTGCGTCTTGAATGCCCGAAGGTACAATCTCTGCTTGTCTTGTCAGTTGCTGTCCCTGGAAAAGGCCTGAAGTGTGTGACATATGACTAAACCATTCAAGGTCACTTCAGGTGAACTGGATAGTCATGAAATAATCACACACAGATAGAAAAATGCCATTATTTGGGTTCTGTGATGGATCCTCTGATCCAGTTCTCAGAAAGGAGTCAAGGCAGAACAATTTCAAAACAAGGAGCACGTTCTGAACCCTTTAATTGGGAAGAAGCCATTCAAATGAGGCAAGGGGTCAGGATTCAGGGGGTTGAATCTAGTTTCATGACGTCTTTCTATCAACAGATTGACATCTTGGAAGGCTATGTCCATATCATGTGCTGTGTGGGGATCAAGGGCAGAGCAGGCGAAAAGGACACACAAGGGGAGGTTCCACGAAACATTCCATAAAAAAGGGCAAGGGGTAGGATTACAAAGGAACAAGTGGGTGTAAATCAACACCACCAGGTGATGCCTACTCTTGGAGCCACAGCTTTTTTTTTTTTTTTTTTTTTTTTTTTTTTTTTTTTTTTTTTTTTTTTTTTTTTGTGTGGTACCGGGGATTGAACTCAGGGGCACTCGACCACTGGGCCACATCCCAAGCCCTTTTTTGTATTTTATTAGAGACAGGGTCTCACTGAGTTGCTAAGTGCCTCACCATTGCTGAGGCTGGCTTTGAGCTCGAGATCCTCCTGCCTCAGCCTCCCAAAGTGCTGGGATTACAGGCATGTGCCACCACGCCCGGCTGGAGCAACACCTTATTATCTGAGCAGGGGTAAGGCCCAATGTGTTTCAGGGTGCATTAAGTGTTTCATACTGCTTTACTCACAAATTAAAGGTGTGTACAGTCCAGGGCAGCTTCCAACAATATAGATTTATACTGGTCATGAAATCATATGTGCAGAGGATAATGATGTGTGATTTATTTTGCTTTCAGCACTACCTCCATAACTGCTTTCCTAATTTCACTCCCCTGTTTAATGCAAAGTACCATTATAATTCCTATGAACCTCACCCTTTATTATGAATTAGCATTTATACAGAGAAAACATTTGGACTTTTATTTCTTGGGACTGGCTTATTTTTCTTAGAACAATATTCTCCATTTTCCTTCTATTTTCCAGAAAATGCCATCATTTTATTTTTCTTTTAAGCTCAGTAGTGTTCAATTCTTTATATATACCAAAATTTCTTTATCCTTCATGTGTTGAAGGGCACCTAAATTGGTCCTTTGTACCAAAATGCCACTGAGTCTTTGGAAGATTATTGTAAAAAACTTCAATTGGGTTTGAGTTTTGTTAAATATTTATGAATTAAATAATTGTTTTTTAAAAGTAAAATAAGCCAGGCATGGTGGCACATGCCTGTAATCCCAGCACTTGGGAGGCTGAGGCAGGAGGATCAGGAGTTCAAAGCCAGCCTCAGCAATGGTGAGGCACTTAGCAACTCAGAGAGACCCTGTCTCTAATAAAATACAAAAAAGGGCTGGGGATGTGGCCCAGTGGTAGAGTGCCACTGAGTTCAATCCTGATGCAAAAAAAAAAAAAAAAAAAAAAGTAAATAAAGTTTTTCACAATATTTTAAAATTTAAAAAAAGAAGAAAAGAAAACAGTAAAAATCAAATTGATCTAAAGATTCAGTGTATTCTCCACACTTGAAGAGAATTTGACAAGTTCTCAAAATTCAACAAAAAATTGTGAAGAAAACAAAAACTATGAACCACTCTTTCAAATGCATGACAAAACTCTGTGGTTCAGCACACTGACATCAATTCTCACTGAAAAACTATAGTGACCTAGCCACAAAGATCTAGCATGAGAACAAATACTTTAAAAACAATGAAAACTTTTGAGGATAAAATAATGCACAAAATTGTGAAGAGTTTATTATAGCAAATGGATTAAAAACTTCAATGAGGATAGAAGTGTTTTCTAAAATGATTCTAGAAAACTCGAAAGTCGACATGCAAAACCATGAAGCACATTAAATCTACAGTAATCCATGGTTAACAAATATATGAAAAAAACTTCAACATCTTTAGCAATTAGAGAAATGCAAGTTAAACATACCCTGACGTTCCATCTCACTCAAGTCAGGATGGCAATGATCAGGAATACAAATAATAATATATGTTGGAAAATATGTGCGTAAAAGGTACAGACATACATTGCAGGTGAAACTACAGATAGGTGCAACCACTCTGGAAAACAGTATGGATATTCCTTAGAAAACTTGGAATGGAACCACCATTTGACTCAGCTATCAATTTATACAAAAAGGAATTAAAATCATCAAACTACAGTGACTCGGCAACAACAATGTTAAGAGCATGTCAATTCACAATATCCCAACTGTAGAACCAGCCTAGGTGTCCTTCAACAGATGAATAGGTAAAGAAGAAAAAAAAAAAAAAAAACAAGGGAGGGTGGGGAGGAAATAAAAGTCTACTGGACTAGAAAGAGGAAAATTATATTAAAAAAAAGAAGAGGGATGGGGTAAAAGAGTAGACTGAAAGGGACAATACATTCCTATGTTTATATATGAAAACATGACTGGGGTAACTCAACATCATGTCCAACCAAAAGACTGGGGATCAACTTCATTTTGACCCAGATAAACTCTGTGTTCCCACAGCCACTGTGCCTCATCTCCAGGTAGACACACGTGGATGATCACAGCATCCCCTCCTTCACACAGGAGGATGCCAAGCCTCTGGAGAGACATACCCATCACAGGGGCCAGTGATGGAGCCATGATCCCTGTCCAGCTGTCTGACTCTTTGAGCCCATATGGAGTATGCGCTTCTCCCAAAAGAAGTCCCTTCCTTTCACATTTGAACTTGCCTAAGTGGAGGCTAACAGGACTTTTCTTGTCACTTGTCTGGCCAGGTATCCAAGATGGCTGAGATGGAACCTGGGGTGGGCAGCAGAGTGTCAGTCCTCTATTTCAATTTTAAATCTCCCTCCCAGGGAACACTTGCTAGGTTCTTGGACCAACCCTTCTGCCAGAGGACAGACCCACCTCAAACCCCAAGCCCTTTGAGGCTGTCCTGATCATAGGAATCCTGGTCTCTGCCAGGGCTACCCCATGGCTCTGTGGGTCTCCTCTTTATAATCAGACTCTTGTGGAAGGCCAGAGCTCCAACCTGAATTCACTCAAGCAGCCATGAGAAAGAACTGGGGCAAACTGTTGCCACCTGTAGCGACTGCCGCTTGCAGCAATGACGCCGTGGAAGAAAATTTGGAGGCAGAATGGAAATGAAAAAGTTCTTTTATTCTTTTTCTTCTAACTTCTCTCTCCAGCTCCAACAACCTCTTCAACTCCAACAACCTCTTCAACTCCAACTCCAACCACACCCTCCTAACTAACCCTCACCTGGTTAAATACCTTTTGCCTTAACAAGAACATGTGTTAACAGCTTGAGCTTACAGGTTCGTCATGCAGTGTTCATGGGCATAAAAGATTCTTATCAAGTGAAAATACTTGAACACCTTTATGGCTCTCAGCTAGCCGTCATCTTAGCTATCTCCTCAAATAGGGCTCTTACATTTCCCCCCTTTTGTTTTAAAAGAGGGGATGCTCTAGGATGCCTATGTGCAACCAATATTCTTACCCTTCATTGGATAGTCAAGGCTGTGCCCTTGACTCCTGACTTAGATTGATATGTCAGCCACATGAGACTGTCCCGTGGATGGGTGACGACCTCATCCGGATCGACTGTGCCTGTCTTAGGTTGTCCCCCTCTGGGGATCTTACCTGTCATTGGCTAACCAGCTGTCCAATCAAGCCCTTCAGGATTGACTGTGTGTTGACTAACAGCCATCCAATTGTGAGAAGATGCTGCGGCTTTAAGGCGGCATACCTTATGCTATCTAGCCAAGTTTCATAGTGAATCAAGGTCTTTAAACAAATCAGCTGCCCTAAATTCCATCAAGTAATGCACTGAGTTCTCTAGACAAATACCCACAAAGTATTGTCCCATAATGTCCCAAATAATGAAAGATCAAAATGTCCACTTGTTATAACACGTTGATCTAGGAGGCCCAATGCATGCAGAGCAGAGGCCACACTGGTGGTGAGGTTGTTTGATGCTTGAGCAGCAGGGACGCTTGTAGCGACCGCGATCACTGCAGCTGTAGCAGCAGCCATCTTTTTTATGTCTAGACAATGCCACCAACAAATCTTCAGGGCCCGCTACCTAGAAACTCAAGCATCAATTATTAAAGAAAAGGCAGTGCTATTCCAGCACTGAGTCAAGAGGCGAGTTGTCAAACTAAAAAATAGAATTATTAGATTAGAAAATTAAAGTTGATCTCTGCTCACACACATTGCTGCTTGGGCTTCTACAAACATAAAGATAAATTAAAGAAAAACTAAGAGCACTTTGGAAAAATAATTTTTTAACTGGAACCCCCGAGCCTCTGCATACACAGCAACCTTTCATGAATATACCTGTTGAAATAATTCAAATTAATCAGCTATAAAACAAATGAAGTTATTAACAAATAAACAATCTTATGTCAAAACACGAAAATATCAGGTTATACAGCACTAGTCATATTTTTTGCTAAAGAGAATTCCCTGGGACACCTATAAATCAAAATTGAAGGTACCTTCACTTATAAAATTATTTACCCAAATTGAATACTCTAAAATTAAGTGAATTAAAGTTATTTGGATCCATATATACATATATATATATACATATACATATATACACATATACATATATACATATATTTATATATATGTATATATATATAATTAAATTTTTTATAATATTAATTTTCATTAGTGCTTTGTTATTTGTGACGTCTCACTGGACAGACGCACATACAAACATATATTTGTGACATCACATTAACATGAAATTTAGACAAATACACAGACATAAAAAGAAAAAAAAATACAGTTGTGTGCACACTACAGAGAGATCTTCTCATCCTGGATGGGAGGAATGAGATTTAAATTGTGAATTTATTGGAGAACTCTTTTCAGGGAATCATTCCATACCTTCTACTTGGTCCTCTTGATTTTGTACTTGTTTTATTAATCTTGATTCCTTAATAACTTCATCTTGGTCCTTTTGATTTGGTACCTGTTTTATTAATCTAGATGGTATCCATATTGGGGAGAATTCATGCTGTGGAGAAACACAAACAGATTCTCTCCCCCAATTAATACTGGATCTGGACCCTTCCATGCACCTGAAAGAACATCCTTCTAGTAAACCAAAGGTTTATGTTGTTGGTGTGGATTCCAGTGTCTGTCTCCAGCCGAATGTCCATTAGAATCTAAAGTTAAAAAACTTAAGTTAAACAGGGCAACTGCCTTTCTTTCCCTAGAATTTTTCCAATTTCCTTTTTTTTGCTTTAATAGCATAATTTTGAGTATGTAATTAGCTCATTCAATTATACCTTGACCTTGAGGATTGAATGGGATACCTGTTTTACGGGATATATTGAATTTTGTGCAAAACTGTATGAAAGATGAGGACGTATATGCAGGGCCATTATCTGTTATAAGCATTTTGGGGCTGCCCAATGCAGCAAAAGCTTGCAGACAATGAGATATAACATCTTTTACTTTTTCTCCAGAATGTAAGGAAGCAAAAATCATACCTGAGCATGTATCTATTGTCACATGAATAAATCACAGTTTTCCAAAACTTGGCTCATGAGTGACATCCATCTGCCACAAATGATTGGGCATTAATCCTCTTGGGTTAACCCCATAATGTGGATTGGGCAAATGTGTCACACAAGATCGACAATCCTTCACAATTGTTTGAGCTTGCTCCTTTGTGATTTTGAATATTTGCTGTGATGTAGCACTATTGACATGAAATAGGGAATGGAACAAGATAGCTTGTTGGACTGCTGAAAATATAAAGATTGTGTGAGTGAGGGCATCAGCCTTTTGATTACCTTCATGGAGAGGACCAGGCAAATTAGTATGAGCTTTGATATGTCCAATAAATAAAGGTTCTTTACGTTCCCATAGGAGATTTTTAATTTGAAAAAACAATTTAAATGCTGGAGTATGTGGTGCTATTGGACCTGCTAGCTCCAATTTAGGGACAGCATGTACAATATAGTGGCTGTCTGAAAAAATATTTATAGGCTGTTCTTGAAAATTTTCTAGAGCTATTATAATAGCTTCAAGTTCACCTAATTGGGCTAATCTTTGACCATTAATATGAATCATATTTTCTTTTTGAGTGACTACTGCAGCAGTACCGTTAGAGGAGGACCCATCTGTAAATACATTTAATGCCTTAGAAATAGGTTGATTTTTTATTACTTGTGGAAATATAATGGGATGATTGATACAAAAAGATAATATAGGAGACTTAGGAAGATGGTTATCAAAATTTGCAGAAGTAGATCATCTAGCTATAGCCCAATCATTATTATTGAAGCACAAATATTCAACCTGTGACGATGAATAGGGAGTAAAAATGGTAGTGGGATGAATGCCAAATATTTTAGTAGAAGTCTTAAGTCTTGAAGAATAAGTTTAGCCACCATGAAGGTATAAGACTCAATTGTACTTTTACGAGAGATGGGTAAATGTATCCATAATAAAGGTCCCTGTTGCCAAAATACTCCTGTGGGTGCATATTGTGAAGAAATAATAATCAATATTACTGGTCGAGCAAAATCAATTCTATCACAATGGGATCTTTTAATGGCCTTTTCTACTAACTTTAAAGCTTCCCTAGCATCAGGAGTCAATGTTCGTGGTGAAGATGGATCAGGGTTCCCTGAAGGATATCAAATAAGGGTTTTAATGTTCCAATAGTGAGGCTTAGTGTAGGGCGAAGCCAATTAATGTCTCCCAGCAGTTTTTGGAAAACATTGAGGGTGGTCAAATGTTCTTTATTTATTAAATTTTTTTGAGGCCTAATAAAGGTATCCATGATTTTAAATCCTAAATATAATATGGGAGATCTAGTTTGAACCTTTTCTTCAGCAATTTTTAATCCATATCTGAAGGAGCCCCAATTAGGGAGATGGCTATTGCGGTCAGCTGGAAGCCATAAGTTCCACCTGATAATAAGTATGTATGTGACGCACCTGTAAATGCACGTGAGGCACCCGCAAAGCTAAAGGTATATAACCGGGTGAAAGCGGTCAGAGTCAGGAGAAGAATGAATTCATTCAGTCAGTCATGCAGTCGCTCAGTCGGAAGAAGAGTTCGGGTCAGAGAAGAAGAAAAGAATCAGAGCGGCCAGAACGTAGGCAGAGCGGTTACAGAAGAGAAACCAGATAGAAGAAGTAATTCCTGGTCAGAGTCAGGCCGAGGCTCCCGAGGAAGAAAGAAGAAAGAACAAAGAAGAAAGAAGCTCTAAAAGCTAAGCTCTCTCTCTCTCTCTAAAAAAGAAATCTCTCTCTTTCAAGCTCTCTCTCTTTCTCTCTAAGCTCTAAGAAGATGAAGAAGAAAAAGCTATCTCTAATCTTTCTAAGCTCTTTCTAAGAAGAAGAAAAATCTTTCTTTCTCTCTCTAAGCTCTTTCTAAGAAAGTAGAAGTAAAAGTAGTAATAGCTTTACTCTGCCTCCGAGTTTTCCTCCCGCGGCGCCGTGGCTGGCCATGACAGGCAGCTTACAAATGGTGGCCCGTCCGGGGCTCGGCAGGCAGAGAAGAAAAAATAAGATATAAGAACAAGAAGCTAAGATAGTGAGGAGAGAGGAGAAGAAAGCATAGCCTCTGACTCAGTTGAGACCAGCAAAAAGAGTAGTACTCAGTTGAGGCCAGCAAAAAGAGTAGTACTCAGTTGAGGCCAGTTAAGAATTAGCGAAAAGCCGAAGTGAGTAGCCGGCGAGAGCCGGCGAGAAGCCGAAGCCATGAAGCGAGTAGCCGGCCAAAAGCCATAAAAAATAAAGAAGCCAGAAAGTAATAGCATGGTAAAAGCCATGCAGAGAAAAAGCCTTGAGCTTTAGCAAAAAGCCATAAAGAAAAAAGCCATGAGCTTAAAAGAAAATAGAGAATTAAAAAGCACGGTGAAAACCATGCAGAGAAAAAGCCATTGAGCTTTGGCAAAAAAGCCATAAAAATAAAGAAGAGACAAGGAAAAAAAAAAAAAAAAGTCAAAGCCGCTTATGCAATTGTGCTTAACTAAGTGCGTTAGCTGCTCCTCAGCAGTAGGCTTCCTTAAAGCCGCAGTACCTCCTCAAAAAGGGCTAAATATCCACCCTTTTAAAACAAAAGGTGAAAAGCCAGGTAGGGACAAGAAAATAAAAAAAAAATAGAGAAAATAAAATATAGAAAATAGAATTAAAAAGCACCTTTTAAACTAAAAGGGAGGAATATGAAGGAGCCCCAATTAGGGAGATGGCTATTGCGGTCAGCTGGAAGCCATAAGTTCCACCTGATAATAAGTATGTATGTGACGCACCTGTAAATGCACGTGAGGCACCCGCAAAGCTAAAGGTATATAACCGGGTGAAAGCGGTCGGAGTCAGGAGAAGAATGAATTCATTCAGTCAGTCATGCAGTCGCTCGGTCGGAAGAAGAGTTCGGGTCGGAGAAGAAGAAAAGAATCAGAGAGGCCAGAACGTAGGCAGAGCGGTTACAGAAGAGAAACCAGATAGAAGAAGTAATTCCTGGTCAGAGTCAGGCCGAGGCTCCTGAGGAAGAAAGAAGAAAGAACAAAGAAGAAAGAAGCTCTAAAAGCTAAGCTCTCTCTCTCTCTCTAAAGAAGAAATCTCTCTCTTTCAGGCTCTCTCTCTTTCTCTCTAAGCTCTAAGAAGATGAAGAAGAAAAAGCTATCTCTAATCTTTCTCTCTAAGCTCTTTCTAAGAAGAAGAAAAATCTTTCTTTCTCTCTCTAAGCTCTTTCTAAGAAAGTAGAAGTAAAAGTAGTAATAGCTTTACTCTGCCTCCGAGTTTTCCTCCCGCGGCGCCGTGGCTGGCCATGACAGGCAGCTTACACATATCTTTTTAAATTTTCTGTCATATCACTGAATATGGTAAATAAGATTTCTTGATTAGGGTGAGAAAGCAAAACATCATTCATATAATGGAGGCACATAAGGTTTGGGTATTTGTTCTTAATAGGCTGGATAGCTTTGTCTACATAGATTTGACATTTAGTGGGGCTATTAGCCATTCCCTGCGGTAGCACTTTTCATTGATATCTTTTTTTTAGGGCCATTACTATTGATAGAAGAAACTGAAAAAGCAAATCTGGGGGCATCCAGAGGATGTAGAGGAATGGAAAGAAATAATCCTTTATATCAAGAGTTATAAGATGGAAATTTTTAGGAATAACTACAGGATTAGGAAGTCCAGGTTGGTTAGGGCCTATAATTTGCATAGTTTTATTGCTTTCTCTAAGGTCATGTAACAATCTCCATTTTCCTGATTTTTTCTTGATCACGAATATGGGGGAATTCCAGGGAGAGGTGGAAGGCTCTATGTGTCCTGCTTCTAGTTGTTCTTGGATTAATCGGTGGGGTGCTTGTAATTTTTGTGTAGATAGGGGCCACTGAGGGACCCAAACTGGCTTATCAGAAAGCCATGGTATTTTCAAAATTGTTTTCTCAGTTGCCCCTAGAAAAAATATCCTTCACCCTTTTGATGATGATTTAGATTTTTTATTTCCTGTGGGCTTGGTTGCGAGGTGTACCCCCATTTGCTGTAGAATATCTCTTCCCCATAGGGTAACTGGCAAGCTGGTCAAAACATAAGGTTAGAATGTTCCTTTATGCCCTTCGTTATCTTCCCAATTTAAGACTACAGCACTTTGTGCTGGGGTGTTAGTATATCCCAAGCCTCTTAAACTGGTTGAAGCCTTCTGCAGAGGCCAGTGATTGGGCCATTGTTGTAGATTAATGATGGAAGAGTCAGCCCCAGTATCAATCAGTCCCTCTATCTCTATACCTTTAATATTTATTTTGCACATAGGCCTCCGTGAACAATCCTGAACCCAGCATGCCATAGGTCCCGAGCCAGAGGAATCAAATCCTCTATTGTTTTTATTATGCGGCATACTCTTGACTGAGTTGTGGAAACTGGGAAGGAGAAGCAGCTGAGCAATTCTATCTCCTTGGTTAACAGAGATAATGTCTCTAGGTGAACTAAGCATTATTTTTATTTCTCCTTGGTAATCAGAGTCAATAACACCTGGTGTTACTTGAAAACCTAATAGGCTTTTAGAACTTCTCCTGAGGATAAGTCCTACAGTCCCTGAGGGAAGAGGTCTCCTGACTCCTGTAGGAATCAGTTGAACCCCCTTTTCAGGTGTTAGCACTATTCGGGTGGTGGAAGAAAGGTCTAGTACTGCACATCCTCTTGTCCTTCTGACAAGGGAGTCAATGGGTAGGAGGGATTGTGACGAGGAATCATCTGTATGGATGTTTGAGGATATTCCTCGTCTAATGCCTCGTACATTTGTGGGTCCCGAGGCATTGGGCCTGTGCCCCTTTTATTGAATTCCTGGACAAAACATTTCCATAGATGTCAAATTTAGAAAGGCATTTATTGGCCCAATGATTTTCCTTTTTACACCTGGGGCAGCGACCTGGGGCATGGTATGAACTTGGTCTTATTTCTGTTTGGGGATATTGCCTAAAATATCCTGATTGATTATAATAATTTTGTCTGGAATATCCTGATTTATTATAATTTTTTTTGTTGAGCCCTATTTGTGAAATTTTGAAGGGAAGCACCTCTCATTGCTGCTGCGATCACATTTCCAGTGACAAAGGCATCATTAATATCTTTACATAATCTGATGTATATTGAAAGGTCCTTTTTATTTTTCCATGGTCTTATAGCATCTTGGCAATATTTGTTGGCATTTTCATATGCCAAGTGGACGACTAAGGGCATTGCTTGAACCACATCCCTGAATATTCTGCCTTCAGTTCTTAGAAGTCTGTCAGCAAAATCAGCATACGGCTCTTTAGGCCCCTGCATTACTTTTGATAAGCTGCCTTGCAAATCACCTGTTCCTGGTAAGGTCTTCCATGCTTTGACAGCGGTGGCATATATTTGTGCGTATACACCAAAATCATATTGTATTTGAATTTGTAATTCAGCAAACTGTCCTTCGCCTGTTAGCATATCTACATTATGTTCTGGGAAGCCTGCAGTGGCATTTCTCCTTGCTGTTCCTATGCAAAGTTCCTGGAATTGTGACCTCCAGATCAGGTATTGTCCTCCGCTCAATACTGCCTTGCATAACCCCTTCCAGTCTGAGGGGGTTGAAATGTTAAGGGATTCCAGCATGCTCAACGTGAACAGAGCTTGAGGCCCATAGGACATTATTGCCTCTTTGAAATTTTTTATTGTTTTAAAATCTAGGGATTGGTGGTACCTTTGCTCATTTTCATTTTCAAATACTGGCAGTTCCCAATGTTCCTGCAGTTTTTGGCGTTCGAGGGTGTGTAAGCGCTGAGAAAGGCCGTTAATCTCTGCCTTAAGGGCACACATATGCTCAGAAATACCCCTCATGTTTTCTGTAATTTATTCCACCCATGAGAGAGCAGAGGGCACCGGTGGTTCCTTTACTTGATGGTCCTTTCTGGTCTTAACTGACTTAGCGGAGGAGGCTGTGCTTTCATGGTAATTTGGCTCCTCTTCATTACTATCACTTTCACTGGTAGTATCATCCTGGGTTTCAGATTCTCTTGAGAGCACATATTCCTCGGCTATTTCTAATAAATCTCTGATAGCTTTAGCAGCTCTTATTTTCATTATTTTTGAGTTCACACCAATATTTTCCTTATTGGTTTGATCTGACTCAGCGGAGGCTATGCTTTCTTGATCACTTTCCTCCTCACTATCAACTAAGTCAGCGATGTCAAAAAAGGCTTTTATTACTTGGCTTTTTGTTATTTTTGCACCCATCTTTAAAGATTTCTCAGTTCTTACCTGCCGATTCCAAACTCCCTGTATGGGCCACCACTTGTTGCCTCCTGTAGCGATTGCCGCTTGCAGCAACGACGCTGCGGGAGAAAATTCGAAGGCAGAATGGAAATGAAAACGTTCTTTTATTCTTATTTATTCTAACTTCTCTCTCTGGCTTTAACAACCTCTCCAACTCCAACTCCAACCACACCCCCTAACTAACTCTCACCCAGTTAAATACCTTTTGCCTTAACAAGGACACGTGCTAAAAGCTCAAGCTTACAGGTGCATCACACTCGAGCTTACAGGTGCATCACAGCAGTGTTCAAACATGGGCATAAAATCCATTCTTATCAGGTGAACAGGTGGATATGCATACTCCATCCTCCTAGCAGGAGGCCTCCAGAACACATTCTTCCATCATTGCTGTCCCACCCATTGCCTTGTGGCACCCCACTCTTCTGGCTCTCTCAGCTAGTCATCATCTTAGCTATCTCCTCAATTGGGGCTATTACAGAAAACATGGGACTAAGTTGCTCACCACAATCCTGATCTGGTTCTCAGGTGCTGATGTACGCCTGTAATCCTAGCACTTATGAGGCTTAGGCAGGAGGATTATGAGTTCAAAGCCAGCCTCAGCAATGGAGAGGCACGTAGCAACTCAGTGAGACCCTGTCTCTAATAAAATAAAAAAAATTGAGCCAGGGGGGGGGGGCTGGGGATGTGGCCCAGTGGTCAAGTGCCCCTAAGTTCAATCCCTGGTAAAAATAAATAAATAAAAATAAAAAAGTATTTTCCTTACCTTCCAACTCTGGTCTGTGAAAAGGGTCACAAAATCTGATGAGGCTTTTTACTGCATAGTAACTTGGTAACTTGGGTTTTTTTAGGGTAATTTCTGCCTTCATTTCTCATGCAGATAACAGGTAGTTTGCTGAGGAACATGACATCTCTTGTCCACTTATGCCAGACAAAGTTGCAGGTAAATTGCTTTTTGACAAAGAAAACATGTGGCATTCAGCACATTGGTCCCATTTTATAGGCTTATTCTCTTAACCTTCTGTTCCCACCATTGTCATCTCTGTCTGCTAAAAGACTGAGAGACAAAGATACAGAGAAAGCAAAGCATTTACTGACAATCTCAAGTTGGAACATCTGGAGAAGCAGAAAAGTTACAGTCAGCATTTTATATTCTGGTGCACTGGGTTCCCTTTTTCTACCTCAGTTCCTCATTGGCAAAGTACTATGGGGTGTACCAACTTCAAGACCTTCACCTGGATTTTACTGTCTCTCACTGGGCCACATAAAGAAATATGCTACTGGGCACAGTGGCACATTTCTATAACCCCAGTGGTTTGGGAGGTTAAGGCAGAAAAATGGCAAGTTTGATGCCAGCCTCCGCAACTTAGTGAGACTCTAAGCAACTTAATAAGACCCTGCATAAAAGTACAAAGACCTGGAAATTTGCCTCAGTATTTAAAAGGCAACCCTTAGTTAAATCCCTTGGGAAAAAAAAAAAAAAAAATACAAAAACAAACAAACAAAAAACCAAAACACATATAAGTATATAAAGAAATAGAACATTATTTGTCCCCATCCCCTTTCTTTTGTGCCAAGAATGCATTCTTCGATTTGGTGCATATTGGACATAAACCATTTTAATTTTACCTAAATCAACCTTGTGTGTATCTCTGTTGGTCAAGGTGACCCCTTCCCCTACCTCCTGTGTGTCAAGTGTTGTTCAGGGTGCATGGAATCTGGATCTGCTACATGCACAGGCTTGATGCTGTATGGTCAAATTTACATTCTGCTCTAGTTGCCCTCAGGCTGACTTTCTTACATCCCAATTTTACATTTAAGGATAAATACTATATTTTGAATATTATATATATATATATATATATATATATATATATATATATATATATATATATATTTCTTCCTTTTTCTTTGAGGTAGTGAGAAATAAACGCTGTGGGGCTTGACATTGACCTCCGAGCTAGATCCCCCAAACACTTCATTTTATATTAAAATAGGTGCTCAGTGTTTGCAGATGCTGACATGACCTTGGGCTCCTTTTGTCTCAGCCACCCTGCATAACTGTTGTTTGTTTTGGTGTTGATGTTAAAACTCAGGGCCTTACCCATGCTAGGAAAGCACTGTGTCACTGAAGCATTGCTCATTCTCAGATGTTACCTTCTGTACCAGATGCAAAGCAAATATAATCTACCTGAATTAGTTCCCAGCACATCTGGGAAACACCCCTTAAAAATATCTGGGGCTAAGAACCTGTCAGTCTAGCCAATGTCAGCCAGTGAATGGGTAATCATAGCTGTCAGTCATGGTGCAGAGGCCGGCCTGGAGACCATTAAACTGGGAAGCTGGAGTGAAACTCTCCACTTAGTGCGCAGACAGAGAAGAAGTGTGGGCTTCTGCAATTTCTGAAATTTTCTTTTTCACCAACTCACCTGTTCCTTTTCTAGGCCCAGGGTTCTCTATTCCAGGGGTCCAGGTGACTCTGTGCAGCTTGTGTCCCCCATGAAGTCCTGTGTGCCTGGGTGTTGCTAGAGAGGACGCCAGGTTACCAAGGAAGACAAAAATGGTGAGTTTGCAATCAGGGCTGAAGGTACATGGTCAGCACTCTTTGGGGGCCGCAGCCTGTGGGTGAGCTGAGAGCATGGTGGAATCCCTGATGTTGCATGGCCTTGGTTTCTGTTCTCTGTTCCCCAGGGTTGGATGAGGGGCTCAGGTCCCTGGCGTCCCCTCCACTCCCTACTGGTTACCCGAACCCACTCTTCCAAATGTGTAGGAAGCAGGGTCACAAATCCACTTTCCCTCTCCCAGTTGATCTCCAAAGGCTGCTGTAGGTCCTTAAATTACAGTTGCCTCCTGCATTTTAAAAGGCCATCTTCCTCTCCATTCACAGCATGATCAAATATTTGTGCTTCCTACTATGTTTGACATGCACACAGTTTATTTTCATTTTTCATTTAATATCGAAATATTGCAAGGAATATATATATTTTGTATTGGGGATAAAAAGCATGGGAGCTTTATCAGCGACAACTCACCACCCCCTCTTTTATTTAATTTTCAGATCTGCTCTTACTTGTTTTTGAAGCTGTCCTCCAATATGTGATCCTCCTGCTTTAGACTCCCAAGTCTCTGAGATCACAGGCTTCTGCCACTATTCATGGCAAAAATAAAATTTTCAAAGCATTTGTTTTCTATTTGTGAATATTATGCTTGAGGGGAAGGAATACTCACTTAACACTTCCCTTTGTTTACTCAAAGTAAGAGCTTTAAAGGGAATTCTGAAATTATTTATAGATCATAGGGATATGGAATCCTGGGCTACATACCCAGTCCCTACCCTTTTTTGACATAAATCATATAATTATTTATTTAAATGTGTTTTCTTTAGTTATACATGAAGACAGAATGCATTTTGACACTGAAAGAGAAGCAAGAAACCATGAGACAGGCAAGCTAGAAACAAAAGACAGAGGCCAGGCAGAACTACAAACTACAATTTATTTGTCAGAGCTGACCCATAAAAGAATATCCCTCCAGATGTGGTGGCCTTGGGAAGGTCTAACATAGGCTTAGGGCTTCTAGATTTTTATGGAGGAAGCTCAGGTATTAGCACCCCATGGTCCTAAGATGGGCAATTAATGGTGGGTTTGGTGTGCCACTGGGTGAGAAAGAATGCAAGGGTGGGAAAGAATGAAGGCAGTTAAGGTTTGGGCTGGAGTGAAGGAGTGGTGAGCCTTTCTCAGAAAGGGCCTTGGCACCAAATAAACTTGTAGACAAATGGTACAAAATAGAAGACACAGAAACAAACCCATGATAAGGTTATCTCATATTAGACCAGGGTGCCAAAAACAATTACTGGAGAAAGTATAGCCTATTCAAAAAATAGTGTTGGAAAAACCTGGAAATTCATATCTAACAAAATAAAGTTAAACCTATTTCTCTCACCCTGCACAAAGATGAACTGAGAGTGGATCAGGGCATAGGCAATAGAACAGAGAACCTGCACCTAATAGAAGAAAAAAAATACACCCAAACCTTTGCCACGTCAGTCTAGGATCTGATTACCTTAACTACACCCCTAAAGCATAAGAAACAAAATCAAAAATTATTAAAAGGGATTGATTCAATTTAAAAAGCTTCTTCTCTGCCAGACTCAGCAGTGAATGCCTGTAATCACAGCACTTAAGAGGCTGATGCAAGAGAATCTTGAATACAAAGCCAGCCTAAGATATGGCAAGGCACTTAGCAACCTGTCTCTAAATAAAATACAAAAAAGGGCTGGGGATGTGGCCCAGTGTTTGAGTACCCTTGAGTTCAATTCCCGCTACAAAAAAATAAAAAATATAAAAAAAAAAAAAAAAAAAAGAGGTAATAATAAATGTTGGCAGGGATGTGGAAAAAAATGTACACTCATATATTGATGATGGGACTACAAATTGTTGCAACCACTATGGACAACAGTACAGAGATTCCTCATAAAACTGGGCAAGAAACCACCATTTAACAAAGCTATACTACTCCTTGGTTTATACCCGAATGACTTAAAATCAGCACACTCCAGTGACGTAGCCATGTCAATGTTTATAGCACCTCAATTCACAATAGCTAGACTATGGAATCAACTTGGTGTCTTTCAATAGATGAATGAATAAATAAAATTGATATATATAGTCAATGGACTATTACTCAGCTTTAAAGAAGAGTGAAATTATGGCATTTGCAAGTAAATGGTTCATGTTGGAGAATATTATACTAAGCGGAATAATCCAATCCCACAAAACCAGAGGCTAAATATTTTCTCTAATATGTAGATGCTAATTTACAATAAGGTGGGGTGGTTTAATAGGAAAATAGTATTACCTTAGATTGGGTAGAAGGAAGTGAAGGGAGGGGAGGGAGGAGATGTGGAAATAGAAAGGATAGTGAAATGAAACAGACATTATTACTGTATGTATATATGTGACCAATACAATTCTGCAACTTGTACACTCATAAAAAATAAGAAATTATATTCCATCTCTGTATGATACAACAATGTGCATAAATGCATTCTCCTGTCATGTATAACTAATTAAAACAAATTTAAAAAGTGGGACAAAAATGTCGCTTTTGGTGGGAAAGCCTTAAAATGGTGGCTGTCACTAAAGATGGACGCCCAGATGCTAAGAAAAGACCTTACAGACATATTATATATAAGCAGATTGTAACTGCTCATTTTTTTTTTATCGTATATCATGTAGATTTACATCAGTCATGTAGTTATATATGCACATAGGGTCATATTATCTGATTCATTCTACTGTCCTTCATTGCCAGCTCTTTTAAATTTTATTTTCAGACAGTGTCTGATTATGTTGCCCCAGCCTGGCCTGAAAGTTGTGATCCTCCTGCTTCAGCTTCTCAAGCTGTTCGGATTAAAAACATTTGAAGGAGCCTATAATCAAGGAGATAGCTAAAGATTGCGGTTAGCTGAGAGCCATAAAAGATGTTCTAGTTTCCACCTGATAGTAATACATTATCCAAAGAATCTTTTTATGCCCGTGAACACTGCGTGACGCACCTGTAAGCTCGAGCTGTAAGCACGTGTCCTTGTTAAAGCGATATGTATATAACTGGGTGAGTTTTTAGTTAGTGTGTGTAGGAAGAAGAAGAAGGTGGTGGTTGGAGTTAGAGCGTTTGGAGTGATTGCTGGAGCCGGAGAGAGAAGAAGAATAAAAGACCTTTTTTCATTTTCATCCTGCCTCCGAATTTTCCTGCAGTGTTCGTTGCTCCAAGCGGTTTCCGCTTCAGGCAGCAATAAACATTGACAATCCCAGCTATGAAAAATAGTACATTTTGATCCAAATATTAATGACCATAATCAGGAACATGGATTCATCTTACCCTAAATGATATATGGGCCCACCCTGGAAAGGATTATATTATTTTTTAAATATCAGGGATTAAACCTAGGGACACTTAAACACTGAGATACATTCCCAGGATTTTTTTATTTTATTTTGAGATGTGATCTCATTAAGTTATGTATAGCCTCACTAAGTTGGTGAGGCTGGCTTTGAATTAAGTAATCCTCCTTCCTTGGACTCTCAACCTGCTGGAATTACAGTTGTGCACAACTGTGCATGGCCTTCATGAACTTTTATTAAAAGTGTGTATCACAGCCGGGCGCGGTGGCGCACGCCTGTAATCCCAGCACTTTGGGAGGCTGAGGCAGGAGGATCGCGAGTTCAAAGCCAGCCTCAGCAATGGCAAGGCACTTAGCAACTCAGTGAGACCCTGTCTCTAAATAAAAAAAAAATACAAAAAAGGTCTGGGGATGTGACCCAGTGGTCGAGTGCCCTGAGTTCAATCCCCGGTACCAAAAAAAAAAAAAAAAAAAAAAAAAAAGTGTGTATCACTAGAGTAACTAATTGCATTGGTAGGATCTCACATTGGTGGGCCACAGCAAAAGTAAGAAAAGGAGATTTTCTCTGTAGGTCTGTTGTTATTAAACATTGGTATCTTGGGAAGATGGTGGTAACCAGTGGTCTGGTAAGATTAGTGATGCATTCTCAGAAATTTATTAGTTTAAGATTTGTGGTCTCATACAGATATTAAGATAATTGGCTGTTAAAGAGTTTTACATAGCCTACGATGATTTTTGCTGCCCATACAGAACGCTATCTTTCCACCCTCATGGTGGTTTAGTTAGCCAGAGTCAGGTTGTTCTTTGATATAGAACAACTTCATAGAGAACTTCAGTTTACACCTGTAAAGATCCTGATATTCTCTTTTTATTTTTCTTAGGTATAGATATTATATCAGTACTTCTTGGGCAGAGGTTTCCTTTGGAAACCTCTAAAGGTCCCATGTCCTCAGACACTATGTTTCTCTGAGGATGCCCCACAAGGTGCCCGCAGCCCTTCAGTGTTTTGAAGGGTGAAAGAAATTTTAGGCCATGGATCAGCTCCTCTTAGAGGACAGCTTAAAGTGTGAAATGCATCTGCTCAGAGGAGTCTGTGCAGGCCTTTGGAGTAAAGCATCTCCTGGAACAAGACTCATCTAGACAGCTACATCTTGATACATTGTTTTCCCCAAGCCCTTTTTCTGTTCCTTGGATACAGGTGAACAGTCAATCTTTGGAAGCTGATGCTGAGGGTCCATGTCAGAAGTGATTCCTGACTCTTGCATTCTCTCATAGTTGTGACAGCATAAACTCTTGTAGAGCATAAGCACCATGCTGTGCAACCTGCAAAGTCTCATAAACTGAAGACATAGTCCAGGTCTCTGGTAGGGTGATCCTGGAGAATTTTAGTGAGCATGACCAGGTATGAGAATGTCCCAGCTGGCAAAGACCTTACCTGCCCCTTGGGCCTGACAGTTTTGTTCCCTCAGCAACAGGCATTTCTGTGTTTACCATTGTAAAATGATCTGCTTACTTATTTGAGGCCCAAGTTTATTTATTCAGAAACAAATATGATAAAATATTATAAAAGAAGAAAGAAAGAAGCAGATTTTGAAAAATCTACTTACATTTCTAATTTTAAATATTCTAATTTACAGCAAGGTGCAGTAGTGCACACATGTAATCCTTGCTGCTTCTTAGGTTGCGACAGGAGGATTTCAAATTTGAGGAAAGTTTTACAAATTTTGTGAGATTTTATGCAACTTGGAGAGACTCTGTCTTGAAGTAAAATACAGAAGCCTGCGGATGTGGCTCAGTGGTAAAGTGCCTTTGTGTTCAATCCCAGGTGTCAAAAAAAAAAAATTTCCTTATCATTGGGTCAACTCTTTGGGAGCTGAACTTTTAGCTTAAAAATTTGGGTGTTACATACATTTTCTGTCTATATTCACTGTGATCTATTCAACATTTTGGTTGGTCTTAAATATGGTTTACCATTTCCATTTTTAGAAGTAGTTTTTCTAAGTTCACCAACAAGCACACCTCACCTGGTCCTGGAATTCAGATAATTTACTAAAATGCTCAGTGTTTTTTCTTAGAATGTCAATCATGGGGAAGTACAGTCTCCTTAAACTCCTTGGTAAGAAAGTATATTGTCCTTCCATTGATTTTTTTTTTTTTTTTGTATTTTATACCTCTCATTTTGTACCATTTTTATCATAATCATTTTTTGTAATTCATTAGATGTATATATTAGATCAGATTTTTGTGTGTGTGTGTGTGTATGTGTATGGGGGGTGGGTGTGTGGCCTGCTCCAGACTGAACCCAGGGCCTCATGCATACTTGGCAAATAATCTACTCTCGACCTACTTGCCAGCCCAAGAAAATTAGTTTTATAGACTATTATTTATTTATTTCTTTATGTATTGAGTGCTGGGGATTCAAGCCATGGACTTGTTTACATTTTTTATTATTAAAAAAAAAAAAAAAAAATTAAGTTTATGAAAGCATAACCCCGGTAGCTGGGTGTTTTACTAGGTTTTAAACCAAGAGGTACTTGAACACTGAACACATCCCTAGCATTTCTTATTTGTATTTTTTTTTAAATTTATTTTTTAATTGTCTTTTAGTTGTAGAAGGAAAGAACATCTTAATTTTGTTGATTTTTTTTTTTTCTGGCTCTAAGTATCAAGCCTACTGCCTCATACCTGCTATGTAAGTTATCTGCCATTGAGTGACAGCCCCAGTACCCCCATTGTTATTTTTGATTAAGACCAAATCTCACTAAATTCCTGAAGGTTTGACTACTTTGTGGAGAGTGGCCTCAATCTTGTCATCTTTTAGCTCTGACCTCCCTAGTTGGTAAAATTTTAAGTGCACACCACCAAACCACAGTTATAATGACTTTTCAAGATAAATTGCTCATTTCTGTCTAGAAGAAAAAAGTTTTGAGAATCAGTTTCCTTGGTTTTCTTCATAGTTTTGAAATTTGTATATATAACTCTTGTTCTTTCATTTATTCTGTGTTATTATGAAAATGGTCTTCAGTACGTAACATTGTTTTTTGTGTATATATTTATGAATCTTCCATGGTCTGGTAGTTTATTTGCTTCTTTATTAAATTACATTTACATTTCAGAGCAATTGTAGGATTATATAAGATATTAGTCAGGGTTCTCTAGAGAAAGAGAATCAACAGGAAGAATGATTACAGAAATGGAATTTATTAGATTGTCTTACATGACCAGAAGCTGGGAAGTCCAAAATGGCTATCTGCAACCTGGAGAGCTGGAGGAGTAGTAGCTGTGCAGTCCAAGATATTGAAGCCTCAGAACAAGAGTAATTAATGGTGGAGAATCACTGGCAGAGTCTGCTTTGAAAGAGCGACCAAGGAAAAGTCTGATATCCTCAGACAGCATTAGAAAACCCATTGCAGAAGAAACCAGCTTGCATCTGCTGCTGCTGCCTGGTTCTTTTAACATTTATTCCATCTAAGCCACCATCTAATTGTATGATGTTGCCCATGCCTTCTTTCACTTACCAATCTGCATTTAAGGGTGCTGTATCCATCTAGGCTGGAGAGCTCATTTTCTGTGTGATATTTTTTTTTTACATTGTAGCTACATTGTAGTTATGTTGTAGTCTTTTATTGAAAGGTGCAACTTTTGTGCTTCTATCTGGATATGGCTGCTGTAGTCACTGCTGTGGGTTTTTCTTTGCACATAATTTTCATGTCATTTGAAAAGACACCTTGGATTGTGAAGAGTTAATTGTAGAGTGCACCATGTTTACTTTTTAGGAGCATGACTGTTTTCCAGAGAGGCTGTTTTCTTTTCCATTCAAGTGAGAAAGGAATGAGTTCTTGTTCATTTATGTTTTCACTGTCTTTGGGTAATGTCAGTGTTGGACATTTTGTCATTCCAGTGGGTATATTGTTGTACCTCATTGTTTAAGCCATCTTGCCAAACCCAGGTTTGCCTGTAAGTACTTCTTTGCTATTTTTGTGAAGTTCTAAATTTTGAATTTAGTTGTAGCATGTATAGGCAATTGTTTGGTGCTATGTAGTGAACACACAGTCTCCTAAGAGCCAGGCAGGAACTGTGGTAGAGGTGAAGCCCAAGCCTTGTCCTACTTGTAAACTGAGTCTCCACTGGCAGCTGACTTGATGACATATGTGAAGTGATTATATTTCATTTCTTTGTATGTTAATGTTCAGACACCCTGGCAATATTTTCCAGAAGAGTATATTTTCCACTGATTTTTCCTTTGCTTGTTTGTTAGAGATCAGTAGAATACATTTATACTGTGCCAAATCCCACACTGTCTTGATGATTGTAATTTCTTAGTAGTTCTTAACTTCAGGTAGTGTCCATTTATGAATCTAGTTTTTATAACTGTAGTGGTTGTTCTGGGGGTTTGTTATGACTGAAAATCTAACTTTAAAAATAGGGTTTTTTTTTTTGGTATTTTATTCAATCTGTGACTGAATGGGTTAGAATTGATGATGACACTGAGTCTTATCAACTATGAACATGAAATATCTTCATATATTTGCCTTGTCTTTTGTACCCTCCTTATGATCTTGCAATTTTTGTCATACAGATTTTTGTCAGGATTATATATGAGTATTTCTCTATTTTTTCCCTTTTTGCTGTATATGTTGTATGCATTTTTGTTAATGTTTTGTTTTGTTTTCTGGAGCTGGGTGTTAGACTTAGGGGTGCTCTACCATTGACCTACATTTTCAGTGGTTTTTTTTTTTGTTTGTTTGGTTTTTTTTGTTTGTTTGTTTGTTTTGTTTTTTGTTTTCATTTGAGACACTCTTGCTAAACAGCCCAGGCTGGATTCAAAGATGTGTTCCTCCTGCCTAGGTCCCCTGAGTCCAGAGATCCTGGGCATGACATCTATGTCCAGCTTACTTCTATTATCAGTATAACAACAATCTTATATATTAAACCTGTATTGTACAATTCTGATGTCATGTGTTGATTTTCACAATTCTTTGTTTTATTTCACATAGAGGATTATGCTGTCTCTCTATACAGATATTTGTGTTTTTCTGAGCTTGAGTATGTTTTTTTATTACTCTTGACTTTTTAAATTTAATTATTGATATAATTATGATATTTGTTATTAGCTTTTTGTTGTGATAGATAATTTATAATTGGTTTTTAAATTTTAAATCAACCTTGCTTAGGTGTAATAATTCTCTCTTGGACTTGGTATATAGATTGTTTTATTTATTTTGGGGTTCACTTAAGTAATGTTTGTGAAGGCGTTTTGCATTTATGATCATGAGAATGATTCATAGCTTCCTTATTTTATCTAGTTAATTTTGATAATGTTGTAACATAGCCTCAGAAGAAAGTATAAGGTGTTATTTTTTGCTTTTGCATTCTGGAAAAAAAATGTAGAAAATCTGTGGCAGTTATTAAGTGTCTTGTAGAAGCGTATATCATGTATCAGAGCATTGCATTTTGTGTGTGTGTGTGTGAGAGAGAGAGAGAGAGAGAGAGTATTTAGTTGTTGAGACACTTTCTTAAGTAAGCTGAGGCTCATCTTTTCTTTTTCACTTGTTCATCTGCGTAAGTTGTAGAAGATGGTCTCTCCCAAAGTATTGGGCAGGATTCTCTAAGTTGTCTAATTTGTGTCAAGCACATGTTCATGATATTCTTGAAATGCCCATGAATGGTAACAATGGCCCTTTTAATTCCAATGGATATTTTCTCTGTTCTCTGTTTTCTTATTTGTTTAATGTCATTGTACTTTTTATACCTTTATTTTATTTATTTACTTTGATGTGTTGTTAAGGATTAGACCCAGTGCCTCACTGGTGCTAGGTAAGCACTCTACCACTGAACCATAACCCCACCCCAGTCCTCTGTTTCCTTAGCCTCATATGGGTTTATCAGTAATGCTGATATTCATGAAGAACTTGGTTTTGCAGACTGCTAATTTTCTGATTATGATTTTTATCAAAACCCACTCTATTACTTGCCTGTGCTTAATTTATGTTTACCTTGTTCTTATTTCTCTGGGTTCCTTATGTGGGAGTTTCTAAGATTACTTTTATCTCTTCTTTCCTGAAATGTGGGTTGCATGCCATAGATACCATGGAAGCACCGTCTGTGCTATTATCATACAATGCACTTTTAAATTTCATTTTTCTCAACATGGGCAACTTTCCCTTGAGTTACTTCTTCCTGTGTCTGTTTAGAGCCCTGTGTTGCATCTTTCATTGCCTGGAAGCATTCCAGCTGCTTCTGGTCTGATTTCTGCTTTAACTCCCAAGATTTTTTAGCATACTTCAAAGTTCATTTGTGTTGCACACTTGTTGAGGTGTGGTTTATGACTCAGAATGTGGCCTGTTCTGGAGAGTGTTGCTGTGATCCTGAGAAGGCTGTGTATTTCACTGTTGGCTAATGGCCACAGAAGCCCTCTTGTCTGCTGCTTAGCTACATGTACTCAGAACTGACAGAGGTGTGGTGATGTCTCCCAGAGCAACTGTGGATTGTTCATTGTCCTGGACAGTTCTGTATGACTCTGCCTGATGTCCTTTCACTTTGTTTTAGGTGCATGTATATTAAAAATCCAAGACAATTCATTGAAAGTTTACCCTTCTGTCACCACAGAGGCACATGCCTGTTTTTATTTTAGGTGCATGTATATTAAAAATTCAAGACTGTTAATTGAAAGTTTAGCTTATGCTGCCACAGTGGCACATGCCTGTAAAGCCAACAGCTCAGGAGTCTTAAGTAGGAGGATTGCAAGTTCAAAGCCAGCCTTACCAACTTAGGCTCTAAAATGTTTAGAGATTTTCTCTCTCAAAACAGAAATAATTAAAAAAGGAAAGAATGACTGTGGATATGTCTCATTTGTTAAGCAGCTCTGGGTTCAATCCTTTGTACAAAAAAATAAACAAATAAATAGATAATTAATTAAATAAATATATGAATTAATAAAAAAAAAAAAGAAAAAGAAAATTTAGCCTGAGGATTCTGGAGTCTGATCTTTCTCAGGGATAGTAAATCTCAAGTCATTTGTTTTCCATTCACGACCCATGTTTTCCTGATTCTCAGTATTCTTTGTGCTTTTTTGTTTTCTTTTGAAAAGTGAATTAAAATGTGCTCATCCCAGCTGGGCGTGGTGGCACACGCCTGTAATCCCAGCACTTTGGGAGGCTGAGACAGGAGGATCGAGAGTTCAAAGCCAGCCTCAGCAATGGTGAGGCACTTAGCAACTCAGTGAGACCCTGTCTCTAATAAAATACAAAAAAAGGGCTGGGGATGTGGCCCAGTGGTTAAGTGCCCCTGAGTTCAATCCCCGGTACCAAAAAAAAAAAAAAAAAAAAAAAAAAAAAAAAAAAAAAGTGCTCATCCCATTTCTCTTATGCTGCTGTTTTTGTTTGTTGATAGCTTCATGTATTTGTGTAGAGACTATGTTTTATGTTTAATAAATTAGTTTGCATTCAGCACATTTTGCAGGTATTCCTGAATGCCGCTGTGTGGTAGGATAGAATCAAAGTTTAGCAGATTAAGACTTTAGAGGCTATGATTTTGCAGACTGACACACAGTAGCTTTGCTTCCTTACATTTAACATGGAGGTTTGCAGCAGCAGCAGTTACCTATAACACAATAGCAGAAGCAGCAAACAAAGTAGCAGGGAAAGAGCAATCCCTCTTTAGGTTTAGTATAGTAAAAGTCTCTAATCTGTATGAGCTGAGTCCTTAGGCTGTTGAAAAGCATGTGCCCATATAAGAAATACAAAATTCACCCTCCAATATATTGCCCCAAATTTCTTGTGTTGATGTTCTCAAAACTTGTCTAAGTGTAAAAGTAAAAACCCTGCTGTGCTCAGGGCTCAGGATTTGGAAATTATTTATCTGGGCTGTGGTGACACTAATAAAATGTTGCTTCCAGATCTCAGTGTCCCTTGGCTTCATTTCTCCCTACACCAGAAGCTAGGAAAGAGTAGTAGAAACAACAAAACTCAGTTTTTTGTTTTTTGTGGGTAGTTTTTCTGGGGTCTCTGCTTTAACACACAGTGGTGCTATTTAATACTCTGCCTTGCCTTTACACTGCAGAACCCAGCTTGGGGAGCAACCAATGTTGAGCATGTTGGTCTTGCTCTGCTCTGAAGTGTTTCCTCCTGGTCTATGTGGGCTTTATTTGTTCCTCAAAAACGTGGGTGGTTTTATTTTGGGGAAGCATAGTGTGGAGTGAATCCACAGATGCTTAACCACTGAGCCAGATCCCCAGCACCCACCACACCTTACGTCTTATTTTTGTTAATTTTGATTAACCTAATGAAGTTGCTGAGGGTGGCATTGAACTTGGAATTCTCCTGCCTCAGCCTTCTGAAGTGGGGTATTTTTGAAACTAGATTCTTTTTTTTTTTTTTTTTTTTTTTTTTTTTGTACTGGGGATCGAACTCAGGGCCACTTGACTACTCTCGATCACTGGGCTACATCCCCAGCCCTTTTTTGTATTTTATTAGAGACAGGGTCTCACTGAATTGGTAAGTGCCTCACCATTGCTGAGGCTGGCTTTGAACTTGTGATCCTCCTGCCTCAGACTCCCAAGTGCTGGGATTACAGGTGTGCCCCACCGTGCCCGGCTCTTGAATCTAGATTTCTAAAAGAAATGCTCCTGAAGCTTTCTTTATAAGATGTTAGGTGATGGTTGAGTGGGTAAACAATAATTTGCAGTTCTAGCCAGATGCAGGCTCTTTATTTACTTAAATCCTTTTAAGAAATTTCTGCCAATTCTTCACAGTAGTCTTTTCTGATGTAGAAGAGTGAGAGGTTGTTTTAGACATTAATATATCCCATGGTTATTTTAATGTAGAATGCAGAAATTTGGATAAGCTCTACTGTGTGCACTTTGGAGTCAGTGACCTGGGTTTTATACTGGGATATCAGGCCACTGTCCTGCACCAGAGAGGGGCTTCCTGAAGGGAAAGTGAAGGTCACACCATGCTTGCTGATCTCTACCATTCTTTATGACTTCTTCATGTAGCTATTGTGAACATTTCAGGTATTTGGGGCATGATGACGTTCTTGTCCTGACTGTTCTGCTTGTGTTTCTACTTTTCTGTAGAGGGCATGTGTTTGGAGCACCTCCTCTCTCTGGAGACATTGTCATCTTGGATGTAAATGGCATTCTTTCTTTAAAGATTAACTGCCTATATTTGTGTGACGTTATTTTGGGTCTCTATTATCTTCTAGTTTATGGCATTACCATGATGTTTCCCAGCTTTCGATTCTGTCCTATTATATGGTAGTACTGTGATGGTTCCAAATTCCCTGTTGTGTCATTTTGGTGTGAGTGTTGATCTTTCTTTTTAGGGCTTATATTTTTTATACAATTGTTTATCTTGACCTTCTGCATAGCTAAATTTACACTGGTGCAGTGGTACATGCCTGTAATCCCAGCAGCTGGGGAGGGTGAGGCAGGAGGATTATAAAGTTAAGTGCTAACCTCAGCCACTTACAATGCCCTGAGGAAGTTAGTACTGTCTCAAAATGGCAAATGTGCTGAAGATGTGGCACCATGTTTAAGTTCCCTGGTTTCAATGTGTGCAATTTTTTTCCATACCACAAATAAATAAATACAACTAAATCTCTTGTAAGCTTCTTAAAATTATTTTAGTCTTTCCCTTTAGAATGTATAATAAATGGACATTTGTCTACAGAATAGAGGGATATAGTGCCTTTTGCCACCTAGATTTTAGTTTGCATGGATCATCATTGTAATCTGTCTCCAAGACACTTGCTGCCACTCATCTTTCCATGTTGTGAAGGCCAGCCCATTGAAGGCTTTCTCATTGTCTTTTGCTTACTCCTTCTGATCCTGTGTGGCTCAGGATGTCACATGTTTTAAGTCCTTGAGTGTGGTTGTGTCAGTGGCAGGAGCGTATTTTGGTGGGTGATCTTTTTGGCTGTACCATCACTATGCAGACATCATAGCATAATTACAGATGTACATGGAGTGACCTTTCACACCCAAACTCTGTTAAATAGGTGAGGATTCTGGGATGCAAACCAGCTGCTTTACCACACACTGGAAATGCTTAGTTCTTAGGTTTGTTTGCATCAGCATCATTACAGGCATGAAGAAACTCTTTTACACCAGACATCCATTGCACATGTTGCCAATCCTTAATCAAATTGTCCTTGAGCAGAACCTGGCTATGTGGCACATGACTGTACATTATGATAGTGAACTCACTGCTGATAAAAAGAGTTTGACCATCATTGGATATTCATTGTTTTAATGATGTTTAGAAAAGTAGTGTCTGATATTTATTAAGAAGATTATTTTGAAACTTATAAAATTTTGTAAGGTTGTTGTTTTGACAATGTGATATCTTTGTGTCATTAAGTTATTTCTAAAACATATGTCTTCTATCCACTTACCCCATTCTGCTTTGACAGTGATGAGAAATTATCAAAGTATTGTGTTTATTAATTATACTTGTTTACTAGTTGGCTAAATTTGTTCTAAATTATAGCTATTGCAAAATTCTAGTTGTTCTCTTGGTGTAATCACAGAGGAAGAGCTCAATCCGCAGTTAACAGATTGTGACAACCTGTGTGAAGGTTATCTAAGTGTTGTCTATAGGAAAGCTCAAAGTTGAGCCCCTGCCCAGAGTTTGTGGGTGGGGGTTGATTCTGAACACTTTTTTTATGGAGGAGATCAGTACATACCATGTTGTTGACATTAACTGTGTAGGCACAGTGAGCCAGTGTGGTTGGCAGACTCTGTTTCAAATGCTGAGTTTCCCAATTCTAGCAAATTCTGACTCAGTCAACTTTTTTTTTAAGGGTAAGTAATATTGAATGTGCTAATATAAGCCCTCTATTGCAGATAACATTGTTAGGACGTGTAATATAGATGCAACCAACAGAGAAATTAGGAGTGAAATGGAAGCTTGTCTTGCTTCCTGTGAACTCACCAAAGTAAGGGTTTAAAACACTATACTGTTTGCCTGTGAGTAGCCAAGTTCTAGTGTTGTAATGGCAGTGAGGAACTGAGTGCATAAGGGATCTGATGGAACAATTTATAGAATTAATCTGAAGGCTAGAAAATCATGTGAACATCGTGCTTGTTGAGTATAGATTTCTCATGCTATCCATTCCCCCTGGCCTCCTCTATACATTTGTGAAATATTTTAGATCTCAGTGACATTTGGTGACGTGGCCGTGAACTTCACCCAGGAGGAGTGGGCTTTGCTGGACCCTTACCAGAAGAAACTTTACAGAGATGTGATGCAGGAAGTTCTCAGAAACCTGGCTTTTATAGGTAATAATGATGTTTCTTTACTTAATCAAATAAAGACTTTATATTTACTTTGGTCACTTATGTACAATGTGAAAAAAGAATCATTTGGTGAATTATTGCATCATAAAAGGCTCCTAGGATTTGGCAAAACATTTCTGGCTCCTAAAAATTCATAATAATTGTTGTGGCTTGGCATTTTAGGAAACAAATGGGATGACAAGAACATTGAAGATCAGATCAAAGATTCTGGAAGCAATCTGAGGTAATTGTACTCACAATATTAATCCTTTAGGAAATTTGAAAATGTGATATAGATTTTAAATAAACCAATAAAAATAAATAACTTAAAATTATTCATTCTTAAAAAAAAATTCCTGAAATATATACTTAACTGTAACAGATATTCAGTCCTTTCAAAGTACTTGACATGCAAAAAGTACTATAAAATTTCATACGGGCTGAGATTGTGGCTCAGCGGTAGAGCGCTCACCTAGAACGTGCACGACCTGGGTTTGATCCTCAGCACCACATAAATATAAATGCATTGCATTGTGTACAACTAAAGCAAATAAAGATACATTTAAAAAAATTTCATATGTGAATATCACTGCTTGGATAATAGCCACAGGTAAGCTGTGTTTCTTATGGTAGTTTTATTTCAATCCCTTTATTTTCGGGAAATTTAAATATGTCAAAAACATGACCTTTTGTCCGGTGTGGTGGCGCATGCCTGTAATCCCAGAACTTTGGAGGCTGAGGCAGTAGGATCGCAAGTTCAAAGCCAGCCTTAGCAATAGCAAGGCACTTAGTAACACAGTGAGACCCTGTCTTTAATAAAATACAAAAAAGGTCTGGGAATGTGGCCTAGTGGTCAACTGCCCCTGAGTTCAATCCCCGGTTTAAAAAAAAAAAAAAAAAAACTAACCTTTGCCTGATGTTGGTAATAATTTATGACTATCCTAGCCTTTACCTGATGTTAATGTAAGCCTAGAACCTACAAATAAATAACAAATAAATATAACCTCATGAATGAATCAAGCATTGATAATATGCTGTTCTTTCTTCAAAGAAGACAGACTTATGGTAACTTCAAAGGCAAAGAAAAGTGTGTGGGGTAACTTACATTGATATTTCAATTCTTAACCAGACAAAGATATCTTTTAATAAAGTAAATCCATGTGGCTGCATATTGTGTGCCAAAGACTTCATATGTCATTTATTCCTCCATAGGCTTATCATATCTCACTCTGGACACAAATGCTACATGCATGAGGAATGTGAAAAGAAGTCATGTGAATTTAAACAATACAGTAAATCTCTAGTTTCTCTCAAAAGTGTTCAGACACAAATGTTACTACATACTGGAGATGGACCTTATGAAAATACATTATGTGGAGAAGTCTTCAGTTGTGCCTGTTCAATTCAAAGTTGTGAAGAACCTCATATGGGGTGTCAACACTATGATTGTAAAAAATGTGGTGAAGCCTTTGATACATCCAGTCAGCTTTATAAGCATGGAAGAACTCATACGGATAAAAAGCCCTATAAATGTAAACAATGTGGAAACCCCTTTGCTAGATCCAGTCACCTTAAGGTCCATGATCAAACCCATACTGGAGAGAAGCCCTATGCATATAAGCAGTGTGGAAAAGCCTTTGCTACATTCAGTAAGCTTCAGATACATGGAAGAACTCATACTGGAGAGAAACCCTATGAATGTCAACAACGTGGAAAAGCCTTTGCTACATTCAGTCAGCTTCAGATACATGGAAGAACTCATACTGGAGAGAAAACCCTATGAGTGTCAACAATGTGGAAAAGCCTTTGCTACATTCAGTAAGCTTCAGATACATGGAAGAACTCATACTGGAGAGAAACCCTATGAATGTCAACAATGTGGAAAAGCCTTTGCTACATTCAGTCAGCTTCAGATACATGGAAGAACTCATACTGGAGAGAAACCCTATGAGTGTCAACAATGTGGAAAAGCCTTTGCTACATTCAGTAAGCTTCAGATACATGGAAGAACTCATACTGGAGAGAAACCCTATGAATGTCAACAATGTGGAAAAGCCTTTGCTACATTCAGTCAGCTTCAGATACATGGAAGAACTCATACTGGAGAGAAACCCTATGAGTGTCAACAATGTGGAAAAGCCTTTGCTACATCCAATCAGCTTCAGATACATGAACGAATTCATACTGGACAGAAGCCCTATAAATGTAATCAGTGTGGCAAAGCATTCGCTCAGTCCTCTACCCTTCACTCACATGAACGAACTCATACTGGAGAGAAACCCTATGAATGTCAACAATGTGGAAAAGCCTTTGCTAAATCTAGTGCCCTTTATAGACATGGAAGAACCCATACTGGAGAGAAGCCATATGAATGTAAGCAATGTGGAAAAGCCTTTTCTAGACGCAACTACCTTTACATACATGGAAGAACCCATACAGGAGAGAAGCCGTATGAATGTAAGGAGTGTGGGAAAGCTTTTGCTACACCCAGTCAGCTGCACAGACATGGAGGATCTCATACTGGACAGAAGTCCTATGAATGTCAACAGTGAGGAAAAGCCTGCAATACTTCCTCTAATCTTCAGATACATGAAGAACTCATAGTATAGAGAGAAGCCCTATGAATATAAACAATGTGGTAAATCCTTTGCTACATCCAGAAACTTTCACAGACATTGAAGAATGCATACTGGAGAAAAGCCCTCTGAAGATAAGTAGTCTGGCAATGCCTTCACTCAGTCCTCTAACCTTCACTCACATGAACAAATTCATATTGGAGAGAAGCCCTATGCATGTAAGCAGTGTGGAAAAGTCTTTGCTACATTTCATCATCTTCACATACATGGAAGAACTCATACTAGAAAGAACCGCATGAATGTGAAAAATGTTGAAAAGCCTCGACTACACCCTCTTGGTTTAACAAACACTGAAGAAAATATACTGGGGGTGCTGGGGTTGTGGCTAAGCGGTAAAGCTCTCGCCTAGCACGTGCACGGCCCATGTTCAATTCTCAGCACCACGTAAAAATAAATGCATTGTGTACAACTAAAGCAAATAAATAAATATTTTAAAAAGTAAGAAAGAAAATATACCAGAGAGAAGCCCTGTAAGTGTAAGCAGTATGGTGAAGCCTTTACTCAGTCTTCCAACCCTCACTCACATGAACAAACTCATAGTGGAGAGAAGCCCTATGAATGTAAGTGGTTAGGGAAAGCCTTTGCTACACCCTGTCAGCTTCACATATATGGTTTAAAGCATACTCAAGAGTAATTGTATTCATGAAAAAAAAAAAAAAAAAAAAACAGGCAAACTCTTCTGTTATTACTGCTTCACTCATAAACATGTACTAAGTTTACTGTAAAAAATCCTTTGAATATAAAATGTATTAAATCAATATATTTTTCACCTTCAAAGACAAGAAAGGGCTCACACTGTTGAATATATAAAGCACTGGGGATTTAGGCTGGTGGTGGTCTACCACTGAGCCACATCCCCATTATTTTTATTTGATATTGGGACTTGTGGAGTTCATTAGGGTTTTGCTAAGGTACTGAGACTGGTTTCAAACTTGTGTACCTTCAGCCTCATCCTCTCTAGTCTCTGGGATTAAAGTTATACACCACCACATCTGTCTGAATATCTCCTTAAATGTGAAAAATATGTCAAATCATTACATTTTTCTCTTTTGCTTTCAAAGCCTATTTAAGTCACATTGGAAAACCAACTCTCTGAATGTGGGGAATTTGCTACATGCCATCAGCTTCACATCCATACCTTATTTTCCTTCTCATGTATAAAATACTCATGGAGAGAAGCCCTATGAATGTGAGAAATATGGGAAATTTTCTAATTTTTCTAGTTACTTCTAGAACCATGAAGATTCTTTTTAAATGTTTCCTGCCAAAATAAACAAATCCTTTGCAAGTAAGGAATATAAATGGTTTAGATGTTCTAGTATTGTTCAATTGTATGAAAGGAATCATACTGTAAAAAATTCTGTGGATAAGAAATGTGTGGCAGTATTCAAATTTCACAGTTTCTTTCAAAGACATAAAATAATTTACATCAGTGAAAACCCTTCTAGTGTTTGAAAATTGTTGTAACATTTTTACCTTTCCAGGTCTCTTTGAACAGCATTGAAGAACTCACACTGTAGAAAGGCCTTGTATGTAGAAATGTGTTGAGATCTTCAGTTGTTTTAGACCCAAACACATGTAACAATTTGTTCAGACTTGAGGGAATTTTTATATTATATTAATTTATTTTTATTTTTATTTGGTACCAGGGATTCAGCACAGAGAAGCTTAACCACTTAGCAACATCCCAGTTCTTTTTAATTTTATTTTTCAATTATGAAACATGGTCTCACTGGATTGCTTGGGTCCTAAGTTGCTGAGGCTGGTTTTGAACTTGTGATTTTCCTGCTTTAGTGTGATATAATCATGCACTGCCTTCAGCAAGCAACCTTTTTTTTTTTTTTTTGAGATAACCACAATATGTGTATGAGAAGGAAGAGTGCCTTCATTTCTCCTGTATTTGAAATTAATAAAAATGCACCCTGGAGTGGATGTAAGGATTGTGTCAGCATGAAGATGTGAAAACAACATAATTTAGTGGGTTAAATCTCTCTTATTAGACTCAGTTTTTCTGTATTTTAAGATTTTCATATCTTTAATCAACTCTCATGTATTATGAGATAATCTTATATGTACTGTGCATGTATGTGAATGCAAAATTTAGTATGTAGTATGATTCTGTATGTAGAAGTATATTATATAGATTAGTTTACAAAATATGTAGTTAAAATTTATTAAATTTTATTTGCAGCATTTTAATTTTTAAGAGTTTTATCTCTCTACTTCCCTTAAGTACATTTTCTGTCATATTGTCTATTTTTTACATTAAAGACTTTAGCAAAAAAATAATATTTTAAAACTCTAGTCTCATAATTAAAAAGAAAATTTTCTAGGGCCATATGTAATTCTGATATTTTCTGTCTCCTTAACTATCTTATGACTTTTATATATCTTGTGACAAAATAAAGATTTTGAGAGGTTTTAAACATAATTACCAGGGTCATAGAATGCAGGAGGAAGAAAAAAGGAACATCATCATCATCATCATCATCATCATCATCATATCTGAAGTGCTTAAGCACTGAGACCAATCCCTACCTGCCCCCCCCCCTTTTTTTTTTTTTTTTTTTTTTTTTTGGTACCAGGTATTGAACTCAGAGGCACTCAACCACTGGGCCATATTCCCAGCCATTTTTTGTATTTTTATTAGAGACAGGGTCTCACTGAGTTGCTAAGTGTCTTGCCATTGCTGAGGCTGGTTTTGAACTCGTGTTCCTCCTACCTCATCTTCCCAAGTGCTGGGATTATAGGCATGTGCGAATATGCCCAGCTAATCCCTTGCCCTTTTCATCTTTATTTTTATAGAGGCTTTGGCTAAGTTCTTCCCAATGGTCTCAGTATGTTGCTGATGTTTGGTTTGGACTTGTAATCCTCATGCTATAGCCACAGGGATTGCAGACATATACCAGCATTTCCATCTCCTGGATGTTTCTTTAAATGCTGATGTAAATCAAAATGTGCCTCATAGCCTGGAGCGGTGGTGTAAGCCTGTAATCCCTGCACTTGGGAGGCTGAGGCAGGAGGATTATGAGTTCAAAGCCAGCCTCAGCAAAGGCAAGGCACTAAGCAACTCAGTGAGACCCTGTCTCTAATAAAATACAAAAAAGGGGCCGGGTACGGTGGCACATGCCTGTAATCCCAGCACTTTGGGAGGCTGAGGCAGGAGGATCGTGAGTTCAAAGCCAGCCTCAGCAATGGCGAGGCACTTAGCAACTCAGTGAGACCCTGTCTCTAATAAAATACAAAAAAAGGGCTGGGGAAGTGACCCTGTGGTCGAGTGCCCCTGTTCAATCCCTGGTACCACACAAAAAAAAAAAAAAAAAAAAAAAAAAAAAAAAAAAAAGGCTGAGGATGTGGCCCAGTGGACGAATGCCCCTGAGTTCCATCCCTGGTACCAAAAAAAAAAAAAAAAAAAAAAAAAAAAATGTGCCTTATTTGTGTACAGTTTCCAGGTGCTAACCAATTCAAATGCAAGAATTACTTCTTCATGTGTTTATGTATATTAATGTCCTCCAAGCTCTAAAATTCTAAAATGATACTTATCATCATAAGAACATTAATTCACACCTTATGTTCAAAATTTTATTAATCCAGATGAACTAAACTGAATTCTACTGGGAAAAAGTTGATTTGAGATAATTTCTGTCGAAAACAGAAATGGAAGAACTATTTAAATATTTAATGTAACAAATTATTCATTTCTATTAATATGTCAGGGTAAGATGATCTTTAATTAATCACAATGCATATGATGAGATTTTTCTTCAACAAATAATTCAATGTTCCCTTCTATGTGCCAGACACCAGTGAAGCACCTTAGTAGCACCACAGAGCTATCAAACATGTCATGGTGCTCATGTGTTTATTCTAGAGCACCAAATAAAATAACAAAAAGAAATACCTGGGAGGGGTGAGTTTTGCCACCCACACCTGCACAAGTATGTACAGGATCAAGTCACTCTTTTCTGTACATATTCTCGCTAGTGCAGAACTTAAATACTTACTATGTAATGTGGCTATTGGTTTCTTTGATTTTTTTTGTCACAATGTTGATGCCCACTATTCCTTCTCAAAAATCAATTATTATTTTATGACTTCACAATTTAGTCTTTTGTGTCTAAGGCTTCATTACACATTATATGTTAGTTTAGGCCCCTCTACTCCAGCCTTATACACATGTTGGTGAAATGTCTCTTTCTTCCAGCTTTGCTTTCTTCCTTCCTTCAGATTTCACCCAGGAGAGCTCCACCACTGAGCTTCACCATAGCCTTTTTCATTATTATATTTTGAGATGGGTGAGGATGACCTTGAACTTGTGGTCACCCTACCTCAGTCTCCTAGCATATGAGACCACAGAATATGCCCTTGTGTACCCTGCAGCTGGCCTCTGCCTTGTCCTTGATGCCTTATTCCTCTGTTGATGACTGTGGGACCACAACTCTGTCACTCATGCTGTTTTAACTCTTATTTCTTGTGTTGTATGTAGACACATTAAAGATCAACATAAAAATGTTATTTGTATGCATTGTTTGGAGAGGCATCTTCTTAAAATATATTTTGTCCTATACTTAATTGATTTGCTCTTTTCTTGCTCTAGTGCTGGGGACCCAATCCTGCCTTGTGCATGCTAATAGGTGCCCAAACATTGAGCACTCTTCTAGCTCAGGTTGTGAATTTGTTGTTGCTATGTGTGTGGACCCCATTAATGATCACATCAGTAGATGTAGCTCTGCAGGTGATTCCTCCATGTTTGCAGCTTGTTCCTTTTTTCTTAAACATCTTTTACAGCACCACATTTTAAAAACTGACATCCAACTTAGCTTTTATTTTCATGATTAATGCTTAGGTGGAATATGCCAGAAATCCCAGGGTTGATTTCTCTCCATGTTTAGTGTACCTCAGTAGCTCTGGAAAAAATCATGTGGTGAATTTCTTAATACACAGTATGTTACCAAAGGCCATGTAACTAGGGATCCACTCTAATGTTTTAATGTAGTTGTGCCCCCTTCTCCATGTAAGAATCTTAAAATAATAAATAAATAAATAAAAATAAAAACCTTCTACAGAGATCCTCTTTATAATTTTAATTAAACAGAACTCCTGTAAATATTTTTGAAAGAACTTAATGTAGGTTAGAATGCAGACTTAATGCTGTTACTTTTGCTGTTTTGCTAAAATGTAGAAGACCTCTGAGTAATCTTACAAATGGTACACAAAGCACTATCTGTGAACTGGAAAAAAAAAAAGAAAACAAAACAAAACATCAATATGTAGACTCCTACAAAAAAAGTAAACATCCAGCCCCTCCCACTGGGTGTAAAGATCAATGAAATTTCAAATTCAAGGTCCAAGAATTATTAGGTGATATTCTTCTGTACCCTGAAACCAATATATCTGCTCCCTGAAAATTTTTCGGGTATCCATCCTCATCTGCCTTACATTACTAATGGAGCCTCCACTGTCAAAAGATTCCAGATTATACCCAGGAATTCTTGTTTTAACATTATACAGCAGACTCTCTGATTTGAATTCAGGAGCACTGGATTCAAGGTTCCCAGACTCTTTACATCTGCAATATTCATACACAGAATGTGTGACCCATGTGAAGTCCACAGTGGGTGCAACACCTTGAAGGTGGTTAGCACTCATGAAGGCAATAACCCTCTCAACACTACAGCCAATACATTTCCAGGAGCCCCACCTTCCAGTGCTTGACATGTGTTGCAGATGGGTCCTTCATGTTACTGTAAAGTTCTTGGGGTACTTGCTGTGCTCTGCTGGGGTCATTCTGCCCAGGAGAGCTGGACATCACTGGTCCTGGTGTCTAATTAGGACTGTGGAGGAGGAGGCACTTGCATTGATGTCCCTTTTCTCCTTGGTCTTCTGAACTTCCTGCACAATCCACCACCCAGTTATGGATGGATCTGCTCTTCATTGTCGCCTTCTTACCTTCACTGTCTGAGCTCAGAATTCTCTCAGTTCTCCCTGCTCATATTTCTCCTTCCTCATGGCTTTGGTGGCCACTGGGGACCATCCCCCTCCTTTGGGTCCTCACCTTCTCCTTCCAGTCCCTACACTCTGCAGGGTTACTCAGATGTGTGCCACTTGTAGGGTGTCTCCCACTGCTGTGGAGCCTTGGTAAGATGGGCCCCAGGGTCACCCAGGTGTTTGTCATGGGGAGGGTGTCTCGAGCTGCTGTGTAGCATCTGTACACTCAGCCCCAGGGTGGCTGAAGTGTGTGCCACGGGTAGGGCATCTTATCTATGTGCTATAGAGCCTTGTTAGACTGGGCCCCAGGGACTCTTAGGTGTGTGTGTGGTGGGGAGGGCATCTCCCCCTCTGCTATCCGTCCTTGGAACACTTGGCCCCAAACTCATCCTGGTGTTTTCCATGGGAAGAGCATTTCTCCCTACTGTGGAACCTGGTTAAACTCATCCCCATGGTGACCCAGTTGTGTATGTTAAAAAGGGCTTCTCACCCCGTGCTTTGGAGCCTTGGTATACTGGGCCCCAGGGTCTTCCAGGTGTGTGACAGAGGTAGGGCGTCTTGCTCTGCATTGAGCCTTGCTGCATGTGGCCCCAGGGTGGCCCAGGTGTGTGCCACAGATAGGGCATCTCTCCCTGTTTTAAAAATGGGTACACTCAGCCCCAGGATCACCCAGATGTTTACAGCATTGTGAAAGACTTGTCCTGCTGTGGAGTCTTTATATGCTCTGACCTGCAGTCCTCCACGTGTGTGTGGTTCAGAGGGTGTCTCCTCCTGCTGTGGATCCATGGTACACCTGGCTGCTACCCTGGGTACCCTGCCAGGAGGAGAGAGGGCAGACTTCAGCAGAGAATCTGTGTTTGAGCTGTTGTAAGAGTGCAATCTAAGTGATGTCCTTGTCCATTGGCCTGTCTTTGCTCCAATGAAGGGAAGACATTTCAGAATGCCCTGGGTGTATTATGCTTCCTGGAACATGCCACCAAGAAGAACTGTGTTGATATCATCTGTGAACTGTTGTGATTTATAATTTAAGTTTATAATTTAAGTGTTTAGCTGTAATCTGAGGTAACCACAAATTACATTCATCCAAACATGAGTCCACCAAGTGTGAAAAGGGGTTGCAAACAACATGACATTTTAAATTTCCTCTTAGTAATTTTTCTTCTTTGGATAGTGCTTTTAGGTGTTCCACATTAAGGCTTTTTTTTTTTTTTCTTCTTTTTTTTTTGACTTGGAATACTTTCTTTGACAGCATATTGCTTTGTTTTGTAAGTGCCTGAAATATGCATGAAACCTGTAAAATGGCTCCTGAATTTTACAACCCCTAGAGTGGAACAAAATAGCCTTTTTCAAGGGTCAGCTGATGCCTGTGACTCTATTTCATGTGATGCAAAAGGCTTTAATTAGGTCTACACTGTGCAGTATATGCTGTGGAAAGAATGGTTTCTGCTCAGGCTAAAAGATTCACTGGCCAATCCTTAAGGAGTCAAAACATAAAAAAAAAAAAAAAAAAAAAAAAAAAAAAAAAAAAAAAAACCTCTCCCCACACCTATTCAAGTGTCATAGATTTTTGTGTGGTCATTGATAAAAGTTTCTTACATACTTGTGTCCAAATATTTAAGGTAGCAAATATGCTAAAAATGGGATGATTGTCACTGCTATCTCTGTTGCCAAGCTTTTGGTGTGTTTCTTATACTGTTCATTTGGAAAGGATGGTCAAAAGAGTTCTGTGGCACTTCTGTCTTTAATGAATACAGCTTAAGCTATCCAGTAGCATTTCGTCTTTAAAAGATAGTTTTGGAAGCTCCTCAGGATACTGATAACTTTCTTTCCACTTAAAGAGACAGTCTAGCAATTTCCTAGTTTTACAATTCTGATTCAGTAAAAATATTTTATAGTGATGTGTGACCACTTGATGTAGTCTGCATTTTTTTAATAATAAATTCATTCATTAAAAGCAGGAGTTTAGGGCTTGCTGCCAGTCAGCATGAAGCAAAACTGCCAGGGGTGGGGGTCATTCTCTATAGGAGTTTATTCTTGGTGCATACATAAGTGCAGGAATAAGACTCTTAAGAGGGCTACAGAATCTTCTGAAAAGACCTGCCTATCACATCTGGCAATAGTGTTGGTATGTGTGGTGGCAGTTGGGTGAGTAGCCGAGCGAGTAGGGAAAAGGTACAATGATTTAATTAAAAAAAAAAAAAATATTCTGCCGGGCGCGGTGGCGCATGCCTGTAATCCCAGCACTTGGGAGGCTGAGGCAGGTGGATCGCGAGTTCAAAGCCAGCCTCAGCAATGGCAAGGCACTTAGCAACTCAGTGAGACCCTGTCTCTAATAAAATATAAAATAAGGGCTGGGGATGTGGCCCAGTGGTCGAGTGCCCCTGAGTTCAATCCCCGGTACAAAAAAAAAAAAAAAAAAAAAAAAAATCTTTCCTATACTAAAGACATGATTTTGGAGCCAAACACCTTCACAAGTAGCCTCCTGGACCTTGAGTCACATATTTTCCTTCAAGTATGCATTTTCACACAAACTTTTGCAGCATAATTCTTTTTGCAGCATAATTCTTTTTGAATAAACTTAAAATAATAAGAAAATGTTTTATATAATGGAATAGTGTACTAGAAAATTTGAAGACCCGCAGCAGACTTAGATTCCACCTCTTGGTATAATTTTATGAAAGATTGTGAAATTCTCAAAATGCTTATGAATTGCCAGATGCGGTGGAACACACCTGGAATCACAGTGGCTCCGGATGCTGAGGCAGGAGGATTGTGATTTCAAACCAGCCTCCACAAAAGAGAGGCACCAAGCAACTCATTGAGACCCTCTCTCTAAATAAAGTACAAAAGAGAGCCTGGATTGTTTCTCAGTGGTTGCGTGCTCCTGAGTTCAATTCTCAGTACTCTTCACAAAAATGTGTATAAATCAAGTTTTAATAAACTGTATAATGAATAAATGGGCCTGTGAATTACAGCTTTTTTTTATCTGATTCTCAGACATGAGTAGGCAGTGCAAAAACTGTGTAAAATTAACAAATTTAATATAAAGCGAGTTTATGCATTTTAAAATAATGATATAGCAAGGGCCGTGAGGGGCAGTTTTCTGCTCTGGGAACCCTCGGTAATTGATGGTCATAAAAAGGGGCTATGATTTTCTTATCATGAAAAGGTTGTGCAAGCCGGGGCGCGGTGGCGCACGCCTGTAATCCCAGCACTTTGGGAGGCTGAGGCAGGAGGATCGCGAGTTCAAAGCCAGCCTCAGCAATGGCGAGGCACTTAGTAACTCAGTGAGACCCTGTCTCTAATAAAGTACAAAAAAGGGCTGGGGATGTGGCCCAGTGGTCGAGTGCCCCTGAGTTCAATCCCCAGTACCAGAAAAAAAAAAAAAAAAAAAAAAAAAAAAAAAGGTTGTGCAATCCTCTGCAGTGCAGGAGTCTCTGATGGAGCTAAGAGTGCCTGTATTTTTGGAGGCTTTTGGTGGGTGGGGAATCCCATATGGAAATCCCTAATTTATAGATGACATCATTGGGAGATCAAGTGAGACTTATAAGTGAGGAACACATTGCCCCTAGGTCCAGTGTAACCTGAAAGGTGTCAGATTATTTTGTCTTTAAGGAGTGTGTCAGGGACCCTTGAAGGAGGATGTCAGCAATGTAAGATCACACCTGTGCTCCTGGAGTAAGTGGTATGGTTTTAGTCTCTGATCAAGGTCATTTGTGAAAAGCTGTTAAGTAGTCTAAAAAACAGCATTTGGTCTTTTCAGTGATAAAAACAATTTGCATTAGAATGCTATGGAAATAGAGACAACAGAAAAACATTAGCCCAAACAGGTCAAAATATTTATGAGTTACTGTTTAGATTAGTAATTTTAATTATATTTGGAATAGAGTATGGATACTTACAGATGGGTCCACATCATGCAATTAGCAGAAATATACCCCAGGCAAGAATGAAGATAGGCTATGTCTGTGTTTCTGTAGTTCATATTTCATTGTTTCACTGTGATTATCAGTGGTACTATGTTTAATCATTTTAGTTTACTTAGATAAATCTGTCGTTTTTTTTTTTTTTTTTTAATGTTTGATGAATTAGGCAATATTAGTCCATTAAATGTTCTGAGAATCAAATCAGATTTTAGATGAAATTTAAGTTTCCGTTAACTTGTTTTAACATATTAACAATCATATGAGGTGATTTAATTAGAGATACATGTTGTTTATTTTTATTCATTTATTTATGCTATTGGGGATTGCCAAATTAGCAGGTTCCAGCAAAAAGTGATGGGATATTGGAAGAAATAGAGTCACACACGCAGATCTTGAAGATAAAACAGCTGGGATTGGGTGAAGCGCTGCTCTCTAATGGAGAAGCAGGTTTGAGGAATTACACCAGAAATCTTTATTATATATGTCTCATTAATCAGATTAAAGACTATGCAAAACATTATTTGTATTCATGAAAGTGACAGAGTTAGCAATAGTATGCAGTTATTTCCTTAGTTAAATTCTACAGTTGCAATATGCAACGTTAGGAGAATTGTGCAGCTCTCAAGAAAGTCCATTGTTTAACATTACTAATTTGCAGCAGATTCAGGAGCAGCAAAATTGTTGAGACATTGTGGTTGCCTTAGCAAGGAAGCTCATTCTTCCCAGAAGATGAGTGCCTGAGAATAAGGTCAAAGCTGCTAAGACTCTCACAACATGGAGAGCATTGCCATAGCAACACGGCGTCCTACACTTACATAGAAATTTTCCCAGTCACCAAGCACACTGCACCTATGAAGTCATCAGGGATCCCAATCTCAGACACTGGTCTTCAAATCACTGTCAATGCTCTCCACAGGAGATTAAACCCAAGGCTGCTTTACAACTGAGCTCCTTCCACTTCCCCTCTTGTTTCTTTCCTGAGATAGTGTTTCACTCTGTTGCTGAGGGTGGCCTCAAACTTATATAAAACATAAGCAATGTGTGCATGGGAATTGTGCCTCTCATTCCAGAACCTTATGGTGGAGGAATCCCATATAAAACCCCCAGATTTATAGACGACATCATTGAGGAATTCAAGTGAGAGTATAAATAAGGAACACATTGCCCATAGGTCCAGTGTAGCCTAAAAATTGTCAATTTGCTTGTCATTTTTTTTTGGTACTGGGGATTGAACTCAGGGGCACTCGACCACTAGGCCACATCCCCAGCCCTTTTTGTATTTTATTAGGGACAGGGTCTCACTGAGTTGCTAAGTGCTTCGCCATGGCTGAGGCTGGCTTTGAACTCATGATCCTCCTGTCTCAGCCTCCCAAGTGCTGGGATTACAGGCGTGCGCCACCGCGCCTGGCTAGATTTGCTTGTCTTTAAGGAGTGTGTCAGGGACAATTGGAAAAGGATGTTAGCAATGTAAGATCACAACTATGCTCCTGGAGAAAGTGGGATGTTGTGAGTTTCTGGTCAAGGTCATTTGTAAAAAGCTGTTAAGTAGTCTGTAAAGAGTATTTGGACCTTTTAGTGGTAAGAACAATTTGCAATAGAATGTTATGGAAATGTAGAAACAAAATGTTAGCCCAATCTCAGGCCAAAATATTTATGAGTTGCTGTTTAGATAGATTAGTAATTTTAATTATATTTGTTATTGAATATGAATACTTATAGATTGGGCTACATCATGCAATTAACAGTAATCTATCCCAGGCAAGAGTTAAGATAGGATATATCTGTGTTTCTGTAGTTGGTATTTCATTGTTTCACTGTGATTATCAGTGGTACTGTGTTTCAACATCTCAGGATACCCAAATACAACTGTCGTTTTTCCACATTTGATGATTTATGCAATATTAGTCTATTAAATGTTCTGAGAAGCCTATCAGATCTTATATGAATTTTAAGTTTTCATACACTTTGTTTTAACATATCAACAATCATATGAAGTGATTTAATTAGAGATACATGTTGTTTATTTTTATTCACTTAATTATGCTAATGGAGATTGCTATAACCAGCACAGCCAATCTAGCAGGTTCCAGCAAGAAAAGATGGGATATTTAAAGATATAAAGAGCCACACACACAGCCAGGTCAGTTGAAGTGCTGCTCTCTGATGAAGAAGCAGGTTTGAAGAATTATACAAGAAATCTTTCTTAATATATGTCTCATTAATCAGATTAAATACTATGCAAGCATTATTCTTTGTATTCATAAAAGTTACAAGGTAACAACAGTATGCAGCTCTTTCCTCAGTTAAATTCTACAGTTGCAATGTACAATGTTAGGAGCATTGTGCAGCTCTCAAGAAGGTCCATTGTTTAAAGTTGCTAATTTTCAGTCAGATTCAGGAGTAGCAGAACTGGTGAAACATTGTGGTTTTCTTAGCAAGAAAGTTCCTTCATTCCAAGGAGCTGAGTGGCTGAGAATAAGGTCAAAGCTGCTAAGACTCTCGCAAGAGAGTCTCCCCATTGTGAGTATTGCTATAGCAACTGGTCATCTTACATATTCACATAGAATATCTCCCAGTCACCAAATATGCTGCAGCCATGAAGACATCAGGGTCCCCAATCTCAGACACTCATCTGCCAATTACTGTCACTGCTATCCTCAGGGGATTAAACCCAAGGCTGTTTTACCACTGAGCTATATCCTCTCTTCCTCATTTTTCTTTCTTTAGACAACATTTGACTCTGTTGCCAAGACTGGTCTCAAAGTCCTATAAAACAGAAGCAATGTGGTCTCTGAACCATTACCCCAATGGTAGTCACATTTGCAGGGAACTCAGTTGAAGTGATTAAGGTTAAAGTAGTGACACCTTGGAATCATACAGGATGTGGCTACTGTCCCCAAACCCGTTCAATTAGGCTTGATAGGAATTTGCAAGTTCTTTTTTGTTTATGTCTCTAGATCACAAGAAAGGATATTTTTTTCAAAATTTTATAGTGGTATGACTACAGCACAGACACTAACTACTTGATAATGAGTGTGGGAAATATGAGGAAATTTTTGGTGTGGTGCAGATACATTTGCAGTCTGATGTGGCTTCCTATTTTTTTTTCCATTCCCCCACTCCTTGTATCAGAGGTGCTTAACCACTGAGCCACATTCCCAGAATGAGACAGGGTCTCACTGAGTTGCTTAAGACGTCCCTAAATTGCTGAGGCTTAATTTGAACCCACAATCCTCATGTTTCAGCCTTTTGAGCCAGTGGGATTACAGGAGCATGCCACTGTACCTAGCAATTTTTATTCTTGTGGCAAGGTCTCACTAAATTACTGGGGCTGTCATCAGCCTTAAGATCCTCCTGACTCAGCCTCCTGAGTCTCTAGGATTATAGATATAAACCACAACCACTGGTCTTATTTATGCATTTGTTTATTGCAGTCCTGGGGACTGGGTGCCCTACTACTGAGCTCCATCCCTAGACTTCCTACGTGTTTCAATGTAAGGGTATTTTTTTTTTTTTTTTTTTACTTTTATTGACAAAGGGCTGAATTCAGATAATCTTTTCAACATACATGAGCTTAAGGCATGTCTTCCTTTTCACATCTTGGAGGCTTCACTACATGTGGACTCACATTCAAGCCTCAGCTGGATGAATGCTTATTTATAACTTAGTTATCAGTGCTCAAGACATTGGAGAATAAGGATGAAGCCATATGTTTCCAGTGAAATGGTAAGAGCATCACTGCTCAGACATTTTGTCTTACATCTTATTGTATACAATAGATGTTTTAAAATAGGAAAACATCCATTCAATGAATTGTAAAAACTAAAAAAATTTATATTTGTAAAAGACTTTTTAAAACTTCCTGATGCATTTAAATTAAAATTGTTTTTTATTTTCTAATTTCAAACCTTTTCCCAAATTGCTTCATGAAAATGACACTGAACAAGGCTCTTTCTCAAGATAAGTACAAGGGACTGAATGGTAGAGTGATTTCCCAGCATATGTGACACTCTGGATGTGACCCAGCCTGAGGGTTGGGTGACACAAAGAATCTCAGCTAATTTAGTATGCTTTAGTCTTCTTTTTCTTGTTTTGGGTTTGGAGATACTTCAAAATATTTCAAATTGTAAAAACTGTTTAAGGTGTGACACTACAAACTTTTTTTATATATTGTGTATTTTTAAAACTTTTATGTGTACACACTTATCATATATATCATTCAACACCTATGTATATATAATGATACATGTCCTATACAATAATTGGGCAAATTATCATTTTAGAAGAACCTGAATGAGATGTGGCAGTAGTTTTCCCTTTTCTGTGTCCTAAACTTGAATTATCCAAAGCAGTGAATTAGCATGATGAAATATGAATACAGGTAACCCAGCCAGCGAGCATGAGGGTATAACTACAGAGTGATTAAACTAACTGGAGTTAGATGTTTTAGTATGAGAATGTATGCTGAAAACACTTGAGTGTATTATCTTTATTAGCTTGGACCAAAGTGATTCCCAAGCATGGGATGGCATCTTTGTTAAATGCAGTCTCAAGAACAGGATATGTGTGATCATTTTGATGTAAATTTACAGTTATCAAATGGTGTTCCTCATCTTGATTTTTGAGAGTGGGGAAATACATTTTGATAATTAGGAAATAAACCCACAGGTACTTAACCATGGAGCACTTTGTATAATTTGTTTAGTGAGAGAGACTTCCTGAGTTGCTCATGGCCTCTGTAAATTGCTGATCCTGGCTTTGAACTAGCTTTCGTCTGCCTGAACTTTCCAAGTTACAGGTGTGCTCCACTGTGCCTGACTAGAAAAAAAAAAAATATGAAGACATTTAACCAAAAAGTGCAAGAGCTTTATGTGAGAAACATTTTAAAATGCTGAAAATAATTAAAAGAAAAGTGAACAAATTAAGAAACATTCCATGTACATTGTAAGCAGTATTTAATTTTGTTAAGAAAACAACACCTGCCCACACAGAGGCCAGTAGTGGCCCAATTCCAGGCAATGCACTAATGCCTGCTTTTGTCCACCTGCTGAACCAGGGTGCAGGACAACCACATCCACTCTTCAGTTTCCAGAATTCAGGGAAGCCCCAAGATCTATCCAGGGGCAGACCCTGGGCAACCACACAGCATGGCCTGCAGGAGCATGCAGAAGTCTGTGAAGGACCTGATGTGCCCCAGGCTTAGCTATACCACCTCTTTAGTAATACATGTGACCCTGCAGGAGCAGGAAGGGGACTACACAGTACCCCATATGCCCACAATGAGCCCTTCCATCTCTGCAGGAACACGGTGTTCTTGCAGAAGTGGGCAGGAGACCATGCAGGACCCTGTGTGACACACAATGAGCTCTTTCAGCTTCCATGGACACACAGCTGCCATGGTGTCCTCTCCACTTAGCAACATACCAAGACCACTTAACAAAGCTCCAGGGTGTTCTTCAACTACACTCTGTTCTTGTGAGAACTGAGAGGGGTTTATGACATGGGCAGTGAGTACCCAGGGTAATGGATCCTGCCCCAGTGGAGTAGCTCCTCTCATATGTGGAAGAGAAGGCTCAAAAAATGATGATCACAGACATGCCACATTTTGCTACTAAAGAGACGTGGGAAAGTGCTAAAATAAATTACAACATCCAACTATACTCAACAGCTGAAGCAAATTCTGGATCAGTTAAGAAATATCATCAGGGATATAAATGCCATGCTGTTATGAGAAACTAAACTGATATGTAAATTTTCTGCTCTAAACAAGCGATGATGTTGTTTTATTCCTAATTATTTACCTAAGAAAAAGATAGTTTATCTGTTGTAATCTTAGACACTAAAACTAACATTCATATCTTTACATTGTGGCTTTACATTAAATTATTCATTAAAAGTATCTATTTAGTTTATTTTTAAAACCATTTTTGTTGGTTCTAACTAGTTATACATGACAGTAGTATTCATTTTGACACATTATATATAAATGGAGTATAACTTCTCATTGTGCAGGTTGCACGTGATGTAGAATTACACCAGTTCTGTGATCATATATGTAATAATGTCTGATCCATTTTACTATCAATCCCACCTCCATAATCCCTCCACTTTCTTCATTGAACTCTGCCTAATGCAAAATACCTCTGTCTGCCCACCCATGACTTACTGTGAATTAGCATCTGCACATCAGAGAAAAATTATTTGGCCTTTGATTTTTGAGGGGACTGGATTATTTTGTGTAGCATGATATTTTCCATTTTTATCTATTTACCAGAAAATGCCATCACTTTAATCTTCATTGAGACTGAACAATATTCCATCATGTATATTCACGAAAATGTCTTTATCCGTTCATCCATTTAATTACACTTAGATTGGTTCTTCTTATTTTTAATCTCATTGATTAAGTGAAAGATAAATTTTATAATCTTCAATAGGGCTTGAATTTTTTTTTAAATATTCATGAATCGAGTTATTGTTTTGTAAAAACAAAATAAAGTTTTATAAATATATTTTTAAATTGAAAAAAAAAAAGAAAACTTCACCCACAAATTGATCTAAAGACACTGTGCAATGAGGACACTTGCAGAGAAATTGAAAAGCACCCAAAATTCCACATAGATTTGTGAAGAAAATACAAACTATGAACCACTCTTTAAACTGCAAGAAAAAAACTCTATGGTTTAAAACACTGACATCAATGCTTACTGAAAAACTACAGTATTCAAGACATGAAGCTCTAGCATGAGAATGGATTTCTATAAAGAAATGAAAAGATTTGAAGACTGAGTGATCAACATATTTTTAAATAATTTATTTTAGCCAATGGATTAAAAACTTCAATAAGGAAAGAAGTGTTTTCTACAATGATACTAGAAACATCAAAAGTTCACCTGTAAAAAGGTGAAACTGGAGCCCCAGCATCAGTCACACGTTAAACATTCACTCATCAATGACAATAAATACAGGAAAAAAGTTCACCATCCCTGTCAATTACAGAAATGCAAGTTAAAACTAAGTGAGATTTTATCTCACTTAAGTTAGCATGCCAATTATCAGGAATACAAGTAAAGATAAATATTGGCAAAATAGTGGAGGAGAAGGCACACTCATAAATTGTTGGTCAGACTGAAAATTGGTGCAACCACTCTGGAAAGCAGCATGGAGATTTCTCAGAAAACTTGGAATGCAACCACCATTTGACCTAGTTATCCTGCCCATCAGTTTATACACAAAGAAATTAAAATCATCATAGTGCAGTGATGCAGGCATATTAATGTTTATAGCCACTGAATTCACAATAATTAAAGTGTGGAATCAGCCTAGGTGCCCTTGAATAGAATAATGGAGAAACACACACACACACACACACACACACACACACACACACACACATACAGTGCAATATTACTCATACATAAAAAAGAATGAACTCATGGCATTGGCTGGTAAATAGATAAAAGTAGAGATTATCATGCTAAATGAAATAAGCCAACACTAAAAAACAAAGGCTGAATTAGAATCCATATAGGATTCTAATACACAACAAGGGAATGTGGGGTCAGCAAAAATAGAAGTCTATTTGATTAGACAAAAGTAAAATTAGGGAAGGGAGGAAGAGGGGAATAGTAAAAACAGTAGACTTAATGGGACATAATTCTGATATGTTTGTTCATGAATACACAACCAAGGTAACTCCACATCATATACAGGGACAAGACTGGGATCCTACTTAGAGTATGTTATGACCCATTTATGTATTATGTGTCATAATATTCTCTATTGTCCTGTGTATCAAAAAAACACAAATTTAGCCGGGCGCAGTGGCGCACACCTGTAATCCCAGCACTTTGGGAGGCTGAGGCAGGAGGATCGCGAGTTCAAAGCCAGCCTCAGCAATGGCGAGGCACTTAGTAACTCAGTGAGACCCTGTCTCTAATAAAAATACAAAAAAAGGGCTGGGGATGTGGCCCAGTGGTCGAGTGCCCCTGAGTTCAATCCCCGGTACCAAAAAAAAAAAAAAAAAAAGCACAAATTTAAAAAGTTTAAAAGAGATATGCTCATGGAGAATTCAAACATGAAAATACTAAAATTACCAGAATTCTCAGGGAAAAAAAAAAAAGGAAATTTTTGTGGTCTTTAGAGAGAAAACATGACTTAGAAATTATACCAAATACACAATCAGGAATAATTTTTATAATTATTTTTGTTTGTTTATTATTTATTTATTGGTACTGAGGATTAAACCCATGGGCATTTAAGCACTAAGCCTCATCCCCAGCCCTTCTTTATGTTGTATTTAGAGATAGGGTCTCACAGAGTTGCTCACGGCCTCACTAAGTTGCTGAGGCTGGCTTTGAACTCACGATCATCCTGCCCCAGCCTTCCTGAGCTACTGGAATTATGGGCATACACCACCTCACCAGCAAGAACAGAAAATTTGATCAAATACCACAATCTGAGAATAGTTTCTAGATTTAAGCATTTCAAAATGTATGCATACATCAAAACATAATTAATATATAAAATTAACATTATGTAATTACACAAATTGTATGTGAAAATATTTTTAAAATAAATTGCTTAGCAGGAGAAAATATTTCATGTTACAAATTGAATTAGTTCATAGCATCTAGTCTAGATAAGAAGCCCTATTGGGCTGGGGTTGTGGCTCAGCGGCAGCGCACTCGCCTCGCACGTGCGCAGCCCGGGTTCAATTCTCAGCACCACGTAAACATAAATGCATTGCATTGTGTACAACTAAAGTAAATAAATAAATATTTTAAAAAAATAAAAGAAGCCCTATTGACTCAATAATGAAATGACAGTTGACCAGTTTAAAAATGAATTTTTAAAAGTGAATCCCTCAAATATGTTTTCTGCCTTTTATGGTGTTTCCTGAGGATGTAGTTCAATATGCTAATTGTTAACCTTCGCTGCAGATTGCAGGAGCCCTGTTTGGGGATTGACTTGAATTGCAGTTGACTATGAGCCGTGGAGATTTGGCCATTGTCGCCACCCGTAGTCTCATGGGATTTGTTGCGGGATCTCGAGTGACTTGGCCGAAATTGCTGATCGGGTCAGCGCCATTTTTAGTGGTGTGTTTGGCGTGTGTTAGTTGTTGTTAGAACCAGAGAGAAAAGTTATCAGAATAAAAAGCTATTTGTCTCCAGTTTGCTTCTGAAGTTCTTCCCGCGGCTCCGTTGCTCCAAGCGCTTCAGGCGGCAACAGGTGGTGGCCCGTACGGGGAACTTCGGAGCGGACAGGTAAGAACTGAAAGGTCTCTAAAGATGGGTTCAAATATAACTGAATTCCAAGTGATAGAGGCTATGCAAAGATTCCTTGATATACCTGACTCTGTTCTCAGTGAGGAGTATATAGACAAAAGTGAAAGTGATCAAAAAAGTGTAGATTCCACTGGGCCAACTGAGACCAGGAAAGAGAGTATTAGAAGAGACCCAAAAATGACAAAAATCCAAGCTATTAAAGCTATTCGGGAATTATTGGCGAAAGCTGAAGGATACTTGCTCTCACTGGAACCTGGGCCTCAGGATATTGCTGTCAATGAAATTAACAATGGTGAGGAATCTAGTAAAAGTGATCCTGAGAAAATGAGGAAAAAGAAATTTAAAAAGACCGAGAAAAAGGTCCGTCAGGCAGAGGAATCACTTGTGTCCTCTACTCCCCCATGGGTGGAATCCATTACAGAAAATATGAAGGGTATTACTAGGCATTTGCATACCCTAGAAACAGAAATAAAAAGTCTTTCTGATCGCTTATGCGCTCTCAAGGACAACTCACAGATACATTGGGAACCGCCAACATTTGAAAAGAAAAATGGACAAAATGTCCATCAGTCAATAGATTTCAAAACAATAAAAAATCTCAAAGAGGCAATAATGACTTATGGGCCCCAAGCTCCTTTCACGTTGAGTATGCTGGAATCCCTTAACACCTTTAGCTTAACCCCCTCAGACTGGAAAAGTCTATTTAAAGCAACATTAAGCGGGGGGCAATTCTTGGTTTGGCGATCGCAATTCCAAGAACTTTGTATAGAAACGGCTAAAAAAAACGCGGCTGCAGGGTTTGAAAACTATAATATAGACATGCTCACAGGAGAAGGGCAATTCGCAGACTTACAGGCTCAAACAGATTATGACCCAGATATATATGCTCAGATAAATGCAGCTGCCTTAGAGGCATGGAAAACTGTACAAGGACCTGGGGATCTACAAGGTAGCTTGTCAAAAGTGATTCAAGGACCTAATGAGCCGTATGCCGACTTTGCTGATCGACTTTTGAGAACTGCAGGTAGTGTGTTTGCAGATGTTGACCAAGCTATGCCATTAGTTGTTCAATTAGCTTATGAAAATGCAAATAAATGATGCCAAGCAGCCATCAGGCCATGGAGAACTAAAAAGGATCTTTCCGTATATATACAACTATGTAAAGATATAAATGACGCCTTTGTCACAAGAAATGTGATTGCAGCCTCAATGAGAGGTGCTTCCTCTCAAAATTTCACAAAGGCTAAAGGTAGATATTATAATCAATCAGGATATTCCAGGCAAAATTATCATAATCAGTCAGGCAATTCTAGGCAAAACCCCAAAAGAGAAATAAGACCAATCGGCAACAGCAGATCATCAGATCATTGTGCAGAAAGGGCGCCCTTGTTCTAGATTAGGACAAGGTTCCTACAGTTTCATTCTCCCTAACCCTGGAGTGGGGGCAAAGACTACTGGGGAATAAACTCAGGGGCATTGAACACTGAGCCACATCCCCAGGCTTATTGTGTATCTTATTTATAGACAAGATTTCACTGAGTTTGCAGTGTTTTTTAATCTCACCTGTACCCCGAGGTTATTGATATGCTCTCTAAAGCTTGGGGAATCTGAGGTACTGTTTCTATTCCCTACTCAGGTTACACAGTCTGAGGCTAACATGAATTCTGAGAGCAGTGCAACCATGTGATCCTACAGAAGCCAGACAGGTGGCGCTCTTCGCACACATATCAAACTTCACATTGATTTCTTAATTTAAGGAAGAGTGAAGTAGTCTGAATTTTATTTATGCTTTCACTGCAAGTGATGTAACAGAACAACTCAAAAACTATAGAAGACAAATTTTACTATCATGCTCAACTATAGCATCAACTAGTTATACAAATTAAATGTTTCATCAGAATGAGAGGAGCTGGATAAGGGCTGGAAGGGATGAGGGATGGGAACATGTGCTCTTTCCTCTACCTTCCAGGAATCCCCAGAAGAGGCTCGCCAGTTTTTCCTGTCTCGTCATAGCTTGAGGGACTCGTTGGAGCTCCTTAGGCCCCAGCTGCACCTGCTGCTGAGGAAGAGGGTACACCTGACCTTGTGTGAGTAGTCCACTGACAGGGCTATGACCTGGAGGCCAGTGAAGGAGCCCTAATTAGGAAGGGCTGTTGCAGCTAGCTGGAAGCCATAAGTTCCACCTGATATGTATGTGACGCACCTGTAGGCACCCGCAAACCTGAAGGTATATAACCGGGTGAAAGCGGTCCGAGTTAGGAGAACGGAGAATTCAGTCAGCCGGGCAGTCACTCGGTCGGTCAGAAGAATCAGAGCGGCCAGAACGTAGGCAGAGCGGTTACAGAAGAGAAACCAGATAGAAGACAGAAGAGAAACCAGATAGAAGAAGTAATGACTGGTCAGAGTTAGGCCGAGACTCCTGAGGAAGACAGAAGACAGAAGAAAGAAGAAGGAAGAAAGAAGAGAGAAGAAAGAAGCTCTAAAGAAGAAAAGCTCGCTTTAATCTTTCTCTCTAAAAATCTTTCTTTCCCTCTCTAAGCTCTAAGAAAGTAGAAGTAAAAGTAGTAAAAGCTTAACTCTGCCTCCGAGAGTTTTTCCTCCCGGTTTTCGGTACCAGGCAGCTTACAGGCCAGTAGTCTGCAAGTGAGTTTGGGTATTCACAGAGCCTTTATCAGAACTGTGGGCCAGTCTCATCACCCACACTGCCCATTGTGCTCTAGCTTTTGTCATTCTACAATGACCACATATGAGTCACTCATGTGGAAAACGGTCCCAAGCATCACCTGCAAACAAGTGGAAGAGGCCACAAAATTATTTGGCTTGGAAATCAGGCGACCTGAGACTGAAGCCATTCACATCATTCTGCCTTAGCCAAAGACAGAAGACAGCCCTGAGCAGAGCATTGTCATTAGCACAGTTCTGGTCTCCTCAGCCAGAGCAGAACAGTAATATGTGTGCTGCAACCTCCTTTTTTGATCCTTGTCTATTGTTTTCCATAATGATATATAAACCCAGACAATAAAAATTCTGATTTCAGAGCACAAATTCTAGGTGGGCAGAATTTCTTTCTTCTGGGAATCATCCTCAATTTGACCCAGATCAACTCTGCATTCCACCACCATCGTGCCTCATCCTCTCAAGTAGTGCCTGATGGGTGATCACAGCATTGCCCCCTTCACAAAGAGAAAATCAAGCCTCTGATGAGTCACACCTATTACAGGTGCCATTGATGGAGCCAGGATCACAGTCCAGCTGTCTGACTGCTCAAGCCAATCTGTAGACTAAGCTTCACCCAGACCAAGACCGTCCACCCCAGTCCCTCTACCTTTCACTTTAAAACTGGAAAGAAAAGGGGGGGGGGCGCTGACAGGATTCATCTGGGTGCTTCTCTGGTCAGGCATCTAGTATGGCTGGGACAGCACTGACGGTAGGCAGCAGAGTCTCAGGCCTCTTTTTCCATTTCAAATCCCCCTCCAGGAAAACCCTTGTGTCTAGACTGGTATGCTGCCCTGTTGTCAGAGGAAGGCCCTCCTCAACCCCTAAGCCCCTTGGGGCTGTACCGAACATAGCAAAGCTGGTCATCCATCAATTCTACCTGACATCACTCTGTGTCTCACTTTCCTACTCAACTCGTCTAGAAGACCAGAGCCCAAGGCTGTATGCACCCAAGAAGCCAGGAAGGAGACTTTGGGAATTCTTGGGTCCAATTCTCATCACATTTCTTGTTCTGGGCCATAAGTGCTGATGATATGTGGAAATGAGGGACTTTGGAATGCCTGGGATTCTTACTCTTCTGTAAATGGGTCTTGCAAAGGTCTGTGCAGAGGCCCAGACCACATCTGCCACCAAGGTGGCCTGGGACCTGATCCCCAATCAAAGACCTGCGTGTCTCACTCCCCCTTGCAGGAACATTCTCCAGTACTCAGCCTTTGCATGGGAAGAAGATGTGGCAAGTCTGTCATAATGTCATTGCTTTCCCATGCATTGTCTGCATGACAGCCCAATTTTCTGTGTCAATGAGGCCCGCTTTCTGTTCCCAAAGTCATCTTGTTTTTTTTTTTTTTTATTTTTTATAGTTGAACCTGGAATCATTTATATTGCTTAGATTCTGAAAGGATGTGATAGGATGCTTTCACATCCCAGGGAGACCATGATGACAGATTATCTAACATTGTTTGACATTACTAGCTTTTGTGTAAACTGGACTGTGTTTTGGGTTCCTGTATTAGAAAACAGAAAACAAACACAAAATAACTGAATTCTAAATTCTAATTTACAGCAAACTAAGGATTGTCCATCTCATGAATTTTATTTTTCCTGGTGTGGTGTTGATGCCTGTAATCCCAGCCACTTCTAAGGCTGAGGCAGAAGGATCAAGAATGCAAAACAAGTATCAAAAAAGGTGAGGTGCTAAGCAACTCAGTAAAACCCTGTCTCTAAATAAAACACACAATGGGGCAGGAAATATGGATCAGTGGTCGAGGGCTTCTGAGTTCCATCCCTGGCACACCCCACCGCCCAAATCAAACTGTTTCTCCTGATGGGCAGAATCACAGCCTATGTAATAGAAGTTGCTGTGCTGTTCCTTTGCTAGCAACCATTTGTTTTTCTTTTATATCAAAGCTTTTTTCTCGGGCTGGGGTTGTGGCTCAGGGGCAGAGTGCTCGCCTCGCACGTGCGCTGTCCAGGTTCGATCCTCAGCACCACGTAAACATAAATGCATTGCATTGTGTACAACTAAAGTAAATAAAATATATTTTTTTAAAAAAAGCTTTTTTCTCATTGTTTGACTGGCATGGAAAAAGTAGATGGAGCATGCAGTACCACCTTAAAGTCATGTTTCCAGGTCTCACAGCTGTTATCTCTCAACAAATTTTTGGTTTTAAAATATTTTGCGCTGGGCGTGGTGGCGCACGCCTGTAATCCCAGCACTTTGGGAGGCTGAGGCAGGAGGATCGTGAGTTCAAAGCCAGCCTCAGCAATGGTGAGACACTTAGTAACTCACTGAGACCCTGTCTCTAAATAAAATACAAAAAAGGGCTGGGGATGTGACCCAGTGGTCGAGTGCCCCTGAGTTCAATCCCCGGTACCACACACACAAAAAAAATATATTTTGCATGGTGTTAGGAAAGGTAAAGTAGAGCTTATTCACACTGTTTCTATAGTGTATGCTTTGTATACTTTTATTTTTAAACTCTATATACATTTGCATCCAAGCAATGACTCCTTACATATCATACAAATGGACCTTATTTGGACTCTGTCTGATGGTCTCTATCTTTGGATAGGATTGTTCAGTCAATTCACATTTAATGTTACTGTTGATGTAGTTAGATTTATGTCTGTCCTTTTACATTCTTCTTTTTACTTAAGTCTATTTTATTCCTTTATCCTTTTTCATGATGTGTATTTGTTTTGTTTTGTTTTACGGGGGATTGAGCCTGGGGGGTGCTCTAACACTGGACTATATCCACTGCCCGTTTTAAAGTATTATTTTCAGAGAGGATGAGGCTAAGTTGCTGAGGCTGCACTAGAATTGTTGATTCTCCTGACACGGTTTGCACCAGCATACCAGGCTACTGCCCTATTTTTGTTCTGTTTTGTTTTTGTTTGCTAACAGTGAATTTCTTCAATGATTTTTTTTTTTTTTAGTTTTATATGTATTGGCATAGAGATGTGTTATCATGTGTTAAAAATATGCTCACTCGTCCAACTTAAAAATGGTATTGTTAAAGACCTGGCACCTTCTGTAAAATTGAGGCAGAGTGAAGACTTCCTTCAAACCTCAATTTTTAGAATCAAGTCAGAAAGATTTCAGATATGTTGCCTAGTAGTAGGCATAAGCTAATTGAAGGGTATGAATAGGGGAAGGGGACACTCTAAAGGGAGAGAGTGGGTCCTCTCAAAGAGGGAAAGTGTGCCTTTTTTGCACTCCAGTTGTTTTAGGGTCCCAGAGAATTTACCAGAGAGTACTGCTCAGATCCACCACTTGACTATTGACTGATTGAAGGGTGACATCAAACTTTCAGGTCCCCACTGTCATGGCAACTCTATGTCACATTGGCCCATGCTGAGCACTTCTAATTGGATTCTTTTTTTTTTTTTTTTTTTTTTTTTTTTTTGTGGTACCGGAGATTGAACACAGGGGCACTTGACCACTGGGTCACATCCCCAGCCCTTTTTTTGTATTTTATTTAGAGACAGGGTCTCACTGAGTTGCTAAGTGCCTCGCCATTGCTGAGGCTGTCTTTGAACTCGCGATCCTCCTGCCTCAGCCTCCCAAAGTGCTGGGATTACAGGCGTGCGCCACCACGCCCAGCTCTAATTGGATTTTTCTCCAAATAATTATCCTTATCTTTCAAAATCAGACATGTGAAAAGGGTCACAAAATCTCTCCATGCAGAGTAACTCAGGTTCCTCATAGGGTGTTTCTCATGCAGATAACAGACAGTTTGCTGAGGAACATGACATAACCTGTCCACTTAGACCAGGCAGGGTTTCAAATGAATTGGTTTTAGGCCTGAATGCATATGGGGTTCAGCATCTTGGTCCCATTTTATAGGATTATACTCTTAACCTTGTATTACCACCACTATCATCTGTCTGCCCCTTAAAAACTGAGAGACAAAGGTACAGAGAAAGCACAGCTTCTAGTGATGGTTTTGCAAAATGGCACACCTGGGGCAGCAGGCAAACAGAAAATAGTACAGTCAGCATTTTATCCTCTAGTGCACAAGTTCATTCTATCCACCTCCATTCTTCATTGACTGAGTACTATGAGATGTACCACATTCCAGATCATCACCTGGGTTTTCCTGTTTCCCATTAGGTCTTTTAATGAAATTTGCTGCCAGGTAGAGTGGCACATGACTGTAATCCCAGTGGCTTGGGAGGCTGAGGCAGAAAAATGCAAATTCAAAACCAGCCTCACAACTTAGTGAGGCCCTAAAGGACTTAGCAAGCAAGAGCCTGTCTCAAAAAAAAAAAAAAAAAAAAAAAAAAGAAAGAAAGAAAGAAAGAAAAGAAAAAAGAAAAATAAAAGTGCTGGAAATATGGCTCTGTGTTTAGGCAGAACTCAGTTTAATACCCGGTTTCAAAAAAATTATATATATATATGCATGTAGAGTGAAATAGACCTTTTCTTTCTTTCTTTCTTTCTTTCTTTTTTTTTTTTCCCTAAGTTCCCTTTGTTCTCCTGTGGCAGGAAAGCCTTCTTGGATTGAGTACATCTTAGAATATAGACAGACTTTACCCTACCTAAATTCACAGATATTTCTATCTCTCTGGGTCAAACCAACAACTCCCCCTACCTTCTGTGTTACAAGAGTAGTCCAAGTGCATGCATTCTGAATCTGCCACATCCACAGGCTGTGCTGCAGTGTATATAACTTTGCATTCTGCTCCATTTACCTTCAGACTGTTTTTTACATCTCAATTTTACATTTAACTCTAAATAACGTCATCTGAAAAATGGATCAGTGGAGTTTTCATTTCTCATTCCGTATATATCTTATCAGAATCATCTACACATTCGTGCTAACAAATCAAGATGAACAGAAACATTATCCTACATAGTTCTATCTTTCTACACATACAGCTATAAAAGCTTTTCTACATTCCATTTTTGCACATTATTCTTTTATATATCATATCTGTAAAATTTCAAATTAAACAATAAATTACTGGAATAGTTGTTGCATTATGTAGTCCTATGTCTTTTGAGGAAGTTAAAGGGGGACCAATAATATAATTAGATTTTTTTTGGTAATGGATATTGAACTTATGTGCACTTGGCTACTGAGCCACATCCCCAGCCCTACTTTTTATTTTATTAAGAGACATGTTCTTACTAACTTGCTTAGTGCTTCACTTTTGCTGGTGTTGGCTTTGAATTAGCAATCTTCTTTCCTCAGACTCTGGAGCCACTGGGATTACAGATGTGTGCCTCCATGCCCAGCCTAATATTTTTTTATTTGTCATGTTCTTCAAATGGTCAAAAATAAATTGGAATCACTATCCTTAGTTATATCCTCAAATCCATCACATTTATGCTCCCACCCACATTTTTTGTACCACAATAAAGAGGAGGACGGGGATGCAGTTCAGTGGTTCAGGTCCCCTGTCATGGATTCAATTCCCAGCACAGAGGGTGGAAAATAATAAAGGGAATTGGAGTTCAGTTCTCAGCCCTCGACAGGTATATGGCCACTATTCAACATTCATGGGAATATGACTCTTCATATATTAACCTCCCCTACTCTTGTCAATGGGTGATATTTTTAGGTAAAATAAATTTGAAAAAATGTGCAGGATGTGAAAGACTTCACAAAGTACAAGTTAAGTGTAGGATTAAATTTAATTTACTTTCCAGAAAGGGGTAGATCCCCAAAAAAACCAAGTTTTTTTTATTTTATTTTATTTTATTTTATTTTTTTATGCTGGCTTAATGGGCAGAGGTGAGGAGGGTTATTATTTCTTTCTGGTTTAACTGTAATTTGAAACCCAGGAAGCTAAAGGCACTGGGTCAGCATCTAGGCATATGCTGCTTTTCAGGCAGGAGAAGATGGGCTTGAGCTTTCCTTGAAAACGTTGGTGCCTCTGAACAATTGACATGGAAAAAACACATGGGAGGGGGACTATTCCTGAGAGGTACTTTTAGGTCAGGCTTTGCAATGGAGTGATGTGTGTCAAAGAGGCACATGGTCATGAGCTCACAGACATTTTATGAGACCCATGAATGCCTAAAGCTACAGAAAACACCAAACCCTGCATGCAGTTTTTTTTTCTATACATACATGCCTATGATTACTCTTTCTATAAAACCTGAAAATCTTAGTAAGTCTTTGAAGACAGGGCTAAGGACATGGTTCCCTTGTCTCCCTGGTGTAGCTGCACTGATGAAAGTTCCTTTTCATCAGACCTTTTTTTGTTTGGTTTTTGGGAAAACTGATAATCTGTTATATGGGATCTCCAGAGTCAGGTCTCTGCCTGGAACTCTGCTAATTGTAGAATGTAAAACATCTACCTTAAGCACAAGGCACCCATTTTATTTCCACTGCACATTGCTGCATTAGAGGATTGCCTTCTTTTTTTTTTTTTTTTTTTTTTCCCCCTGCTGGGAATGGACACTGAGCCAAATCACTAACACCAATTGCTTCCTTTTTTTTAAATATTTATTTATTTGCTTTAGCTGTACACAATGGGTTTATTTGTACGTGGTGCTGAGGATCAAACCTGGGCCGTGCACGTGCTAGGCGAGCGCTCTACCACTGAGCCACAACCCCAGCCCCTAATTGCTTCCTTTTATAGCTCATGTTGCCTCCTCCTCAAAGATAAGAGGCCAGGAGTTGATGAGAATTACTAAAATAATTGTCAAACAGTTTTTTTGTTTGTTTGTTTGTTTGTTTTTTGTATTTTATTAGAGACAGGGTCTCACTGAGTTGCTAAGTGCCTCGCCATTGCTGAGGCTGGCTTTGAACTCGTGATCCTCCTGCCTCAGCCTCCCAAGTGCTGGGATTACAGGCGTGCACCACCACGCCCTGCCAAACTGTTTTTATTTTTAGATTTCACATATGTGTGATATATTTGATATCTTTAAACAGTATTTCAAAATTTTTGAGACTATGTCTTGCTAAGTTTCCTGAGGTCACACCAGCTGATACTATATATGTATATGATACCACCGTTTACCGGTGACAAGTTCTGCTCCCCAAAATGTTGAGGTTTGAACATTAGAGAAGCATGCTGAGGCAAGCATCTAAAGCAGGGTTTATTTAAAGGGGTAACATAGACTTCTCCCGGGAGGAAGAAGGGGGCCATTTTTAATATTCCAGTGTTCCCAGAAGCGAGGCAGGTCTGCCTTTTTTATATGTCCCAGGGCTTCCTTTGTTCTCCTCCTCTCTTCTCCTTCTGTGTACATGACCAGGCCCAGTGGGATGGTCAAAAGGTGAGAAGCAGATGGGCTGATGGGCTAAGGGCAGGATGGAGCAGCCCAGGACACATTAACAACTTCAAAGAAAAAGGTTGCAGCATGGTTTTTATAAGGGTGGAGGAAGGGCTCTAAAGCAATTAATATTCCAATCCCTCAGGCCAACAATTCTCCAACTTCCCTAGACTCACTCAAAATTGTCTTTCTTGGTCCAACCTAACTTGATTTACCCATCTATACTAACTGACTAACAGAGTCTGGCTTTGTATATAGATATCTTTTTCTTTGAGGTACTGTGGAGTAATCCCAGTGGGGCTTGACCTCTGAGCTAGAACTCCAACCCTTTTTATTTTAGTTTAATCTAGGTCTCGCTGTTTGTAGATGCTGATTTTAAACTTGGGATCCTCCTACCTCTACCTCCTGAAGTAACTTTTTATTTTATTTTTATTTTTGTTTGCTTCTGTATTGAGGTTAAAAGCCAAACCATCTCCCACGCTAGAAAAGCACTCTCTCTTTGAGCCATAGCTCAATCTCAGACTCTACCGTCTGCACCAAGTTCCAAGCAAATGCTTCCTACATGAATTAGTTTCCAGCTCAGCAAAGAAGTTCTGCATGAAAAGGGCTGGGGCCCAGAATCTGTCACTCTAGCTAATTTAAGGTACCGATTGGATATTCTTAGCAGCCAGTCTTGATACAGAGGCATTCATAGAAGTGGCCCATCAGGGACGCTGGGGTGGAACTTTCCAATCCTGTGCACCAATGGAGGAGAATGGCGGGCTTCTGCAATCTTGGGCTATTCTTTCTCACTAACCCTAACCCCTCCCTTTCCAAACCCATGTGTTCTGCTCTGAAGGCCCAAGTGACTCTGTGCAGGCTATGCCACCATAATCCTGGGTGCCCAGATATTTTTCAAGAGTAGGCAACCACAGAAGCCAAAAATGGTGAGTTTGTAACCAGGGCTGAAGGTTCAGAGTCAGCACCTGCCTTGACCATGCGTACTTGTGAGATGTGGAGCATGGTGAAGTCCCCTTTGGGGGTTGGCCCTGGGTTTCTGTCTCCTGGTTCCCAGGTTTTGCTGGGTGTTGGATTCTTGAATTCAGCTGCACAGCGTGCAACCTTGTCCGCGATGGTGCCTGGCCCTAAACCTCTCTCCTCTAGTCCTGCAGGCTGAGCTGCTGTTGGGTCACCGAGGATGGTGCAGAGGGTACAGCCCAGTCCTCAATGGCATATGGCCCTGGGCTTCTTTTCACTAGGTAGAGATGTTGGCTTGATGGTAGTCCCTGAGCTCAGCTGGGGAGCATGTGACCCATTTCCTGCTGGCAGGTGGCCCAGGGCCCTGTACTGTGGCTCACATTTTTGGATGAGTGGCTCAGTTCCCTGGCTTCCCCTCCCCTCCTTGCTGGTTGCCTACACTCACTCTTCCAAATGTGTAGAAAGGAGAATCACAAATCCCCTTTTCTTCCCCCATTTCAGTTCCTCTGAAGGCTGCTGTAGATCCTTAAAGTTGGAGTTGCCTCCTGAGTTCTAAAATGCCATCTTCTTTTTCAATCCATAGCATTATCAAATATTTGTTCTTCATACTATGTTTCAAATGGTCAAAGACTATTAATTTTCACTTTTCTTTTATTGAAATATTACAACGGGGGGGGGGGGGGGGGGGCCCCCCCCGGGGGGGGGGGGGGGGGGGGGGGGGGGGGGGGGGGGCGGGGGGGGGGGGGGGGGGGGGGGGGGGGGGGGGGTCCCACCCCCCCAGAATCTGTGTGTGTGTGTGTGTGTGTGTGTGTGTGTGTGTGTGTGTGTCTGTATTATTAGGGATTAAAACTAGGGATGATTTATCAGTGACATCCCCAGCATCCCCCCCTTTTTTTAAATTTTGATATATTATCCTAGTTTTTATGGATTCTGTCCTACAACTTGTGATCCTCCTACTTCAGACTCCCAAATCCCTGGAATTAGAGGCCTGTGTCACTATCCCTGGCAAGAATAATACTTTTTTTTTTTTTTTTTTTTTTTTTGTGGTACCGAGGATTGAACTCAGGGGCACTCGACCACTGGGCCACATCCCCAGCCCTTTTTTGTATTTCATATGGAGACAGGGTCTCACTGAGTTGCTAAGTGCCTCGCCATTGCTGAGGCTGGCTTTGAACTCACGATCCTCCTGCCTCAGCCTTCCGAAGTGCTGGGATTACAGGCGTGCACCACTGCGCCCGGCTAAGAATAATACTTTTGAAAGCATTTGTTTTCTGCTTCTGAATAAAATACTTGAGAGGAAAGAATAATTACTTGGAACATCCTTTGAGTAAAATAACTGCTTTCAATGAAATAAGGCAGTTGGTTATTGGTATTAGGGATATTGAATCTTCGGCTACATTCCCAGCCCTTTTTAAATTGTTTCTTTGCTTGTTTGGGCAGAAATTATTTATTTATTTTATTTTGTTTTCACTAGTTATACAGGACAGTGAAACAAATTTTGACACATCATACATAAATACAGAGTAACTTCTCCTGTTTTTGGTTTTACATGATGTACATTCACACCTATCATGTAGTCATATACACACAAAGGGTAATAATGTCTGATTCATTATTCAGTCCTTCATCCCCAGCCCTTTTAAATTTTATTTTCAGACAGTGTATGGCAATGTTACCCAGCCTAGCCTGAAACTTGTGATCCTTCAGCCTAAACTCCTCAAGCTGTTGGGATTAAATGCACTGGCCACCATGCCTGAGAAAGTAGTTTGTTTGGATCCAAATATTAATGACCATATTCAGGAGCATAGATTCAACTCATCCTGAGTGATGTATGTGTCCCACCCTGAAAGATATTTCATCTTTTTTTTTTTTAATCAAGGATTGCACCTAGGTGTACTTAAACACTGAGCCATATCCCTAGCCCTTTTGATATTTTATGTTGAGATATGATCTCACTAAGTTTTTTAGATCCTCACTATGTTGCTTAGACTGGCTTTGAATTTAGCAATCCTCCTGCCTCAGTCTCTCAAGCTGCTGTAATTACACTTGTTCACCACTGTGCCTGGCCTACATAAATTTTATAAAAGAAGGTCATGTATCAATACATTAATGAATTGCATTTGTAGGATCATCAGATTGGTGGGCTACAGTAAAAATGGGGACAATTCTTTGTAGGTGTGTTATTACATTCTTATCTTTGGAAGATGGTGGTTATACATCTGGTAAGGTTAGGAATATATTCTGAGAAGTTTATTAGATTTGAGAATTGCATTCTAATATTGAAATTAAGGTAATTGGCTATAAAAGGGCTTAAGATAGCCCAAGATAATTTTTGCGCTCCATATAGAACCCTGTCTTTTCACCTTTATGGTGGTCTAGTTAGCCAAAGTCATGTGGTCTGAAGGTTCTTTGATGTAAAGCAACTTTATAGAGAACTTCAGTTCACACCTGTAAAAATGCTCTGCTTCTCCTTTTATGTTTCTTGGGTGTAGACACCATATCAGAATTTCTTGGGCATAGGTTTCCCTGGACACTTCACAGGATCCTATAACCTCAATCACAATCCTTTTTTGGTGCTGCCACAAGGTGCCCACAGCTGTCCTGTGCCCTGTATGATGCAGAGAATTTCAGACCCTTGGACAGCTCCTCTTAGTTGTCAGCCTAAGGTGTGGGGTGAAGCCTCTCAGGGGAGCAAGTGGAGGCCCTGGGGCTAAGGAATCTCCTGAAACCAAACTCATTTAAACAGTTACTTCCTTGGAACATTGCTTCCCCCCATGCTCTGTTCCCATTTCTTGGAGAAATGTAGAGTGAGCCTGTGGATGCTGGTGCTGATGGGCCTGGTCAGCAGTGATTCCTGCCCCTTGCATTCACTCACATTTGTGAAGCAGCAAAAACTCTCCCAGGGCATAAAGACCACCCACCCCAGTGCAGTGCTCTGCAAACCTGAAAAGCCTCTTAGACTGGAGTCATGGTCCAGGTCTCCTGGGAGGGTGATCCAGGAGGCTTTCATGAGCAAGATGCAGAGGGAGAGTGTTCCAGCTGTCATGGGCCTTGCCTGCCCCTTGAGCCTGACACATCTGTACTCCCTTAGCACCAGTGGTTCCTGTTTGTCATTTTGCAATAATCTGCTCATTTTATTGAGACCCAGTTTTATTATTCAATGACAAATAAAAGGAAATATTATTACACGGTCCAGAAAGAAGTGCATTTTAAAAAGTCTAGTTGCATTTCTATTGTTAAATATCTTAATTTACTACCAGGTGCAGTGGTGCACACCTGTGATCCTCATTACTCCAGGAGCTGATACAGGAGCATTGCAAATTTGAGGACAGCCTTAGCAACTTAGCCAGGCCTTATGCAACTTGGTGAGACTGTGTCTCAAAATAAAATATAAAAAATGGCTGAAGATGTGGCTCAGTGGTAAAGTGCCTCTGGGTTTAATACCTGGTACCAAACCAAAAAGAAAGAAAGAAACAAGCAACAACAACAACAACAAAAAACTTTATTTACCTTTTGCTACCCCTGAGAAGGTATAGAAAATTTGTGAAATAAGATCTTGTTTTTCAATGATTTCAAATTGACATGCAGGTCCTACATTCCAGAATGCCACTTAAGGTACAGAGAAAGTCTGTCTTGCATTATTTCTGCAGAATATGAATCCATTTTTACAAAAATAGTGGTGGATAAATTTATGAATGTAATTTCATGAAACCATCAGTTTCTGTCCTTTACAAGTGAAGAATTTGACAGGAAATACCTTTGTTGTTGTTGTCTGAACTTTGTAGTTTAATTTTTTTTGGTGTCAGGAATGGACCCCAGAGGTGCTAAACCACTGAGTTTCATCCCCATTTCCTTTTAGATTCTTTGGTTTGAGGGTCTCACTTTCTTGAGGCCTACAGTGCCTAGGGCCTCAGGCCCCTAAAACGCTGAGGTTACAGGTCTGCTCTATCACACCATCTTTATTGTAAATTTTAAAGTACAATTTTGACAATACCTGAAATACCCACCTATGTCATTTAATGACTGAGTAAATATCAGTGAAATAGTAAATGGCACTTGTTTTCTGGAAAGGATAGATACATGTGTCTAAATAAGGGTACTAATTCTTTTCACAAGCACTCCCACAATGTCAACTAATTCCTTTATCCTCCTAACTGCCTCTTTCTAGGGCCACCCCATTGGGAGCTGGCCTTTTAGCTTTAAAAATTTAGAAAAACATAAGTGCTTCCTCTAATCACTGTGTTCTGTACAGCTATGGGTTGGTCTTACATATAGTTTATTGTTTCAATTTATAGATTTTTGTTGTTGTTGTTGTTCATTGAAAAAAAAGAAGGGAAAAAAAAAAAAAAAAAAAGCACAGGAAACCATGCCCTGACTTTCACAGAACTTACTAAAAGGCTCAGTTTTTTTTTTTTTTTTTTTTTTTTTTTTTTGGTACCCAGGATTGAACTCAGGGGCACTGGACCACTGGGCCACATCCCCAGCCCTTTTTTTGTATTTTATTAGAGACAGGGTCTCACTGAGTTGCTAAGTGCCTCGCCATTGCTGAGGCTGGCTTTGAACTCGCGATCCTCCTGCCTCAGCCTCCCAAAGTGCTGGGATTACAGGCATGTGCCACTGCGCCCGGCTTCTCAGTATGTTTTCAGAGAGTGTAGATCGTAAGAAAGTTTAGACTCCTTTGTAAGAAAGGGTGTTGTCCTTGCATTGATTTTGTTGTATTTTATGCCTCTCATTGTGTACCTTTTGTGTTATAATTATTTTTTTAAATCACTCATTACATGCATTTTAGTTTTTTGTTTGTTTTTTTTGTGTATGTGTGTGAACTTCTGGGGCTTGATCTCAGGACCACATACATGCTTGGCAAGTTCTCTACTACTGAGCTGTTCTCCAGCCCATGAAAATTAGTATATAGACAGTTATTTATTCATTTTATTATTTATTGAGTGATGGGGATAGAAGCCAGGACATGCTTATGTTTATGTTATCGTCCAAAAATAAATTTCAACTCTGTGAGCAGTTTTATGGAGGTGGGCAGTTGTATTCTTGAAGATTACACTTAGAGGCACTTGACCACTGAGCACATTCTCAGCCTTTCTTATTAATTATTTATTAATTTATTTGATTTTTTTATGTTTTTATAGTTGTACATGGACAGAATACCTTTATTTAATTTAATGTGGTGCTAAGGATCATACCCAGTGCCTCACACATGCTAGCCTGTTCACTGCCACTCAGCTATAGTACCAGTCCTCCCTTTGTATTTTTGATGAAGACCAAGTCTCACTAAATTTCTGAATGTCTTGCTAAGTTGCTGAGACTGGCCTAAAACTTTCCATTTTCTTGCCTTGACCTCCCTAGTTGCTGAAATTACAGGTGCACACCACTGCACCAGTAGTTGGAATGACTTTTAAAGACTTATCATCCCATTTCTCTCCAGATGGAAACAGTATTGAAAATCTGTTTTCTTGCTTTTCTCCATAGTTTTGAAATTTGTAACTATGACTCTTCCAATTTCCATTAGTTTTGCATTATTTTGGAAAATGTATTCAATATGTAATATTGTTTCTTGTGTATGTATTTGTGAAACTTCATGGCATGGTTGCTTATTCACTTCTTTATTAAATAAACTTTGTTTTGCACAGCAATATTAGGCTTACATTGTTTATTGGTCAGTGTTCTCTAGAGGAACAGCTCAACAGAAAGTATGATTATGAAAAAATGATTTATTAGATTGGCTTGCTTGACCAGAAGCTGGATAGTCCACAATGGCTGTCTTAAGGCTGGAGATCTTGAGAAGTAGTAGCCTCACAGCCCATTAGGCTGAAGCATCAGGAAAAAAAAGGGACTGATGGTGCTACCCTAGCCCAGACCTAAGGCTTCTGGAGAATGACTGGCAGAGGACACTTTGGGAGAGTGAAGAAGGGAGAGTCTGATATCCTCAGGCCATTGCAAAAGCAATCAAGATTTCATTTTAGAAGAAAGGAGATTGCATCTGCTGCTACTTTCTTGTTCTTCCAACTTTTATTTCATCCAAGCCACCATCCTATTGGATGGTGCTTCCCATAGTTTAGGAGGTTCTCCACTTCATTTGCTACCCCACATGCCAATCATTCCTAGGCACACCCTCATAAACACACACAGAAGATACTGTTATCCACATCTTTTAATCCAATCAAGTTGACAATTCAAATAAAGCATTAAACATTGTAGCTAGGGGCTGGGGTTGTGGCTCAGTGGTAGAGCACTTGCCTGTCATGTGCGAGGCCCTGGGTTTGATCCTCAGCACCACATAAAAATAGATAAAATAAAGGTATTGCATCCAACTACAACTAAAAAATAAAAAAAAATTAAAATTAAAAAAAAAAAAAAACATTGTAGGTAGCACCCCATCTCAACAGCTTCTAGTCGCCACTTTTTCCAACATTTTGCATTGTTGTAGTATATTTGTTAGTTACTGAGCCTGTGTTATATATTTGATAAAGACAGTGGATGAAGCAAAACGTTATCAGTACCTAAAGTTCATACTTTACCTTAGGGTTCCTGTTCCGTGTGGTGTGATTTTGTGTGTCATGTATTCTACATGATAGTGTGATACAGAGGAATTTCACTGCCCTGAGAATTCTTTTTTCCACCTGTTCATAACTCCTCCCCATCCCTTCCTCCCTCTCTGCTTCTTAAGTCAGCATTCATCATTTCTGCTACTGCATCTATAATTTTGTCTTTTCCAGAATGTTGTTAACTTAGAATATTAATCCATTTGAGACTGGCTAAATTCACTTACCATGCTGACTTTATGGTTTCTGTATCCTTACAGGCTGCAGAGTTCATTTTCTGTCTGATGTTCTTTGGTGTGATTAAACCAAAATTTGTCTATTCAGTACTGAAAGATGCATCTTCCTTCCTTCTAGCTTTGGGTAGTTCTGGATATGGCTGCTGTAGTAACTGCTGTGAGGTTTTTTTTTTTTTTCTTTTTTTCTTCATGTGATAATTTTGTATTTCTGATATCAAAAACTTCAATTAACAATGCTCCACAGTTATTTCTTCCTCTCCTAAATATTTCTTAATTATTTACTTATTCTAATTTGTTAAACATGCCTGCAGAATGCAATTAATTTCATATTACATATATAAAACACAATATTTGAATTCATAGGTTCTATTCAAAATATTTTTACACCATTTATGTCTTCATACCTGTACTTAATGTAATGATGTCAAACATTCCACCCTCATACCTACCAATTTGGCCCCTCCATTCCCTTTCTCACCCTTTTGATCTATTTAAAGTTTCTTCATTTCTCCCATGGTCCCGTTAACTTAGTGTAATTTTCTCCCACTCTATCTATTTACCTTCAAATACCAGGATTTATTCTCCTTCAGCACTGAATAATATTCCATTTTGTATATATACCAAAGTTTCCCTATCCATTCACGTACTGAAGGGCATATGGGTTGGTTCCACAATTTAGCTATTATAAATTGTGCTGCTATAAACATTTATGTACCTCTGTTCCTGTAGTATACTGTTATTTTAAGCCCTTTGTGTACAAATCTAGGAGGCATATAGCTTGGTCAAATGGTGGTCCTATTCCAAGTTTTCCAAGGAATCTCCATACTGCTTTCCAGATTGGCTGCACCAATTTGCAGTTTCATCAGCAATGTATGAGTGTACCTTTTTTTTTTTTTTTTTTTTTTTTTTTTGTGCCAGGGATTGAACTCAGGGGCACTTAACCACTGGGCCACATCCCCAGCCCTTTCTTGTATTTTATTAGAGACAGGGTCTCACTGAGTTGCTAAGTGCCTCGCCATTGCTGATGCTGGCTTTGAACTCCTGATCCTCCTGCCTCGGCTTCCCAAGTGCTGGGATTACAGGTGTGCGCCACTGCGCCTGGCTGTATGAGTGTACCTTTTTCCCCACATCTTCACCAACATATATTGTTGTCTTTATTTTTGATATCTGCCATTCTGACTGGAGTAAGATGAAATCTTAGAGTGGTTTTGGTTTGCTTTTCTCTAATTGCTAGAAATGTTGAACATTTTTTTTTTTTTTATATTTGTTGATTGATTGTACATCCTCTTCTAAAAAGTGTCTGTTCAGTTCTTTGCCCTGTTGATTTCCTGACTGTGGTTTCATCAAAACCTCTCTATTACTTGCTTGTGCTTAATTTCAACTTACCTTGCTTTTCTTTCACTGGTTTCCTTAAGTGGAGAGTTCAAGAATTGCTTTTAGCTTTTCTTTTCCAAAATGTGCTTTGGATGCCATAGATACCACCAAAGCACCATTTGTGATGTTTTCCCACATTAAACTTTCACATTTCAATTTTCTCAACATGGTCAACTTTTCCCTTGTTTCACCTCTTCCTTCTGTGTATGTTTAAAGTTTTGGGTTGCAAATCCCATTGCTTGAAGGCTTTCCACCTGCTTCTGTTCTGATTTCTGCTTTAACACCCATGTTTCTTGAGCATACTTGGGATTTCACACATGTTAAGGTGTGTTTTATGGCTCAGAAAGTTTTCTGTTCCTGGGAGGGTGGCTGTGATCCTGAGAAGGCTTTGTGTTTTGCTGTTGGCTAATGGTCAGGGAAGCCCTCCTGTCCACAGCTGCTCTGTTACATGGTGTCAGACCAAATAGAGTTGTGTGATATCTTCCAGTGTAATTGTGGATTTTTTATTGTCCTGGGCAGTATTGTATGTCTTCACCTGATATATTTTGACTTTGTTTCAGGTGCATGTTTTTTTAAAAACTCAGGATATTTAATTGAAGTTTAGCCTAGGGCCACCACAGTGACATATGCCTATACTACCAGCATTGAGTCTTAGTCAAGAGGATGTCAAGTTCAAAGCAAGCCTCTACAGCTTAGGTGCTGAACTGCTTAGAGATATCCTCTCTCAAAATAGAAATATTTTTTTTTTTAAAGCCTGTGGATATGGCTCATTTTTTAAGCACCTCTGGGTTAATATAAAAAAACAAACAAAATAAATAAATAAGTAAACAAATAGAAAGATACTTTAGCCTAAGGATTTTGGAGCCTGATCTTTCTCCAGGATGGTCAATGTCAAGTCATTTGTTTTCCATTCATGAGCCATGTTTTCCTGTTTCTCATTATTTCTTGTACATCTTTTGTTGTTGGTGTTGTTTAAAGTGAATGAAAATGTGTTTTTCTCCTTTCTCCAAAGCTGCTGTTCCTGTTTGTTGAAGTCTTCATGCATTTGCCTAGAGACTATGTTGTATATGCTGTTTAGGGAATTAGTTTGCTTTCAGCTCCCTTGACACATTTTCTGAATGCCAGTGTGGTAAGACAGAACGGAAACTTTAGCAGTTTAAGAGCTGAGAGGCTGTGGTTTTGCATACAGACCCACAGCAGCTCTGCTTACTGACATTTTACCATGGAGAATTGTAGCTGCTCCAGGTACCTGTAACACAGTAGCAGAAGCAGCAAACAAAATATCAGGGAAAGAACAAACCCTCTTTAGGTTTAGTGGAGTAAAAGTCCCTTAAATGTATAACCAGACGTTAGACTGTTGACAAGCTTGTGCCCAAATAAAAAATATAAAATTTTCTCTCCAATATATTGCTCCAACTCCCTTGCCTTGATGTTTTCAAAATTGTTTATGTATCAAAGTAAAAGCCCTCCTGTGCTCAGGGCTCAGGCTTTGGGAATTATTCCTCTGGGCTGCGGTGCCACTAATAAACTGTTGCTTCCAGATCTCAGTGTTTCTTGGCCTCATTTCCTCCTACGCAAGAAGGTAGCAAAGTGCAGTAGAAAGAGCAAAAGCTTTGTGCTCTGGTGTTTATGGGTAGATGTGCTGGGGCCTCTGCTTTAAAACACAGTGTTGCTATTGAAAACTTTTGTGCATTTACTCAGGGAACCCAGCCTGGGCAGGAACCAGTGCTGAGCGTGTGGGTCTTGATTCTCTCTGAACAGTGTCTTTCTGGTCTTTTTGGGCTTCCTTTCTTCCTGAGAAGACCTGGATGGTTTATTTTATTTAAAATATCTATTTATTTGCTTTAGTTGTACACAATGCGTTTATTTGTACGTGGTGCTGAGGATCAAACCCAGGCCATGCACATGCTAGGCGAGTGCTCTACTGCTGAGCCACAACCCCAGACCCACCTGGGTGGTTTATTTTGGGAACGCAATACTGTGGAGTGATCCGACAGCTGCTTTAGCACTGATCCATCAACCTCAATTTTTATCTTTGTTTATTTTGATTCAGGGTTTCGCCAACTTGCTTAGGGCCTAACTAATTAGCTGAGGCTGGCATTGAGCTTGGTAGCCTCCTGCCTCACCTTCCTGAACCTGGGTGTTTCTGAAACCTGATTTTATTTATTTATTTATTTATTTATTTATTATTATTATTTTTTTATTTTTTTTTTTTTTTATTTATTTTTTTTTTTTTTTTTGGTACCGGGGATTGAACTCAGGGGCACTTGACCACTGGGTCACATCCCCAGAACTTTTTTTTTTTTTTTTTTTAGAGACAGGGTCTCACTGAGTTGCTAAGTGCCTCCTCATTGCTGAGGTTGGCTTTGAACTCGCGATCCTCCTGCCTCAGCCTCCAAAAGTGCTGGGATTACAGGCGTGCGCCACCGCGCCCGGCTATGAAACCTGATCTATAAAAGAAACTCTCTCTCTGAAGCATTTGTTATCAGATTTTAGGTGATGGTTGAATGGATAAAGAATAATTTGTGGTTCTTTCCAGATGCAGGCTGTTTATTTACTCAAATCCTTCTAAGAAATTCCTGCTAATATTTCACAGTGATCACTTTGAGTTAGGAGAGTGAGAGATTGTTTTAGACATTGATTGTTCCATTATTTTAATACAAATTTCCCGGAAGTGGATAAGACATGCTGTGTGTACAATGCAGCCAGTTTCCAAGGTCTCACACTGGGATGTCAGGCTGCTGTTCTACACAAGAGTGAGTCGGTCTGAAGGGCTACTTTTGGTCACAGTGTTTTTGCTGCCCTCCACTGTTCTTCATGAATGCCTCATGCAGATGTTGTGAATTTGTCAGAGCTTTCAGGCATAATGATGTTTTTGTACCGATTGTTCTGTTTGTGTTTTCTAATTTCTGTGGAGGTTTTGCATGTGGAACAGCTTCTTCTCCCTGGAAACTCTTTCATCTTGGATATAAATGACTTACCTTCTTCAAAGATTAAATTATTATATTTGCATGAGGTTATATTGGGCCTCTATCCTCTTCTACTTCATGGCTGAACCATAATGTTTCGAAGCTTTCTGTTCTGCTTTATTTCATGGCAGTACTGTGATGGTTCCAGACTCCCCGTGGTGTGATTTTGGAATAAATGTTGATTTTTTATAAAGGCTTATTATTTTTATAGAATTGTTTATCTTATTCTTATATAAAATTAAATTTCCACAAGTGGAGTGGTGCATGGCTATAATCCTAGCATCTGGGGAGGCTGTGGCAGAAGGATTATAAAGTTAAATTTTAACCTCAGCCACCATTTTTTACAAGTCCCTCAGCAAGCTAATGAGTATTGTCTCAAAATGACAAATGTGCTGGAGATGTGACATTGTGGTTAAGTGCCCTGAGTTCAATGCCTGCTTTTTTTGAAAAAATATAAATAAATAAATAAAACTGAATCTCTTGTAAGCTTCTTTAAATAGTTTCAGTCTTTCACATTTGAAAGTATAATAAATGGATGTTTATCTACAGAATAGAGACCTTTTGCCAACTACATTCCAGTGTGCTTGGACATTATTTTGATTTGTCTCCAAGAAACCTGCTTTCTCTCATCTTTTCATGCTGTGAAGGCCAGCCCACTGAATTAGTTTGCTTTCATCTTTTTATGCTGTGAAGGCCATCCCACTGAAAAATTCCTCTGGATCTTTTGCTCACCTCTGCTAATACTGTGCTGCTCAGGAGCTCACATATTTAAGTCTTTGAGTATGGTTTTGTGTCAGTTGCATGTGCACATTCTTGTTGGTGATGTACATGGAGTGGCTTGTTTCACACCCAAACAGTGTTAGGTGAGGACTTGGTTGTACACCTGCTGCTTTAGCACACCGTTGAAATGCTGTTGCCTTAGATTTGTTTTCACCAGCATTGTTCCAGGCACAAGAAAACTTTTTCACAACAGACAACCATTGCACATGTGGCCCAACCTTGATGAAAATGTATATAAGCAGAAAATCTTTATGTGGCACATCACTGTACAATATATTAGTGAACTGGCTGCCTTTCAGAAGAGTTTTACAATCATTGGACATTCATTGTTGCTATGAGGTTTACAAAAGTAGTGTCTGCTATTTATTAAGGAGATTGTTATGAGACATATAAAATTTTGTAAAAATGTTGATTAGACAAGGTGATATCTTTGGGGCATTGAGTTATTTCTAAGACATGTGACATCTTTCCAATTACCCCATTCTGCTTGGACAGTAACCATGAGAAATTATCAAATTGTTGTGTTTATTACTCATTGTACTTGTTTACTAGTTGAGTAAATTTGTTCTGGAGTAAAGCACCTGTGAACTTCTAGTTTTTTTCTTGGTGTAATCACTGAGGTTTAGCTCAATCCCCAATTAACACATTGTGACAAACCGTGTGAAATGTTGTCTATAAGGGAAGCTCCTTAGTAAGCCCATTCCCAGACTGTGTTTTTGTGTTCTGATCACAGGGATTTCTTTAAGGATGGAACAATAGACTTTCAGAAGGAGAAAAAAGATCAGTAAACACCATGTTGTCTATACTAAGTGTGTAGGCCCAGTGAGCCAATGTGATTGGCAGATCTGTCTCAAAAGCTAAGTTTCATGAATCTAGCAATTTCCTACTCAGTCAGCTTTCTATTCTAAAAGTATATACCATCCCGATTGGTAACATTTCCTCTGTACTTCACAAAATGATGTTAGGACTTGTAATAGAGGTGCAACCAACAAAGAAGTTAGGAGTGACATGGGAGCCTGCCTAACTTACTGTGAGTCCACCAAAGAAGGGTGTAAGACACTCTACTATTTGCCTTTTTAGTGGCCCAATTCTAATGTTGGAGTGGCTATGAGGAATTGAGAGCACTAAAGTTTTGATAGACCAAGTCGTGGAATTATGGAATTTATCTGGAAGCCAGAGAATCATGTGAACATCATGAATGATGATTATAGGTTTTTTTATGCTCTCAGTCTATTCTGACCTCCACTATACATTTCTGGAGTATTCTAGATCTCAGTGACTTTTGAGGATGTGGCTGTGAAATTCACTAAGGAGGAGTGGGCTTTGCTGGATCTATCCAAGAAGAACCTTTACAGAGAGGTGATGCAGGACATCCTCAGGAACATGGCTTTTATAGGTAATACTGATATTTCTTTAGTTAATCAAATAGAGAACTCATGTTTATTTTGGTCATTTAAGGAAAACATAAAAAGAGAATCCTGTGAATTATTGAAACATAAAATTCACCTAGAAATTGACAAAGCATTTCTAGTTCCTAAAAATTCATAACTATTGTTCTGGTCTGGCATTTTAGGTAGCAAATAAAATGACAAGAACTTGGAAGATCAGATCGAAAATTCTGGGAGCAATGTAAGGTAATTGTACTCACAAAAGAAATCATTGAGGAAATCTGAAATGTCATAATTTCCAAAACAAACCAAAAATATGAACAATTTGAAATATATTTATTCTTATATTTTTATCAGAAATATATACTTATTTGTAACAGTTATTAATTCTTTTCAAAGTACTTGAGATGAAACAAGTACTATAAAATTGCATACATGAATATGAGTATTTGGATAATAGCTATAGGGAAGCTGTGTTGCAAAGGATTGTTTCCTTTCAATCTCTTTATTTTCAGACAATTCGAACAGGTCACCAAACCTAGGCATTACCTGATGTTGGTAGTGGTCTAAGCCTATCCTGGCCTTTACCTTATTTTGCTAGTAATGTAAGCCTAGGACCTATAAATAAATAGAATATCATGATCAAATCACACATTGATAATGTGCTGGTAATTCTTCAGAGAAGGTGAATGAGAAACTTCAAAGACAAAGAAGATTGTGTGGGGAAACTTTCAATGAGATTACAATTCTTAAGTGGACAAAAAAAAATTAATAGAGTAAATCCTTGCATTATGTGTGCAAAAGAATTCATATGTCGGGGCTGGGATTGTGGCTTAGCAGTAGAGCGCTCGCCTAGCACGTGCGTGGCCCGGGTTCGACCCTCAGCACCACGTAGACATGAATGCATTGCACTGTGTACAAATAAAGCAAATAAACATTTAAAGCTGGGCGTGGTGGTGCACGTATGTAATCCCAGCACTTGGGAGGCTGAGGCAGGAGGATCGCGAGTTCAAAGCCAGCCTCAGCAATGGTGAGGCCCTTAGCAATTCAGTGAGACCCTGACTCTAAAAGAAAAAAAAAAAAAAAAAAAAAAGAAAGAAAAGAAAGAAAAAAGAAAAGAAATTCATATGTCTTTCATTCCTTCATAGGCAGATCACATCTCCCTCCGGGCACAAATGCAATAAAGCATTAGGAAGGTGAAGAGAAACTATGTGAATCTAAACAATACAGAAAATCACTGGTTTCTCTCAAATGTGTTCAGACACAATGTTAATACAAACAGGAGATGGACCTTATAAAAGTGCAGTATGTGGGAAAGACTTTATTTATCACAGTTCCATTCAAAGTCATGAAGAAACACATACTGGTTGGCAATGTTGTAAATGTAAACAATGTGGTGAAGCCATTTCTACTCTCACAAGGGTTCAAGGACACAAGATAACACACCATGGAGGTAAAACTTATAAATGTGAGGTATGTGGGAAAGCCTATAACTTTCCTTCTTTATTTAGAAAACATGAAAGTTCTCATTTTGGAGAGAAACTTTATGAATATAAACAAGGTAGTCTACCCTTTATTTCACACATGAGTCTTCAAAATCACATGTTCATGCACACTGAGAATGCACGTTTTAAATGTAAGGTATGTGGGAAAGACTTTGTTTATCCCAGTTTATTTAGAATACATCAGAGAATGTATACTGGACAGAATACCTATGAATGCAAGCTGTGTGGCAAAGCCTTCACAACGTTATATACCCTTCACTCACCTGAACAAAGTCATACTAAAGAGAAGCCGTATGAATGTCAACAATGTGGAAAAGCATTTGCTACATCCTCTCAGCTTCACAGACATGGAAGAACTCACACTGGAGAGAAGCCATACAAATGTCAACAATGTGGAAAAGCCTTCACTCTGTCTTTCGTCCTTCAGATACATCAAAAAACTCATACAGGAGAGAAGCCTTATGAATGTAAACTGTGCAGAAAAGCCTTTGCTATATCCAAATACCTTCACAATCATGAAAGAACACATACTGCAGAGAAGCCCTATCAATGTAAACAATGTGGAAAAGCCTTTGGTACATCTAATGAACTTCACATACATGAAAGAATGCATACTGGAGAGAAGCCCTATGAATGTAAACAATGTGGTAAAACCTTTTTAGTTCTAGTGGACTTCACATACATGAAAGAACACATACTGGAGAGAAGCCTTATGAATATAAACAGTGTGGAAAAGCCTTTGCTACATCCAGAACCCTTCACATACATGTAAGAACACATACTGGAGAGAGGCCCTATGAATGTAAACAATGTGGAAAAGCCTTCACTCAGTCCTCTCACCTTCATGTACATGAATGAACTCATACTGGAGAGAAGCCCTATGAATGTGAGCAGCATGGCAAAGCCTTCACAGAGTCCTCTCAGCTTTACTCACATGAATGAACTCATACTGGAGAGAAGTCCTATGCATTTAAGCATTGTGCCAAAGCCTTCACTACTTCCTCTTACCTTCAGATACATGAACGAACTCACACAGGAAATAAGCCTTATGAATGTCAAAAATTTGGCAAAGCCTGTGAAATATGAAGTCAACTTCACAGGCATGGATGAACACATACATGAATGAAAACTTATGAATGTAAACAATGTGGAAAAACCTTTGCTACATCCTCTCAGCTTCACATATGGGAAAGAAGGCAAACTAGAAAAAAGACCCATTAATGCAAACAATGTGAAAATTTTTTGTTACATCCCATCTGCTTCTCTCATGTGAACAAACTCATACTGTAGAGAAATCATTCTCATTAAAACAACTGGCAAAGTCTTCTGTTATTACTTTTTTACTCATAAACATGAAGTAAGTTTACTGAGAAAAATCATTTGAATCAAAAATGTTGCAAATTGTTATTTTCTTTCACCTTCAATGCAAAGAAAGTCACACCGCCGAATATATATATATATATATATATATATATATATATATTTATGTTGTATTGGAGATTTAGTCTGGTGGTACTGTACCATTGAGACACATTTTTATTTTTTTATTTTAATTTTGGACAAAATCTTGCTGAGATTTTTAAGCTTTTTCTAAGGTGCTGTGGCTGGCCACACTTAGTGATATTTCAGCCTCTGTCTCCTGGGTCTCTGGGATTAAAGGCATTTTTCCTGTTGCCTTAAAAGCCATTTTACTCACACTGGAAAACAAAGATTCTGGATGTGGGGGATTTGCTACATCAGGTCATTTTCACATCCCAGCCTTATTTTTCTTCTCATATATGAAAAAATACTCATGGAGAGAAGCCCTAAAGACTGGCAAGATTCTTGTTGAAAGTTTCATGGCAAAATGAATAAATCCCATGCAAGTAAGAAATATATAGTGTTCAGATGTTCTAGTTTTGTTCAGTTTTATGAAAAGACTCATACTGTGGAAAGTCCTGTGGATAAGCAATGTGAGCAGTATTCAACTTTCACAGTTTTCTTTAAAGACATAAAATGATTCATATCAGGAAAAATCCTTTTGCTCTTTAAAAAATGTGGTAACACTTCCAAATATGTAGGTCTTTTGAACAGCATTGAAGAACTCACATTGTAGAAAAGACTTGTATGTAGAAATGTGGCAAGATTTTTCATTGTTTTAGGTCCAGTTAGACTTGTTCAGACTTGATTAATTTTTTAAATTTTATTTGTTTATTTTAGTGCCAGGGATTCAACCCAGAGATGCTTAACCAATGAGCCAGATCCCAGTTTATTTTATTTTATTTTTCAATTTTGAGACATGTTCCCACTAAATTGCTTACATACTAAATTGCCAAGGCTGGCTTTGAATTTGTGATCCTGCTGTCTCAGCCTGATATAGTCATGCAAGCAACCTATTTTTTAAGAAAACCACTATAGCTGTTTGAAAATGGTTGTTGTTTATTTCTGGTTTAACTATCAATTGAAAGCCAGGAAGCTGAGAGCCTTGAATGAGGAAGTAGCTAAGATGGAGGCTGTCTGAGAGCCAAAGAGAAGGCATTTAATTGTTTACACCTGACCTTAATGTAATTAACTAAGAATCTTTCTGTGCTTGTGAACACTGTGTGACGCACCTGTAAGTTGAGCTTGTGACGTGTATGCTTGTTAAGGTAAAGAGTATTTAAAGAGACTGTGGGGGAACCATAGAGAGAATAGAATAGAGAATAGAGAATACAGAAGAGAAAGAAGAGAAGAAGAAGGAACAATAAAGGAACCAGTCATTCCGAGTCTGCCTCCGATTTCTTTCCCGTGGTAGCATTGCTGCAGGTGGCAACAGAGAGCATTGGGTCAGAATCTAGGGATATATTGCCTTCCAGGCAGGAGCAGTTGGGCTTGCAGATTTTCTTGGAAATATTGGTACCTCTGAACTATTCAGATGGAAAGAACACATGGGACTGGAACTATTCCTGAAAGATAAATTAATTTCAGACTCTGGAATGGAGTATTGTGTGTCAAAAGAGCACGTGATCATGAGCTTACCAACATTTTTGAGACCCACAGATGCTTGAAGCCACAGATAACACCAAACCCTACATGCAGTTTTTCCTATACATACATCCCATGATTACCCTTTCTATAAACCCTAAATGTCCTTGCCATCCCCAAAAGACAGTGACAATGACATGATTCCCTTGTCTTCCTGGTGTAGCTGCACTGATCAAAGTTTCTTTCCTGCTTCTCATCGTGATTTTTTTTTTTTTTTTTGGTTTTGAGTAAATGGGTAAACAGATGACCTGATGTGTGAGATCATCGTGGTCAGTTCTCTGCCTATAACTTTCCTAATAGTAAAATGTAGAACATACACATTAAGCACAAGGTAGCCATTGTATTTCCACCACAAATTTGTGTTTTAGAGGATTTCCTCACCCCCCCCCCCATTCTACTGGGGATAAAACACTGAGCCAAATCACCAACAATAATTGTTTCACTAATAGCTCAGGCTACCTCCTCAAAAAAAGCAGAGGCTGTCAGGTAATAAGAATTACTAAAATAATTGTCAAACTGTCTTTATTTTTAGATATCATATATGTGTAATATATATTCTATTTTTAAATATTTTTTCAAAATATTTTAGACTTTATATTGCTAAGTTGCCTGTGGTCGCACCAGCTGATAATATATATGTATATACATGTCTTTTATCTTTGAGATACAGTGGAATAATCCCAGTGGGGCTTGACCTCTAAGCTGGATGCCCAACACTTTATGTTTTATTTTAAGCTAGGGTCTCACTGTTTGTGCATGACGACCTGAACCCTGGGCTCCTCATGTCTCTACCTCCCCAAGTAACTGTTGTTTGCTTCTGTGATAAGATTACAATTCAAGGCATCACCCAGGAAAGCACCCTCTCCTTGAGTCAGCTCAATCCCTGACATTACCATCTGTAGCAAGTTCCAAGCAAATGCTTCATACTTGGATAAGATCCAAGCCCAGCAAAGAAGCTCCACCTGAAAAGGGTTGGGGCCAAGAACCTTTCACTGGAGCTATTTTAGGCAGTGATTGGACAATCTTAGCTGTCAGTCACAATGCAGAGGCCTGCCTAAAAGTGGCTCATCAAGGAGGCTTTGGTGGAACGGTCCAATCAGGTGCATCAACGAAGGAGAAGGACGGGCTTCCGCAATCTCGCGGGCTTTTTTTCCTCAACAACTCAGCTCTTTCCTTTCCGGGCCCCACCTACTCTGCTTAGAAGGCCCAAGTGGCTATGCACAGATATGTCCCTCACGATCTCGAATGCCTGGACATTCCTTGAGGGAATTCCGGGTCACCACGGAAGACAAAAATGGTGAGTTTGTGACCGGGGCTGAAGGTACGAGGTTAGCACCTGCCTTAAGGCCTGGCGTGCAGGTCAGCTGGGGATCATGGTGAAGTCACATCTGGAGGTTGGCCCTTGGTCTCTGTAAACTGGTACTGCGGGTTAGGCTTGGTGATGAATCCATGAAGTCAGCTGCACAGCTAGCAACCTTATCTCTGCTGACCACTGGCAACCCTATAAATATAAACAATGTGGTGAAGCATTTTTTCTCATAGTTTTTCAAGGACAAATGATAATACACTGTGAAGGTAAAATTTTTAAATGTGAGATTTGTTGGAAAGTCTTTCAATTCCCATCTTCATTTAGGAGACATGAAAGACCTCATTGTAAAGAGAAATTCTATGAATGTAGAAAAGGTGGTCAAACATTTATTTCACAAGTCTTCAAAGTCACATGTTCAAGCACACTGGGAATAAATATTTTAAATGTAAGGTATGTGGGAAACTCTTTGCTTGTCCCAGATGTTTAGAATACATCAGAGAACACATACTGGAGAGAAACCTTATGAATGTCAACAGTGTGGCCAGGTCTTCACTCACTCCACTGGCCTTCACTCGCATAATAAAAAAAAAAAAAAAAAAAAAAAAAAAAAAAGAAGAAGAAGAAGAACTTCATACTAGAAGCCTTATGAATGTAAGCAGTGTGGAAAAGACTTTGGTAGATCCAGTAACCTTCACAGACATGAAAGTACACATGTACACATACTGGAGAGATGCCCTATGAATGTAAACAATGTGGCAAAGCCATTGCTAGATCCAGTCATCTTCAAATACATGGAACAACGCATACTATAGAGAAGCACTATGAATGTGATCAGAGTGGCAAAGCATTTACTATATCCAGTGCCCTTCAAAGATAAGTAAGAATGCATACTGAAGAGAAGCCCTATGAACATCAACATGTGGAAAAGCATTCACTCACTCTTGTACTCCACTCACATAAACAAACAGATACTGGAGAAAAGTCCTATAAATATAAACAATGTGGCAAAACCTTTGCTATGTCCCCTCAGCTTCACATACATGGAAGAATGCATACTAGAGAGAAACCCAATGATTGTGAAGAATGTGGAAAAAACATTGGTAGATCCAGTGACCTTCACATATATGGAAGAAAACATACAGGAGAGAAGCCTTAAGAATGTAAGGAGTGTGGCAAAGCCTTCACTCAATCTTCTAGGCTTCCCTAACATGAATGAGTTCATACTGGAGAGAAGCCCTATGAATGTGAGCTTCACTCACATAAATAAACTCATACTGAGAGAAATTGTACTCATGAAAACAATTTGCAAAATCTTATGTTATTACTGTTTCACTGATAAACATGTAGGGAGTTTACTGCAAAAACATCCTTTGAATTTGAAATGTGGTTAGTCAATGTATCTTTTTTAAAAATATTTATTTATTTAGTTGTACACATTGCTTTCACGTTTATGTGGTGCTGAGAATCAAACCCGGGCCACGCACATGCGAGGCGAGCACTCTACCGCTGAGCCACAACCCCAGCCCAGTCAATTTATCTTTTCACCTTCAAAGAAAAGAAAAGAAGAAAGGGCTCACACTGCCAAATATACATAGTCTTGAGAATTTTATCTCATTGTGCTATACCACTGAGCCACATTCCATTCATTTTTATATTTTATTTTGAGACAGGAACATTCTGAGTTCATTCGTGCCTTGCTAAGGTGCTGAGCCTGGCCTCAAACTTGTAATCCTTCAGCCTCAGTTTCCCAAGTCTCTGGGATTAAAGGCATATACCACCACATCTGACTGAATAACTTCTTATATATGAAAATATGGCAAAATTATTCCTATTGCATTCAAAACCATTTCACTCACACTCCAAAACAAACTCTCTGAATATGGGGGATTGTCTACATACTGTCAGCTTCACATCCCAGCCCTATTTTCTTTCTTATATATGAAAAATACTCATAGAGAGAAGGGCTGTGAATATGAGACATGTGGGGAATCTTCTAGTTTTCCTGTCTGTTCTAAGGACTGGTAAATTTTTTTGAAAGATTCATGACAAAATTAATAAATTCCATGCAAGTAATAAACATTAATGCACTATGAATGAATCCTATGCAATAAATAAAATATGAATGAATCCTATGCAAGTAAGAAATATAAAGGTCTCAGATGTATTAGTTTTGTTCAGGATAAGCAATGTGGGGCAGAATGCAACTTTCCCAGTTTACTACAAAGACATAAAATGATTCACATCACTGAAAACCTTTCCACTCTTTAAAAAAATGTGGTAACACTTTCAACTTTCCAGGTCTCTTTGGGAAGCATGGAAAAAATCACACTGGAGAAAAGCCTTCTATGAAGAAATGTGTCGAGACCTTCACTTGTTTCAGATCCATTTAGATTTGATCAGATTTGAGAAAAAAAAAATATTTTTATTTTATTGTAACACAGATTCAACCCAGTGACACTTATCCACTCAGACACAACCTAATCCTTTTTAATTTTTTTTTTTATATAATTTTGAGACCTTATCTCACCGAATTACTTAGGTCCTATGTTGCTGAGGCTAGCTTTGTACTTGTGGTCCTCCTGCCTCATCCAGATACAGTCATGCACAAAGTTCAGCAATCAACCTCTATTTATTGATTGATTGCTTGATTGATTGATTGATTGATTGTGTGGTACCAGGGATTGAACTCAGGGGCACTTGACCACTGGGCCACATCTCCAGCCATTTTTTTGTATTTTATTAGAGACAGGGTCTCACTGAGTTGCTAAGTGCCTCACCATTGCTAAAGCTGGTTTTAAACTCGTGATCCTCCTACCTCAGCCTCCCAAGTGCTGGGATTACAGGCATGTGCCTCTGCGCCCTTGCTTTTTTTTAAAAATATATTTATTTATTTGCTTTAGTTGTACACAATACAATGCATTTTATGTTTATGTGGTGCTGGGGATCAAACCGAGGCCATGCACGTGCTAGGCGAGCACTCTACTGCTGAGCCACAACTCCAGCCCTCAACCTCTTTTTTGAGAAAATCACTGTCAGTGTGTTTAAAGGGTGAAAGCCTTCATTTCCTGTCTATTTAGAGATAATGAAAATGCCCTTGGAGTGGACATAAGGATTGTATCAGCATGAAAATTTGAAAGCCACATGTTTTTCTTAATGTTTATTAATGTTAGATTCAATTTCCCTGTATTTTAAGGTTTTTTTGCATCTGTGGTCAACTCTTACATAATATGACATAATCTTATATTTACTGTGCATGTATGTTTATGTAAAATCTAGTATGTATTATAATTTATACCCAAAAGTATATTAGGTAGAATAGTTTACAAGATTTTTTTTTTTTTTTTTTGTACCAGGGATTGAACCCATTGGCACTCGACCACTGGGCCACATTCCCAGCCCTTTTTTTTTTTTTTGTATTTTATTAGAGACAGGGTCTCAGTGAGTTACTAAGTGTCTCGCCATTGCTGAGGCTGGCTTTGAACTCTCGATCCTCCTGCCTCAGCCTCCCAAAGTGCTGGGATTACAGCTATGCGCCACCGCGCCCGGCTAGTTTACAAGATTTTTGTAAAAATGTATTTACCTTTAGTTTTTGCAATTTGATACCTCCAGATTTTTCATCTCTCTACTTCCCTTAAGTACTTTTTCCCTCATATTTTCATTTTATCCACTAAAGGTCTTAGCAAATAAATGATGTTTTAAAATTCTGGTATCATAATTAAGTAACTTTTCCAGGCCCATGGTTAATTCTGATATTTTTTGTCTTCTCAAATATATTATGACTTTTATATATGTTGTGAGAAAACAAAAAATTGTGAGAGGTTTTATGTTGCTGCCTGAAGCGGAAGCCACTTGGAGCAATGAATGCCGCAGGAAAATTCGGAGGCAGGATGAAAATGAAAAAAAGGTCTTTTATTCTTCTTCTCTCTCTGGCTCCAGCAATCACTCCAAATACTCTCACTCCAACCACCACCTTCTTCTTCTTTCCACACACTCTAACCAACCTCACCCAGTTATATACATATAGCTTTAACAAGGACAAGTGCTTACAGCTCGAGCTTACAAGTGCATCACACAGTGTTCACAGGCTTACAAAGATTCTCTGAATAATATATTAATATCAGGTGAAAACTAGAATGTCTTTTATGGCTCTCAGCTAACTGCAATCTTTAGCTATCTCCTTGATTATAGGCTTCTTCAGTTTTATATGTAATTATCAGGGTCAAAGAATAGAGAGAGCCGGGCGCGGTGGCGCATGCCTGTAATCCCAGCACTTTGGGAGGCTGAGGCAGGAGGATCGTGAGTTCAAAGCCAGCCTCAGCAATGGCAAGGCACTTAGCAACTCAGTGAGACCCTGTCTCTAAATAAAATACAAAAAAGGGCTGGGGATGTGGCCCAGTGGTCGAGTGCCCCTGAGTTCAATCCCTGGTACCAAAAAAAAAAAAAAAAAAAAAAAAAAAGAATAGAGAGGCAACAGAAAGGAAGTATTAGTATTAGTAGTATCATCATCATCATCATCATCATATCTGGTTGCTTAAGCACTGAACTTCATCCTTAGTACTTTATGTTTTTATTTTGATAGATGATCTTGCTAAGTTCTACACAAGGGCCTCACTATGTTACTGATTCTGTGTTTCAATTTGTGATCCTCATGCTATAGCCACTGGGATTATAGACATATGCTATCAGGCCCAGTTCCTGAATGTTTCTTGAAACCCTTATTAAAAATAAAATGTGCCTTGTTTGTGGATACTTTCCAGGTGTTAGCTGATTCAGATGCAAGAATTACTTCTGCATGTGTTTATTTGTGTTAACTTCCTCAAGTTCTAAAATTGTAGAATGATACTGATCATCATAAGAACTTTAGTTCACACATCACATTCCAATTTATTTATTTTTTTTTTTTTGTGGTACTGGGGATTGAACTCAGGGGCACTCGACCACTGGGCCACATCCCCAGCCATTTTTTGTATTTTATTTGGAGACAGGGTCTCACTGAGTTGCTAAGGGCCTCACCATTGCTGAGGCTGGCTTTGAACTCGCGATCCTCCTGCCTCATTCTCCCAAATGCTGGGATTACAGGAGTGCACCACCGTGCCCGGCTCCAAATTCTTATTACTTTATAACAAGTTTATTTTTGATAAATCCTTTGGAAAACAGGGGTGGAAGACCTATTTAAATATTTAAGAGAGCAAGCTATTCATTTCTATTATAATCTCCTGATATTACAAACTTCAATTAATCACAATGAATGTTATTAGATTTTTTTTCAACAAATGCTTTAAGGTTTCCTTCTATGCACCAGGCACCAGCTAAACACCTTAGCAGGGTCACAGAGGCTATTAAACATGGCATGTTAGCCGGGCGCGGTGGCGCACGCCTGTAATCCCAGCACTTGGGAGGCTGAGGCGGGAGGATCGCGAGTTCAAAGCCAGCCTCAGCAATTGCGAGGCACTTAGCAACTCAGCGAGACCCTGTCTCTAAATAAAATACAAAAAAGGGCTGGGGATGTGGCCCAGTGGTCCAGTGCCCCTGAGTTCAATCCCCGGTACCAAAAAAAAAAAAAAAAAACATGGCATGGTGCTCATGTGAGTTTTTTCTAGAGTACCAAGTGAAATTACAAAAGGAAATACTTGGGAGGGATGAGTTTTGCCACAAAACATGCACACTTGTTGCCGCCTGAAGCGCTTGGAGCAACGGAGCCGCGGGAAGAACTTCAGAAGCAAACTGGAGACAAACAGCTTTTTATTCTGATAACTTTTCTCTCTGGTTCTAACAACAACTAACACACGCCAAACACACCACTAAAATGGTGCTGACCCGATCAGCAATTTCGGCAAAGTCACTCGAGATCCCGCAACAAGTCCCGTGAGACTACGGGTGGCGACAATGGCCAAATCTCCACGGCTCATAGTCAACTGCAATTCAAGTCAATCCCCAAACAGGGCTCCTGCATTTCCCCTTTTGTTTTAAAAGAGGTAATGCTCTAGGACGTCTATGTGCAACCAACATTCTTACCCGTCATCGGATAATCAAGGCTGTGCCCTTGACTCCTGTCTTAGGTTGATATGTCGGCCACATGAGACTGTCCCGTGCGACTGTGCCTGTCTTAGGTTGTCCCCCTCTGGGGATCTTACCCGTCATTGGCTAACCAGCCATCCAATGGAGCCCTTTAGGATCGACTATATATGATGACTAAAGCCATCCAATTGTGAGGAGATGTTGCGGCTTTAAGGCAACAAGCCTTTTGGTGATGAGCCAAATTGCATAGCATATCAAATTGTTTAAACAAATCAGCTGCCCTAAGTTCCATCAAGTAACACACTGAATTCTCTAGATAAATACCCGCAAGGCATTGTCCCGTAAAGTCCCAAACAATGAAAGATCAAAATGTCCATTTGTTATAACATGTTGATGTAGGAGGCCCCATGCATGTAGAGCAGAGGCCACACTGTTGGTGAGGTTGTTTGATGTTTGAGCAGCAGACGTCTTTTTTATGTTTAGACAATGCCACCGGCAAATCTTCAGGGCCCGCTACCTAGAAACTCAAGCATCAATTATTAAAGGAAAGGCAGTGCTATTGCAGCACTGAGTCAAGAGGCGAGTTGTCAAACTACAAAATAGAATAATTAGATTAGAAAATTAAAGTTGATTTTTGTTCACATACATCGCTGGTTGAGCTTCTACAAACATAAGTTGGAAAAATGTCATATTTAGAACAAAACAAAGAAAGACTGAGGGTAATTACTGCATTAAAGATAGATTAAAGAAAAGGTAAAGGCACTTGAGAGAAATAATTTGTTAGCTGGAACCCTTGAGTCTCTGTATACAGAGCAATTTTTTACCTGTTGAGATAATTGAAATTAATGAGCTATTAAACAAATGAAGTTAATAACAAATAAACAATCTTAAGTCAAAACACCAAAATATCAGGTTATATAGCACTAGTCATATTGTTTGCTAAAGAGAAGTCCCAGGGACACCTATAAATCAAAATTGAAAGTACCTTCATTTATAAAATTATTTACCTAAATTGAATACTCTTAACCTAAAATGAATTAAAGTTATTTGGATCCATATATATATATATTTTTTTTTTCTTTTTCATAAGCGCTTTGTTCTTTGTGACGTCACACTGAACAGACGAACAAACATACAAACATATATTTGTGACGTCACATTAACATGAAATGTAGACAAATGTACAGACATAAAGACATGTATAAAAAGAAAAGAAAAGAAAAAAAATACAATTGTGTGCACACTAAAGAGAGATCTCCTCGTCCCGGCCGGGAGGAATGACACTTAAGTTGTGAAATATTTTGAAGGACTCTTTTGAGGGAATCATTCTATACCTTCATCTTGGTCCTCTTGATTTTGTACCTTTTTTATTAATCTTGATTCTTCAATAACTTCATCTTGATCATTTTGATGTGGTACCTGTTTTATTAATCTAGATGGTATCCATATTGGAGAGGATTCATCTTTTGGAAAAACACAAACAGATCCTCTTCCCCAAATTAATACTGGATCTGGACCCTTCCATGTACCTGAAAGAACATCCTTCCAGTAAACCAAAGGTTTATGTTGTTGGTGTGGATTCCAATGTCTGTCTCCAGCAGAATAACCATTAGAGTCTAACGTTAAAAAATTTAAGGTAAACAGGGCAACTGCCAATCTGTCCTTAGGACTTTTCCAATTTCCTTCTTTTTGTTTTAATAACATAATTTTCAGTGTTCGGTTTGCTCTTTCAATAATGCCCTGACCCTGAGGATTGTATGGGATGCCTGTTTTATGGGATATATTGAATTTTGCGCAAAACTGTTTGAAAGATGAGGACGTATATGCGGGGCCATTATCTGTTTTAAGCATTTTGGGGATGCCCAATGCAGCAAAAGCTTGCAAACAATGAGATGTAACATCTTTAACTTTTTCTCCAGAATGTAAGGAAGCAAAAATCATGCCTGAGCATGTATCTATGGTCACGTGAATAAATCGCAATTTTCCAAAACTTGGCTCATGAGTAACATCCATCTGCCACAAATGATTGGGCATTAATCCTCTAGGGTTAACGCCGAAATGAGGATTGGGCAAATGTGTCATACAAGATTTACAATCTTTTACAATTGTTCTGGCTTGCTCCTTTGTGATTTTAAACCTACGTTGCAAGGTGGTGCTGTTGACATGAAACTGGGAATGAAATAAAGTAGCTTGTTGTAGCGCTGAAAGTATAAATACTGTTTTTGTAAGTTCATCAGCCTTTTGATTACCTTCATGGAGGGGACCAGGCAAATTAGTATGTGCTCTAATATGGCCTACGAATAGAGGTTCTTTTCTTGCCCACAAAAGTTTTTGTATTTTTTTTTTTTTTTTTTGTGGTACCGGGGATTGAACTCAGGGGCACTCAACCACTGGGCCACATCCCCAGCCCTTTTTTGTATTTTATTAGAGACAGGGTCTCACTGAGTTGCTAAGTGCCTCGCCATTGCTGAGGCTGGCTTTGAACTCACGATCCTCCTGCCTCAGCCTCCCAAAGTGCTGGGATTACAGGCGTGCGCCACCGCGCCCGGCTAGTTTTTGTATTTGATAAAACAATTTAAAGGCTGGAGTATGAGGTGCTATTGGTCCTGCTAACTCTAATTTTGGGACGGCTTGTACAATATAGTGGCTATCTGAAAAAATGTTTACCGGCTGGTCCCTAAAATTTTCCAGAGCTCTTACCACAGCTTCCAGTTCCACTAGTTGAGCTGATTTGTGTGCAGTTATGTAAGTCATATTTTCTTTTTTAGTGACTACCGTAGCAGTACCATTTGAGGACCCATCTGTAAATACATTAAATGCCTTAGGAATAGGTTGATTTTTTTATTACCTGTGGAAATATAATAGGATGATTAATACAAAAAGATAATATAGGGGACTTAGGAAGATGATTATCAAAATTTGCAGAAGTAGAGCATTTAACTATAGCCCAATCATTATCATTGAAGCATAAGTATTCAATCTGTGATGATGAATAGGGAGTAATAATAGTAGCAGGGTGAATGCCAAATATTTTAGTAGAAGTCTTAAGTCCTTGAAGAATAAGTTTAGCCACCATGGAGGTATAAGATTCAATTATACTTTTAGGAGAGACGGGCAAATGTATCCATAATAAAGGCCCTTGTTGCCAAAATACTCCTGTGGGTGTATATTGTGAAGAAATAATAATCAACATCAGCAGTTGAGTTAAATCAAATCTATCACAATGAGCTCCTTCGATGGCTTTTTCTACTAATTTTAAAGCTTTCCTAGCATCAGGAGTCAATGTTCGTGGTGAAGATGGATCAGGATCTCCACGAAGGATGTCAAATAAAGGTTTTAGTTGGCCAGTAGTGAGATTTAGTGTAGGGCGAAGCCAATTAATGTCTCCCAGTAGTTTTTGGAAATCATTGAGGGTGGTCAAATGTTCTTTATTTATTAAAATTTTTTGGGGTCTAACAAAAGTATCCATGATTTTAAATCCTAAATATAATATGGGAGATCTGGTTTGAACTTTTTCTTCTGCTATATATAATCCATATTTTTTTAAATTTTCTACCACATCACTGAATATATTAAATAAGATTTTTTGATTAGGGTGGGCCAATAAAATATCATCCATGTAATGTAGACACATGAGGTTTGGATATTAATTTTTAATGGGTGGGATAGCCTTGTCCACATATATTTGGCATATGGTGGGGCTATTAGCCATTCCCTGTGGTAAAACCTTCCATTGATATCTCTGATCAGGGCCATTATTGTTCATAGAAGAAACGGAAAAAGCAAACCTGGGGGCATCCAGAGGATGTAGGGGAATAGAAAAGAAGCAATCCTTTATATCAAGAGTAATAAGATGGAAATTTTTTTGGAATAGCTACGGGACTAGGAAGTCCAGGTTGAGTAGGCCCCATAACTTGCATGGTTTTATTGATTTGTCTAAGATCATGTAACAATCGCCATTTTCCTGACTTTTTCTTGATCACAAATATGGGGGAATTCCAGGGAGAGGTGGAAGGTTCTATATGACCTGCTTCTAATTGTTCCTGAACTAATTGGTGGGCCGCTTGTAATTTCTCTTTAGATAGGGGCCACTGAGGGACCCACACTGGCTTATCAGAAAGCCATGGTATTTTCAAAATTATTTTCTCAGTGGCCCCGAAAAAAAATATCTTTTTTCCTTTATGACAATTATTACTTTTAGGGTTAAGATTACTCTGTACTTTTTGATAATGAGTTCTTTTAGGGTTAAGATTACCCTGTAGGTTTTCACATTTAACATCTGCAGGCTTGGTTGCAAGGTGTACTCCCATTTGTTGCAAAATATCTCTTCCCCATAAAGTAACTGGTAGATTAGGTAAAACATAAGACTGAAATGTTCCTTTATGGCCTTCATCATCCTCCCATTTTAAAATTACTGCACTTTTATCTGGGAGGTTATTATATCCCAAGCCTCTTAAACTGGTTGAAGCTTTTTGCAGAGGCCAGTGCTTGGGCCATTGGCATAAATTAATAATGGAAGAGTCAGCTCCAGTATCTATTAATCCCTCCATTTCTATTCCTTGGATTTTTTTATTTTACACATAGGCCTCCTTGAACAGTCTCGAACCCAGCAAGCCATGGGACTTGAGTCAGTGGAACAAAATCCTCTATTGTTCCCTTCTTGAGGCATACCCATTTTAAATGAATTATGTAAATTGGGAAGGAGAAGCAACTGAGCAATTCTATCTCCTTGATTAACAGAAGTTATACTTTGGGGTGAGCTAAGCATTATATTTTTATTTCCCCTTTGTAGTCTGAGTTTATTACACCTGGGGTCACTTGCAAACCTAATAAGCTTTTAGGACTACGCCCGATAATAAGTCCTACAGTCCCTGAGGGAAGAGGTCCCCTGACTCCTGTGGGAATCAGTTGAACCCCCATTTCAGGTGTTTAACACTATTCGGGCGGTGGAACAGAGGTCTAATCCTGCATTTCCTCTTGTTCCTGTGGCGCGGGAGTGGATGGGTAGTAGGGATTGTGTCGGGGAAGCATCTGAGTGGATGCTTGAGGATACTCCTTCTGCAATGCCCCGTACATTTGTGGGCCCCGGGGTATTGGGCCCCGTGCCCCGTTTTTTGAATTCCTGAACAAAGGATTTCCATGGATGTCAAATTTTGAATGGCATTTATTGGCCCAATGATTTCCCTTTTTACACCTGGGGCAGCGGCCTGGGGCACGATATGAGCTTGGTCTTATTTCTCTTTTGGGATTTTGCCTAGAATTGCCTGATTGATTATGATAATTTTGCCTGGAATATCCTGATTGATTATAATATCTACGTTTAGCCTTTGTGAAATTTCGAGAGGAAGCACCTCTCATTGAGGCTGCAATCACATTTCCTGTGACAAAGGCGTCATTTATATCTTTACATAGTTGTATATATACGGAAAGATCCTTTTTAGTTCTCCATGGCCTGATGGCTATTTGGCACCATTTATTTGCATTTTCATAAGCTAATTGAACAACTAATGGCATAGCTTGGTCAACATCTGCAAACACACTACCTGCAGTTCTCAAAAGTCGATCAGCAAAGTCGGCATACGGCTCATTAGGTCCTTGAATCACTTTTGACAAGCTACCTTGTAGATCCCCAGGTCCTTGTACAGTTTTCCATGCCTCTAAGGCAGCTGCATTTATCTGAGCATATATATCTGGGTCATAATCTGTTTGAGCCTGTAAGTCTGCGAATTGCCCTTCTCCTGTGAGCATGTCTATATTATAGTTTTCAAACCCTGTAGCCGCGTTTCTTTTAGCCGTTTCTATACAAAGTTCTTGGAATTGCGATCGCCAAACCAAGAATTGTCCCCCCGCTTAATGTTGCTTTACATAGACTTTTCCAGTCTGAGGGGGTTAAGCTAAAGGTGTTAAGGGACTCCAGCATAATCAACGTGAAAGGAGCTTGGGGCCCATAATTCATTACTGCCTCTTTGAGATTTTTTATTGTTTTGAAATCTACTGACTGATGGACACTCTGTCCATTTTTCTTTTCAAATGCTGGCGGTTTCCAATGTATCTGTGAGTTGTCCTCGAGAGCGCAAAAGCGATCAGAAAAACTTTTTATTTCTGTTTCTAGGGTATGCAAATGCCTAGTAATACCCTTCATATTTTCTGTAATGGATTCCACCCATGGGGGAGTAGAGGACACAAGTGACTCCTCTGCCTGACGGACCTTTTTCTCGGTCTTTTTTAATTTCTTTTTCCTCATTTTCTCAGGATCACTTTTACTAGATTCGTCACCACTGCTAATTTCACTGATAGCAATATCCTGAGGCCCAGGTTCCAATGAGAGCAAGTATCCTTCAGCTTTTGCCAATAACTCCCGAATAGCTTTAATAGCTTGGATTTTTGTCATTTTTGGGTCTCTTCTAATACTCTCTTTACTGGTCTCAGTTGGCCCAGTGGAATCTACACTTTTTTGATCACTTTCACTTTTGTCTATATACTCCTCACTGAGAACAGAGTCAGGTATATCAAGGAGTCTTTGCATAGCCTCTATCACTTGGGATTCAGTTATATTCGAACCCATCTTTAGAGACCTTTCAGTTCTTACCTGTCCGCTCCGAAGTTCCCCGTACGGGCCGCCACCTGTTGCCGCCTGAAGCGCTTGGAGCAACGGAGCCGCGGGAAGAACTTCAGAAGCAAACTGGAGACAAACAGCTTTTTATTCTGATAACTTTTCTCTCTGGTTCTAACAACAACTAACACATGCCAAACACACCACTAAAATGGTGCTGACCCGATCAGCAATTTTGGCCAAGTCACTCGAGATCCCGCAACAAGTCCCGTGAGACTACGGGTGGCGACAATGGCCAAATCTCCACGGCTCATAGTCAACTGCAATTCAAGTCAATCCCCAAACAGGGCTCCTGCACACACTCACACTCACATGTGCACATATGTACAGGATCAAATCACCCTCTTCTCTACATACCCTCCCTAGTGAAGTTTTTTAATCCTAACTGTGTAATGTGACTATCGTTTTTTTTTTTATTTTTATCACACTGTTGCTGCCCACTATTCCTTCTCAAAAATCAATTGTTATTTCATGACTTCACAATTTACTCTTTCGTGTCTTTTTAATGTTTTATTACATATACAATGTGTTCGTTTAAGCCTCTGCACTGCAGCCTTATGTACATATAGGTGAAATGCCTCTTCCTTTTTCCTTTGCCACCTTCCTTCCTTTAGATTTCACCTAGCAGTTCTTCACCACTGAGCTTCACCATTGCCATTTTATTGTCATTTTTGAGATGGGGTGGGGTGGCCTCAAGCTTGTGATCACCCTGTGTCAGGTTCTTAGCAGCTAGGACCATAGGCATGTGCCCTTGTGTGCCCTCCAGCTGGACTATTCCTTTTCCATGAAGCCTTATTGAACTGTTGATGACTCTGGGACAACCTCTTTGTCACTAGTGCTTGTTTTAAGTCTTATTTTTATTATCTTATATACACATTAAAGAGCATTATAAAATATTTTCATTTGTGTATATTATTTAAAGAGACTTCTTCTCAAAATATCTTTGGCTCTATACTTAATTATGTTGTTTTTCAATCCTGTCTTTGCATGATATGCAGTCGCTTTGGCACTAAGCACTCCCCTAGATCAGGTCATGAATTTGCTGCTTCTGTGTGTGTACATGTCATCACCTTACAGTGATGACCATGTAAATAAATGCCAATCTTCAGGTGTTTTCTCCACATTTGCTCACAACTTATATTGCAGTAAATTTCAAAAACTGACATCTAAATTAGGTTTTCTCCACATTATTAATATTTAGGTGGAATATGCAAAAAAAAAAAAAAAAGCCTTGATTTCTCTCTGTGTTTAGGTTCCTCACTAGCCCTGGATAAATCATGTGATAATTTTGTTAATAAACAGAGTATGATCAAAGGTAAGGTAAGAAGGCTTCCATTCAATGTCTGAATGTAGTTGTGCTTCTTTCTCAACCTAAAAATCTTGAATAAGCTTCTCCAGAGACCATCAGCAAAATTTTCTTTAGACATATTGTCAGGAAAATTTTTTGCAAAGAAATTAATATGGATTAGAATACAGACATCATGATGTTACTTTTGCATTTCTGGTAAACCTTGGAAGATCTCTCACTAATCTTAGAAATGATACCAAAGCCTTTCTGGGAACTACAAAACAAACAACAACAACAACAACAACAACAAAACTTCCTGTAAACTACAAAAAATGTAAACCTCCACTGCCCTCACAATGGTTGTGAAGATCAACAGTATACTCAGGTCAACATCTAGAAAATTTTAGGTGATACCCCTCTGAACCCTGCAGTCAATAAATCTGCTCCCAGAAAATTTCTTGGGTATCCAGCATTATCTGCCCTAAATCACTAATGGAGCCTACACTGGCAATTGATCCCAGAATATAGACAGAGATTCTTGTTTTAACATTATACTGCAGGTTCTTTTATGGGAATTCAGGAGCACTGGTTTCAAGTTTCCCAGACACTTTAGAGCTGCAACCTTCTTACCCAGCATTCAGAACCCACTTGTAGTCCACAGTGGGTACAGCACCTTGGTGGTGGTCAGCCCTCATGAAGGCAACAACCAATCAATTTTCAGGTATCTTCTTTTTAGTGCTTGCCTCATGTTGCAGTATGTGATATCTTCATGAGGCAGGGCCGGACGGAACCCCAGCCAAAAATCCTTTTTCATAAAAGATACCATGGTGCTGAAAGACTTAACTTTGTGTAGGTTCTCCTATTTACTTGCTGTTCTGTTCTTTATTCATACATGTGCCCACCAGGTATCGCTATTTCAATTACTTATAATGAGACTAGTTCTATAAATTTTTTTTTGAAATCTAGAGTTAAAAACATAAAAAACCTTTTCTATACTAAAATAACAAGTTCCTAATTAAATAGCTTTAAGAGTCTTTTTATGATTGAAAATAAATCCCTCTTATTTTCGATATAGTTTACTGTAGTAATACAAATCTTTAGAACAAAAGTCCTTCAAAGCTGCCTCTCCCTTTCCCTGCTTCTGGTTATGAAAAACAATAAGTGCCTTGAAATTCCAGTCAGACAAAATTAACTTTTATCAGGCAAGTTTAAACACTATGCAGAAAGAATGACTAAGTTAGAGATATGAGGTAAAAAAAAATTATAACATACGCAGATAGTTAAATACAGTTCATGTAACTCTCCATCTGTACAAACCTCCATACGTATGTCTGATATGTAATCAGCAAATGATTCAACCTCTTTCCTAAGTTTTATGATGTAAAAAAATGTGTAATGCCAAGAAATGTTGCTTATATACTTGTACAAACTGAAAATAAACCAGCAGAAGATTCCACAGCCTAACTCATGTCTGAGTGCTGATTTCTCCTGCCACCCACTGACTCCTTTACTTCATGCTACATTGAGCGCTGGTGTAGTACACCCTGGCTGACAACCCACTTTGGCAGCCCCCGATAGATGGTGCTACTCTGCACCTCCAGTAGATACCACGACGGACCTCCTTAGCAGTAGGCTCCTTTATGTAGCTGTATAGTTCTGGGAGTCCTTACAGTGCTCTGCTGGAGTAATTCTTTTCAGGAGGCCTGCACACTGCTGGTTCTGGGGTTTCTGAATGACTATGAAGCAGGAGGCACTTGCACTGATGGCATTTTATCCTGGGCCTCGTGAACTTTCTGTACCACCACCACCTAGTTGTGTCTGGATCTGCTCTTCACTGTTGCCTTCTTACCTGCATTGCCTGAGATCACAGTCCCCTCAGTTCTCCCCATTCATATTGTTCCATCCTCACAGCTCTGGTGGCCATCTGGTACAATGCCCCTTCTTCTAGAACCTCACCAGCTTCCCACAGCACCCACTCTGCATTGTTGCCCAAGTATGTGCTGTGGTAAGGGTGTTTTGCCCTGCTGTGGAGATTTGGTACACTGGGCCCCAGGATTTCCTGGTCATGTGTCATGGGGAGGGCATGTCCCCCTTTTGTGGAGCCTTGGTACACTGGGCTCCAGTGTCGCCCAAAGGTGTGAGGTGTTGAGAAAATCTTTCATATGTTGTGCAGCCTTTGCACCCTTGGCTCCATTTTCACCCAGGTGCAAGCCACAGGGTGGGCCTTTCCCCCTATCCTGTGGAGCCATGGTACACTCTGTCCATACCTTGAGTACCATGCCAGGAAGAGAGAGGGTGGCCTCCAGCAGAGCATCTGGGCACTGATCTGCAGTAAGAGTGCAATTGTAGTGACCTTCATTGACCTATCCTCTGCCCCACCCTAGGGAAGATTCTACAGAAGAACCTGCAATTATTATACTTTCTGGAACAGAATGCCAGAAGAACTGTGTTTGTCATCTTAGGATGACTGTGATTTATGATTTAAGATTTTAATTGTAGTTTGAGTTAACCACATATTACATTCAGCCAAACATGAATCCACAAAATGAAAAAAAGGGGTTGGGGAAAAAATAATATTTTTTTCTCTTAGTAAGTTTTTATTTAGATAGTGCTTTTTAAGAGTTCCACATTAAGGCCTTTATTTATTTATTTATTTATCTATTTATTTATTTATTTATTTATCCATTTATTTGTGTATTTATTTATTTATTTATTGCTTTGACTTGGAATAATTACCTTTAAAGCATTACCAGCCATTTGGTGTGTCTCTCATAGTGTTCATTTGGAAAGAAAGGTGAAAAACAGTGACAGTGTGGCACTTCTGCTTTTAATGAATACAGCTTAAGGTATCCAGTAGCACTTAGTCTTTAAAAAATAGTTTTAAATTTCCCAGGATTACTGAGATTTGAGTGAGGAACACATTGCCAATAAGTCTAGTGCAGTCTAAAAATTGTAAATTTGCTTGTTATTAAAGAAGATTGTCAGGAATCCTCCAAGGAAATTATCTGCAATATAATGTCCACCTTGTGCTCCTTGAGAAAGGGGGATGTTGCAAGTCTCATCTTATGCTCCCATGTGAAAACCTGTTGAGTAGTCTGAAAAAAAAAAGTTTTTGGTCCTTTTAGAAATAAGAACCATTTGCAGTAGAATGGCTAATGAAATAGAGACAACTGAAAATATTAGCCAAATTGTTGTACCCAATTTTGAGGAAAAAAGTCTCACAAGCCACATATGTAATAGGCAATGAAGCCTTTATTCTGGCCAGAGCCACCAACTACATCCAGCACAAAGCAGAATAGTAGAAAATGGCGCCTGCTCATAGCAAGGGCAGGGTTTATAAAGCACAGGGTTAATACACCCTCGGGCCCTCAGGTAGAGATGGTTTAAGGATGGGTCAATGGGCCATCAAGGGTGCATCAATGGGCCATCAGATGGAGACAGTCCAAGTCCAGTTTAAGTCACCTTTGCTTATTACAAAATCTTTCTACTTTTTAATATACAAACTCAAAGCTATATATTTTCTTTCAGAATTGCTTTTTACTCTCTAAAGATTTTGTATTTTGTGTCTCTCCTCTCATTTGTTTCAAATTTTTTTAAAAAAATTTTTCCCTTGATTTCTTTCATGATGCATTATCCTTTCAAAAATGTATTATGTCATCTTCAGGTTTTATAATGCTTTATGCTTTTTTTCTTGATGTTTTATAATTTTATTCCGTTATGATATTATGAAAAGCAAGAAATTATCTCTAATATTTGTATTTGATAAACTTGCTTAGAGCACTGAAATATGATGTATTTTAGGTAAAATTCCACCGGCCAATGAAAGTGAATAGAATTTGGTTGTCAATGCATGAAATATTTGATGATTGTCTCTTGGGTGATTTGGATTAATAATGCTTTTTAGTTCTTATAATTCTTTACTTAGTTTATGTGTAGATGACCTATCTCATGTTAAGAGACATGTGTTTAAATTACCCAATTTTGTCATCTCATTGATTATTTATATTCAAAAAGGCTTGTTTTTATGTAGTTGCCTTGATATTTGGAGTATAAATATTTACAATTATTTTATTTTTGGATGATTTTATTAACCAGTATAAAATTGCCTGGCTGATGTTAAAAGTCCTTCCAAAAGCAAGGGAGTGCAGGCATCATTTTGATATAAATTATTTCCTCCCATTAATAGTGTTGCTGAATCCTCTGAAAGTTCTGCTTTAAATTTCTAATAAACTCCATAAAATTTTTTTAAATGGCTCTACTATTTACATTTAAGAGTGTATAAGAGTTCCACTTTCGCTGGGCGCGGTGGCGGCGCCACGCCTGTAATCCCAGCACTTTGGGAGGCTGAGGCAGGCGGATCGCGAGTTCAAAGCCAGCCTCAGCAATGGCGAGGTACTTAGCAACTCAGTGAGACCCTGTCTCTAATAAGATATAAAAAAGGGCTGGGGATGTGACCCAGTGGACGAGTGCCCCTGAGTTCAATCCCCAGTACCAAAAAAAAAAAAAAAAAAAAAAAAAAAAAAAAAGAGTTCCACTTTCTCGAGGCTGGTTGTGGTGGCTCACGACTCTAATCCCAGCACTTGGGAGGCTGAGGCAGGAGGATCCTGAGTTGAAAGTCAGCCTCAGCAATGGCAAGGCACTTGGGAACTTAGTGAGACCTTGTCTCTAATAAAATACAAAAAGAAACTCGGGATGTGGCCCAGTGGTTGAGCGCCCCTGAGTTCAATCCCTGGTACCAAAAAAAAAAAAAAAAAAAAAGGAGTTTCTCTTTTTCAACAGCATCAGAGTTTGTAATTTTTTTCTCTTTTGTAATAGTCTTTCTAAACTGGGTGGTTGATTTAAGTTTAGATTTGCATTTCCTTAACAACTTATGTGTGTGAGAAGAAGCCTTACTCCTACATATACTACTGAACACTGCATAGAGCTGCTCATATACATACATGCCTAATGTTACCCTTTATATAAAACCTAAAAGTCCTTGTTAGCACATGAAGAAAGGGCTAATGACAGGGTCCCTTTTCTTCCTTATGTAGCTGCACTAATAAAAGTTTATTTCAGGTTTTTATCATGACCTTCTCTGCTTGATTTTGGGGCAAAGAGTTGACCTGACATGTGGAATCTCCAGAGTCAATTCTCCACATAAGACTTTGTAATAGTAGAATGTAGAACACCTACATTAAGCACCTGGCACCCATTTTATTTCCACTACACATTAGAAGATTGTCTTCCTTCCTTTACTTTCCATTTCTGGTGGGGATGAAACACTGGGTCACAGGGCCAACCCCAAATGCTTCCTTTCATATCTCAGGCTGTCTTCACAATATAGTAGACACCAGGATGTGATGAGAATTACTAAAATAATTTTTAAATTGTTTTCATTTTTAGATATAATACATGTGTGATATACATACTATTTTTGGATAGTGTTTCAAAATTTTGGTGACTGTGTCTTTCTAAGTTGCCTGAGGTCACACCAGTTGGAGATATATATATATATCTTCCTTTTTCTTTCAGGTAGTGGGAAATAAACCCTGTGGGGCTTGACATTGATCTCTGAGCTAGAACCCCAAAACATTTCATTTTATTTCAAAATAGGTCTCACTGTTTGCAGATGCTGACAGGATTTTGGGGTCCTCCTCCTGCCTCAGCCACCCTGCATAACTGTTGTTTGTCTTTGTGTTGATGTTAAAAAACTCAGCCCGGCGCGGTGGGGCCTCACCCATGCTAGAAAAACCCTCTGTCACTGAAGCATTGCTCAGTCTCAGATGTTACCTTCTGTACCAGATGCAAAGCAAATGCTATCTACCTGAATTAGTTTCCAGCACAGCTGGGAAGCTCCCTTAAAAATATCTGGGGCCAAGAATCTGTCACTCTAGCCAATGTCAGCTAGTGAATGGGTAATTGTAGCTGTCAATCATGATGCAGAGGCAAGCCCAAAGGCCACTAAACTGGGACGCTGGGGTGGAACTGTCCAATCAGTGCGCAGATAGAGGAAAAGGGCGGGCTTTCACAATTCGCAGGATTTTCTTTTTTACCAACTCACCTGCTCCTTTTTAAAGCCCAGGGTTCTCTACTCCAGGGGTCCAGTTGACTCTGTGCAGCCTGTGTACCTCGCGATCTCGCCGTGCCCATAGGTTGCTAGAGAGGACGCCAGGTCACCAAGGAAGACAAAAATGGTGAGTTTGTGATCAGAGCTGAAGGTACCCAGTCAGCACCTGTTTTGAAGCCCCAGCCTGTGGGTGAGCTGCAGAGCATGGCGGAATCCCTGATGGCGCGTAGCCTTGGTTTCTGTTCTCTGGTTCCCCAGGGTTGGATGAGGGACTCAGGTTCCTGGTGTCCCCTCCGCTCCCTACTGCTTACCCCAACACACTCTTCCAAATGTGTAGGAAGTAGGGTCACAAATCCACATTCCCTTTCCCTCTCCCAGTTGAGCTCCTCCAAAGGCTGCTGTAGATCCTTAAATTACAGTTGCCTCCTGCATTTTAAAAGGCTGCCTTCCTCTCCACTTACAGCATGATCAAATATTTGTGATTCCTACTGTGTTTAATGCACACAGTTTGTTTACTTTTATTTTCTGTTTAGTGCTATATTGGAAAATTTTTTTTTTATTTATTTATTTATTTATTTTTTATTTATTTATTTTTTTTTTGTGGTACCGGGGATTGAACTCAGGGGCACTTGACCACTGGGCCACATCCCCAGCCCTTTTTTGTGTTTTTATTAGAGACAGGGTCTCACTGAGTTGCTAAGTGCCTCGCCATTGCTGAGGGTGGCTTTGAACTCGCGATCCTCCTGCCTCAGCCTCCCAAAGTGCTGGGATTACAGGCGTCGGCTAAATTTTTTTTTTTTTTAATTGGGGATCAAAACTATGAGAGCTTTATCAGCGACAACCCCCCACCCCCTTTTATTTAATTTTCAGATCTGGTCTCACTTGTTTTTGAAGCTGTTCTCCAATATGTGATCCTTCTGCTTCAAACTCCAAAGTCTCTGAAATTACAGGCTTCTGCCACTATCCATGTCAAGAATAACACTTTCAAAGCGTTTGTTTTCTATTTGTGAATATTATGCTTGAGGGGAAAGAATAATCACTTAACACTTCCCTGTGTTTAGTCAAAGTAAGTGCTTTAAAGGGAATTTGGGTGTTGTTTATAGAGCCTAGGGATATGGAATCTTGGGCTACATACCCAGTCCCTACTCTTTTTTGACATAAATTATATAATTATTTGTTTAAATGTGTTTTCTTTAGTTATACATGAAAACAGAATGGTTTTTTTTATTTTATTTATTTATTTATTTTGGTACTGGAAATTGAACTCAGGGGCACTCAACCACGAGGCCACATCCCCAGCCCTTTTTTGTATCTTATTAGAGACAAGGTCTCATTAAGTTGCTAAGTGCCTTGCCATTGCTGAGGCTGCCTTTGAACTCGAGATTCTCCTGCCTCAACCTTCCAAGTGCTGGGATTAAAGGCATGTGCCACCACGCCTGGCTGCTTGCATTTTGACACTGAAAGGAAAGTAAGAACCTAGGAGACAGGTGAGCTAGAAATGAAAGACATAGGCCAGGCACAGATACAAACTAGAATTTATTTGTCAAAGCTGACCCATAAACGAATATCCCTCCATAGATTTGGGAGCCTTGGGAGGAGCCAACATGGGCTTTGGGCTTTCAGATTTTTATGGAGGAAGCTCAGCGATTAGAGCCCCAGGGTTCTAATATGGGCGATTAATGGTGGATTTGGAATGCCCCTGGCTGGAAAAAAATGCAAGGGTGGGAAAGAATGAAGGCAGTTATAGGTGAGGCTGGTATTAGGGAGTGGTGAGCCTTTCTCAGAAAGGACCTTGGCACCAAATAGACTTGTAGACAAATGGCACAGAATAGAAGACACAAAGACAAACCCATGATAAGGTTATCTAATAAAAGAAGAAAAAATAGGCCCAAACTTTCACCACATCAGCCTAGGATCTGACTTCCTTAACTAGACTGCTAAAGCATAAGAAGAAAAATCAAGAATCACTAAAAATGATAGATTCAATTGAAAAAGCTTCTTCTCCACCAGACTCGGTGGTGCACGCCTATAATCACACCACTTGGGAAGATGATGCAAGAGGATTTTGAATCCAAAACCAGCCTCAGCAATGGCAAACCCTTAGCAACTCAGTGAGACCCTGTCTCTAAATAAGATACAAAAAAGGGATGGGGATGTGGCCCAATTGTGGAGTGTCCCTGATTTCAAACCCCTTAATAAAAAAAAAAAAAAAAAAAAAAAAAACTTTCTTCTCAGCAAAGGAAACAATAAAATGAAAAGAGAGCCTGCATATTGGGAAAAAATCTTTACCATATGCACCTCTGATAAAGCATTAATCTCTAGGATATATCAAGAACTCAAAAATCTTTACACCAAAAAGAACATAAAACACTATTAATAATGGGTTAAGGAACTGAACAAACAGTTCACAGAAGAAGAAATACAATTGATCAACAAATATATGAAAAAGTGTTCCTCATCTCCAGCAATTAGAGAAGTGTATGTAAAAACTACTCTAAGATCACATCACACTCTTGTCAGAATGGCAAACATCAAGAATCTAGGAAATAACTAGGTGTGGTGGCACACACCTGTAATCCGAGCACTTGGGAGGCTGAGGCAGGAGGATTGTGAGTTCAAAGCCAGCCTCAGCAATGATGAGGCACTTAGCATCTCAGTGAGACATTTTCTCTAAATAAAATTCAAAAAAGGGCTTGGGATATGGCCCAGTGGTCGAGTGCCCCTGAGTTCAATTCCTAGTACCAAAAAAAAAAAAAAAAAAAAAAAAAAAAAGGAAAAAGAAAAAGAAAAAGAATAAAGGCAATAATAAATTGTTGGCAGAAATGTGGGAAAAAAGATACACTCATATGTTGATGGTGGGACTACAAATTGTTGCAACCACTATGGGAAGTAGTACAGAGATTCCTCATAAAACTGGGCAAGGAACCAGCATTTGACCCATCTATCCCACTCTTGGTTTATACCCAAAGGACTTAAAATCAGCACATACTACAGTGATGTAGCCACATCAATGTTTATAGCACCTCAATTCACAATAGCTAGACTATGGAATCAACTTGTTGTCTTTCAGTAGATGAATAAATAAAGAAAATTGGTATATATAGTCAATGGAATATTATATATTTTTTTTTTTTTTTTTTTTTTTTGGTAACAAAGGGGATTGAACTCAGCGGCACTAGACCACTGACCACATCCCCAGCCCTTTTTTGTATTTTATCTTAGAGACAGGGTCTCACTGAGTTGCTAAGTGCCTCGCCATTGCTGAGGCTGGCATTTTTTGAACTCGCGGATCCTCCTGCCCTCAGCCTAAAGTGCATTGGATTACAGGCATGTGAGACCTGAAACCGCGTACAACAGTCAATGGCCTACTCAGCTTTAAAGAACAGTGAAATTATAACATTCACAAGTAAATGGTTCATTTTGGTGAATATTATACTAAGCAGAATAAGCCAATCCCTCAAAACCAAAGGCCAAATATTTTCTCTAATATGCACATGCTAATTCACAATAAGGTGGGGGTGGGTGTTCACTAGGAAAAATAGCATTACCTTAGATTGGGTAGAGGGAAGTGAAAGGAGGGGAGGGAGGAAATGTAGAAATAGAAAAGATAGTGGAATGAAACAGACATTATTACTGTATGTATATATGTGACTACATGACCAATAAAATTCTGCAACATGTACACTCAGAAAAAATGAGAAATTATATTCCATCTATGTATGATACAACAATGTGCATAAATGCATTCTCCTGTCATGTATAACTAATTAAAACAAATTTAAAAAGTAAAAAAAAAAAAATAAATAAAAAAAAAATTAAAAGAATGGCCCTTGGGTGGAAAGCCTTAAAATGGTGGCTGTCACTAAAGATGACCACCCAGATGATAAGCAAAGACCTTACAGACATATTATATATAAGCAGAGTATAACTGCTCATTTTTCTGATTGTATATGATGTAGATTTACATCAGTCATGTAGTTATATATGCACATAGGGTAATATTATCTGGTTTATTCTACTGTCCTTCATTGCTAGCCCTTTTAAATTTTATTTTCAGAGAGTGTCTGGTTATGTTGCCCAGCCTGGCCTGAAAGTTGTGATCCTCCTGCCTCAGCTTCTCAAGCTGTTGGGATTAAAAACATTGACAATCCCAGCTATGGAAAATAGTTCATTTTGATCCAAATATTAATGACCATAATTCAGGAACATAAATTCAACTTACCCTAAATGATGTATGGTCCCACCCTGGAAAGGATTACATTATTTTTTAAAATATATATATCAGGGATTGAACCTAGGGACACTTAAACACTGAGACACATGCCCCAGCTTTTTTAAATTTTATTTTCAGATGAGATTTCACTAAGTTTATTATCAGCCTCACTAAGTTGGTGAGGCTAGGTTTGAATTAAGTAATCCTCCTGCCTTGGACTCTCAACCTGCTGGGATTACAGTTGTGCACAACTGTGCCTGGCCTTCATAAACTTTTATTAAAAAAATTGTGTATCACTAGAGTAACCAATTGCATTGGTAGGATCTCAGATTGGTGGGCCACAGCAAAAGTAATAAAAGGAAATTTCTCTCTAGGTCTAGGTTGTTGTTATTACATTTGTATCTTGGGAAGATGGTGGAGACCAGTGGTCTGGTAAGATTAGTGAAGCATTCTAAGAAATTTATTAGTTTGAGATTTGTGGTCTGATACAGATATTAAGATAATTGGCTATTAAAGGGTTTTACATAGCCCAAAAAGATGATTTTTGCTGACCATACAGAACCCTGTCTTTCCACCCTCATGGTGGTCTAGTTAGCCAGAGTCAAGTGGTCTCAAGGTTCTTTGATGTAGAAAAACTTCATAGAAAACTTCAGTTCACACTGTAAAAATCCTGATCTTCTCTTGTTATTTTTCTTAGGTATAGACATCATATCAGTACTTCTTGGGCAGAGGTTCCCTTTGGACACCTCTAAAGGTCCCATGTCCTCAGACACTATGTTTTTCTGAGGATGCCACAAGGTGTTCACAACCATCCTGTGCCCTGCAGGTGCAAGGAATTTTAGGCCATGTGTCAGCTCCTCTTAGAGGACAGCTTAAGGTGTGGGATGCAGCTGCTCAGAGGAGTAGGTGCAGGCTTTGGGGTAAAGAATCTCCTGGAACAAGCCTCATCTAGACAGCTACTTCTTGGTTCATTTTTTCCCCAAGCCCTTTTTGTATTCCTTGGAGACAGGTGAACAGTCAATCTGTGGAAGCTGATGCTGAGGGTCCATGTCAGAAGTGATTCCTGACTCTTGCATTCTCTCACAGTTGTGACAGCCAAAAACTCTTGTAGAGCATAAGAACCATCCACCCCAGTGCAGTGCTGTGCAACCTGAAAAGTCTCATAAACTGAAGACATAGTCCAGGTCTCCTGGTAGGGTGATCCTGGAGAATTTTAGTGAGCATGACCAGGTGTGAGGGTGTCCCAGCTGGCAGAGACCTTATCTGCCCCTTGGGCCTGACAGTTTTGCTCCCTCAGCACCAGGCATTTCTGTGTTTATCACTGTAAAATGATCTGCTTACTTATTTGAGGCCCAAGTTTATTTATTCAGAACCAAATATGATAAAATATTATGAAAGAAAAAAAAAGAAGCAGATTTTTAAAAAGTCTACTTACATTTCCAATTTTAAATATCCTAATTTACATCAAGGTGCAGTAGTGCACACATGTAATTCTTGCTGCTTCAGAGGCTGAGACAGGAGGATTTCAAATTTGAGGAAAGTTTTACAAATTTAGTGAGATTGTATGCAACTTGGAGTGACTCTGTCTTAAAGTAAAATACAGAAGCCTGGGGATGTGGCTCAGTGGTCAAGTGCCTCTGTGTTCAATCCGAGGTGTCAAAAAAAAAAATTGCCTCATCATTGGGTCAACTCTTTGGAGCTGAACTGTTAGCTTATGAAATTTGGGAGTTACATAAATTTTTCTGTCTATGCTCACTGTGATCTATTCAACATTTTGGCTGGTCTTTAATATGGTTTACCATTTCCATTTTTAGAAGTAGTTTTTCTCAATTTCACCTACAAGCACAGCTCACCTGGCCCTGGAATTCAGATAATTTACTAAAATGCTCAGTGTTTTTTCAGAGAATGTCAATCATGGGGAAGTACAGTCTCCTTAATTTCCTTGGTAAGAAAGTGTATTGTCTTTCCGTTGATTTTGTTGTATTTTATGCCTCTCATTTTGTACCATTTCTATCATAGTCATTTTTTGTCATTCATTAGATGTATATTAGATCAGATTTTGTGTGTGTGTGTGTGTGTGTGTGTGTGTGTGTGTGTGTGTGTGTGTGTGTGTGTGTGGCCTGCTCAGATTGAACCCAGGGACTCATTCATGCTTGGCAAATAATCTACTATCGACCTACTTGCCAGCCCCCAAGAAAATTAGTTTTATAGACTATTGTTTATTTCTTTATTTATGTATGAGTGCTGGTGATTCAAGCCATGGACTTGTTTCATGTTTTTATTATTAACAAAAAAAAAAAATACTTTAAGTTTATGAAAGCATAACCCAGGTATCTGGGTGTTTTACTAGGGATTAAACCAAGAGGCATTTGACCACTGAACACATTTCTAGCATTTTTTTATTTGTTTTTTAAAATTTATTTTTAATTGTTTTTTAGTTGTGAAGTACAGAACACATTAATTTTGTTGATTTTTTTTTTTTTGTGTGTGTGCTCTAAGCATCAAGCCTACTGCCTTATACATGCTATGTAAGTTATCTGCCATTGAGTGACAGCCCCAGTACTCCCATTTTTATTTTTCTTTTAATTTTTTTAAATATTTATTTATTTGCTCTGGTTGTACACAATATGCATTTTTTTACGTGGTGCTGAGGATCGAACCTGGGCCGCGCACATGCTTCTACCACTGAACAACCCCAGCCCTTTTATTTTTGATTAAGACCAAATCTCACTAAATTTCTGAAGGTTTGGTTATGTTGCTGAGACTGGCCTCAATCATGTCATCTTTCAGCTCTTACCTCCCTAGTTGGTAAAACTTTAAGTGCACAACACCAAACCACACTTATAATGACTTTTCAAGATAAATTGCCCATTTCTTTCTTTCTTTTTTTTTTTTTTTTTTTTTTTTTCTGGTACCGGGGATTGAAGTCAGGGGCACTCGTCCATTGGGTCACATCCCCAGCCCTTTTTTGCATTTTATTAGAGACAGGATCTCACCGAGTTGGTAAGTGCCTCGCCATTGCTGAGGCTGGCTTTGAACTCATGATCCTCCTGCCTCAGCCTCCCAAAGTGCTGGGATTACAGGCGTGCGCCACTGTGCCCGGCTTAAATTGCCCATTTTTGTCTAGAAGAAAAAAGTTTTGAGAATCAGTTTTCTTGCTTTTCTCCATAGTGTTGAAATTTGTATATATAACTCTTGTTCTTTCATTTATTCTTGTGTTATTATGAAAATGTTCTTCAGTATGTAACATTGTTTTTTGTGTATATATTTGTGAATCTTCCATGGTCTGGTAGTTTATTCACTTCTTTATTAAATTATGTTTACTTTTCAGAGCAATTGTAAACCTATATAGTATATTAGTCAGGGTTCTCTGGAGGAAGAGCATCAACAGTAAGAATGATTACAGAAAGGGGATTTATTAGATTGCCTTACATGACCAGAAACTGGGTAGTCCAAAATGGCCATCTGCATCCTGGAGAGCTGGAGGAGTAATAGCTGTGCAGTCCAAAATATTGAAGCCTCAGAACAAGAGGAATCAGTGGTGGAGAATCACCGGCAGAATTTGATTTGAAAGAGTGGCCAAGGGAAAGTCTGATATCCTCAGACCGCATTGGAAAACCCATTGCAGAGGAAACTGGCTTTCATCTGCTGCTGCTGCCTGGTTATTCCAACATTTATTCCATCTAAGCCAACATCTAATTGTATGATGTTGCCCATGCCTTCTTTCTCTTACCACTCTGCATTTAAGGGTGCTGTATTTATCTAGGCTGGACAACTCATTTTCTGTGTGATATTTTTTCTGTAGCTACATTGTAGTTATGTTGTAGATTTTTATTGAAAGGTGCAACTTTTGTGCTTCTATCATTGGGCACTTCTGGATATGGCTGCTGTAGTCACTGCTGTGAGGTTTTCTTTGCACATAATTTTCATGACATTTGAGAAGACACCTTGGATTGTGAGGAGTTAATTGTAGAGTGCACCAAGTTTACTTTTTAGAAGAAGCATGACTGTTTCCAAGAGAGGCTGTTTTCTTTTCCATTCAAGTGAGAAAAGAAAGAGTTCTTGTTTATTTATGTTTTCACTATCTTTGGTATGGTTAGTGTTTGACATTTTGTCATTCCAGTGGGTATATTTTTGTACCTCATTGTTTAGTTTTCAGTTACCTAAGGATGTGATCAAGAACATTTTCTCACACAGGTTATTTGCTTTGTATATTTATTTGTTGATGTCTTTTCAGATCTTCTGCCCACTTTTAGGTTGTTTTTTTTTTTTCTTTCTTATTGAGTTTTTTTTCATGTATGTCGAATACCAGTCCAGTGTCATTATGTGTTGTGAAAATATTTTGTCCAGTTCTCCAACTTCTCTTCTCATTCTCATAAGTGTATGTTCTGAAGACTGGAAAAATCATTACAATAAAGGTCTGATTACCCGTTTTTCATTCACAGATCATGTTTTTCATGTTGCATATGGAGCCATCATGCCAAACCCAGATTTTTCTCTAAGGACTTCTTTGTTATTTTCTAAATTTTGAATTTAGTTTTAGTTTATGTAGGCAATTTTTTATGCTATGTAGTGAACCTACAGTCTACCAAGTACCAGGAATGAGCTGTGCTAGAGATGGAGCCCAAGCCCTGTGTCCTATTGTAAATTGAGTCTCCACTGGCAGTTGACTTGATGACATTTGTAAAGTGATTATATTTCATTTCTTTGCATGTTAATGTCCAGACGACTTGACAATATTTTCCAAGAAAGTATATTTTACACTAATTTTTTATTTGCTTTTTTGTCAAAAATCAGTAGAATACATTTATACTGTGTCAAATACCACACTTGATGATTGTAGCTTCTTAGTAGTTCTTAACCACTGGTAGCGTCCATCTGTGAAATTAGTTTTTATTACTGTGTTGGTTGTTATGGGATTTTTATGACTGAAAATGTAAATTTAAATATATTTTATTGGGATTTTATTGAATCCATAACTGGAATGGGTCAGAATTGATGATAACGCTGTCTTCCCAACTATGAACGTAAAGTATCTCCACATATTTGCCTTGTGTTTTGTACTCGCTTTATGAGCTTGCACTTTTTGTCATACAGATTTTTGTCAGAATCATAGAGCTGCCACAGTGGCACATAACTGTAAAGCCAGCAGCTCAGGGGTCTTAGGCTGAGGATTGCAAGTTTAAAGCCAGCCTTACCAATTTAGGCTCTGAAATGTTTAGAGATTTTCTCTCCCAAAACAGAAAGAAATAATGAAAAAAAAATGTGGATGTGTCTCATTTTTTAAGCCCCACTGGGTTAAATCCTTTGTACAAATAAATAAACAAACACATAGATAAATAATTAAATAAATATATGAATGACTGAATGAAAAGAAAGAAAATTTGGACTTGGGATTCTGGAGTTTGATCTTTCTCAGGAATGGTCAATCTCAATTCATTTGTTTCCCATTCATAAGCCATGTTTTCCTTTTTCTTAGTATTCTTTGTACTTTTTTTTTTTTTTTTTTTTTGAAAAGTGAATGAAAATGTGTTTTTCTCCCGTTTCACATGCTGCTGTTCCTGTTTGTTGAAGGCTTCATGTATTTGCCTAGAGAGTATCTTTTATGTGATATGTTTAAAAAATTAGTTTGCATTCAGCTCGTTTGACATATATTCCTGAATGCCACTGTGGTGAGATAGAATCAAAACTTTAGCAGTTCAAGAGCTTAGAGGCTATGGTTTAGCACACTTACACACAGTACCTCTGCATACTGACAGTTCACCATGAATGCTTACAGCAGCAGTAGGTAGCTGTAACACAGTAAGAGAACCAGCAAACAAAATAGCAGGGAAAAAACAATCTGTCTTTAGGTTTAGACTAGGAAAATCCATAATCTGTATGTGATGAGTCCTTAGACTATTGACAAGCTTGTGCCCATATAAGAAATACAAACTTTACTCTCCAATATATTGCCCCAACTCTCTTGCCTTGATTTCCTTAAAACTTGCTTATGTATAAAAATAAAAGCCCTGCTATGCTCAGGGCTCAGGCTTTGGGAATTAATACCTGGGCTGTGGTGTCGCTAATAAACTCTTGCTTCCAGATCTCATTTTTCCTTGGCCTCATTTCCCCCTACACCAGGAGTTAGGAAACAGTAGTAGAAACAGAAAAAGCTCAGTCTTTTGTTTTTTTTTGTGGGTAGTTTTTCTGGGGCCTCTGCTTTAACACACAGTGGTGCTATTTAACACTCTGCCTTGCCTTTGCTCTGCAAAACCCAGTCTGGGGAGCAATCAACGTTGAGCGTGTAGGTTTTGTTTTCTCTGAAAAGATTCCTCCTGTTCAATGTGGGCTTTCTTTCTTTCTCAAAAACCTGGGTGGTTTTCTTTTTAGGGAGCATACTGTGGAGTGAACCCCTTGGGGATTACTTACTGAGCCAAATCCCCGGCACCCACCCCACCTTAAGTTTTATTTTTCTTAATTGTGATTAAGCTAAAGAAATTCCTGAGGGTGGCATTCAACTTGCAATCCTCCTGCCTCAGCCTTCTGAACTGGGGTGGTTTTTTGTTTGTTTGTTTGTTTTTTTTTTTGTTTTGTTTTGTTTTGTTTTTTGGTACCAGGGATTGAACTCAGGGGCACTCGACCACTGGGCCACATCCCTAGCCCTTTTTTCTATTTTATTAGAGACAAGGCCTCACTGAGTTGCTAAGTGCCTCACCATGGCTGAGGCTGGCTTTGAACTCGCGATCCTCCTGCCTCAGCCTCCCAAATGCTGGGATTACAGGAGTGCACCACCGCACCCGGCTATGTTTTTGAAACTTGATTTCTAAAAGAAACTTTCCCTGAAGCTTTTTTTAAATAAGATTTTAGGTGATGATTGAGTGGGTAAAAAATAATTTGCTGCTCTAGCCAGTTGCAGCCTCTTTGTTTCTTTGTTTACTTAAATCCTTTTTTTGAAAAATATTTATTTATTTATTTTAGTTGTGTACAATGCCTTTAGTTTTTAACATGGTGCTGAGGATCAAACCCGGGCCGTGTACATGCTAGGCAAGTGCTCTACCGCTGAGCCACGATTCCAGCCCTACTTAAATCCTTTAAATAAATTTCTGCCATTTTTTCACAATAATCTTTTCTGATTTAGAAGAGTGAGAGGTTGTTTTAGACGTTAACATATCCCCATGGTTATTTTAATATATAGAGTACAGAAACTTGGATAAGGTCTGCTGTGTGCTTTTAGGAGCCAGTGACCAGGGTCTCAGAATGGGATATCAGGCCATCTTCCTGTACCAGAGAGGGGCTTCCTGAAGGGAAAGTTAAGGTCACAACATGCTTGCTGCTCTCCACTTTTCTTCATGACTTCTTCCCATACCTATTGTGAAAATTTCAAGGATTTTTGGAGTGATGACTATCTTGTTCTGATGGTTGTGCTTGTGTTTCTACATTTCTCTGGAGGGTATGTGTGTGAAACAGCTCCCTCTCCCTGGAGACATTGTCATCTTGGATGTAAATGAGTTTCCTTCTTCAAAGATCAACAGACTACATTTGGGTGAGATTTTTCAGCGCTCTATTCTCTTCCATTTTATGGAATTACCATGATGTTTCCAGGCTTTCTCTTTTGTTCTATATTATTACGTTACTGTGCTGGTTCCAGACTTTTTGTGGTATCATTTTGGTAACAGTGTTTTTCTTTTTTTTTTCAGTGCTTATCATTTGTATAAAATTGTTTAACTTATTCTATAAAACTAAATTTCCACTTGTGCAGTGGAGCATGCCTATAATCCCCGTAGCTATGTAGACTGAGGTAGAAAGATCATAATTTTAAATGATAACCTAAGCCACTTTCCAGATCCTAAGCATTAAATGAGTATTGTTTCAATATCAAAAATTTGCATGAGATGTGGCACCACGGTTAAGTGCCCTGGATTCAATACTGGCTTTTTGTTTTTCCATACAATAAATAAATAAACTAAATCTCTTGTAAGATTCTTAAAATTATTTTAGTTTTTTCACATTAAAATGTATAATAAATGGACATTTGTCTACAGAATAGAGGGTTTTACTGCCTTTTGTCACCTAGATTTTAGTTTGCATGGACCATCATTGTGATCTGTCTCCAGGACCCTTGCTGTCACTCATCTTTCCATGCTGTGAAGGCCAACCCACTAAAGGCTTTTCCATTGTCTCTTGATAACTCTTTCTGATACTGTGTGGCTCAGGAAGTCATGCTTTAAGTCCTTGAGTATGGTTCTGTGTCAGTGCCAGGAGCTTATTGTGGCAGGTGATCTTTTTGGCTGTTCCATCACTATGCAGACATAGCATGATTACAGATGTACATGGAATGCCCTATTCACAACCAAACTGTGTTGGATAGGTAAAGATTCTGGGCTGAAAAGTAGCTGTTTTACCACACCATGGAAATGCTTCTGCCTTAGGTTTGTTTGCATCACCATCATTACAGGCATGAGGAAACTCTTTCACAACACACATCTATTGCACCTGGGGCCAATTCTTGATGAAGATGTCCTTGAGCAGAAAATGGCTATGTGGCATGTGACTGTACATTATAATAGTAAACTGACTGCTATACTTAAGCATTTGACCATTGTTGGATATTCATTGTTGTTATGATGTTTAGAAAAATAGTGTCTGGTGTTTACTAAAAAAGATTGTTTTGAGACTTACAATATTTGGTAAGGTTGTTTTTTTGATGAGTTGCTAAAATGTGGTATCTTTGGGTCAGTAAGTTATTTCTAAAATACACATCACCTATTTACTTACCCCATTGATAGTGATGAGAAATTATCAAATTGTTGTGTTTATTAATCATTATGCTTGTGTTTTCAGTTTAGGGGCAGGAAAAAAGGGAGGCATAGCCAGATGCTAGTCCTAAAGGACTTTGTCTTAACTAACTTCTATTTAAGTATTCTAAATTATCCTGAAAATAAAGGAAGTCCCTTTCAATTACAAAGAGGCTCTAACAGCTTTTTCTTGGTGCATAATGATTATAACATAAGATGTTAAAACAGCAGGCATTTACTAAGCTGTTTCTTTAAGTAGGAACTAACTACATTAGTACATTAGTACAATTTTATATATATATATATATATTTCATGGTTTTTAGCTCAGATTCCAATAAGGCAATAAGTTCCAAAACCAGTTTTCATTCTAAGTAATTGAAATAGCGACACTGGTGGCCACATGTATGAATAAAATGTGGAACAGTAAGAATAAGAAGTACCAAGAACATATACAAAGTTAACTCTTATAGCACCGCACAAGAGTAGCATTTCTCAAGCAAAGAGGAACCAAGTTCGACTCCCTGAATTAACGGGATTTACTAGTTGACTAAATTTCTTCTGAATTAAACCAACTGCAAACTTGTAGTTGTTCTCTTTGTGTATTATCACACAGGAAGAGCTCAATCCCCAGTTAACTCATTGTGACAACCTTCACATAGGTTGTCTATAAGAAGCTTCAAAGTGAGCCCATGCCAAGAGTGTGTGGGTAGGGGCTGATTCTAAACACTTCTTTATGATGGAACAATAGAATTTCAGAAAAAAACAAGAGATAGTATATACCATGTTGTTGAGGCACAGTGAGCCACTGTGGTTGGTAGTAGACTCTGTCTCAAATTCTGAGTTTCCTGATTCTAGCCTCCCAAAATACAGGCGTGGGCCACCGTGCCCGGCTTTCTAGCAAATTCTGACTCAATAAGCTTTTTTTTTAAGGGTAAATAATATTGGGTTTGCTAATATAAGTCCTCAATTGCACAGGACATTTTTAGGACGTGTAATAGAGATGCAACCAACAGAGAAGTTACGAGTGAAATGGGAGTTTGTCTTACTTCCTGTGAACTCACCAAATGAAGGTTCAAAAACACTATACTGTTTGCCTGTGAGTTGCCAAATTCTAGTGTTGTAATGGCAGTGAGAAATTGAGCACAGTAAGATTTCATAAAACAATTCATAGAATTAATCTGAAGGCTATAGAATCATGTGAACATCATGCATGTTGAGTATAGATTTCTCATGCTATCCATCCCTCCTGGCCTCCTCTATATATTTGTGGGATATTTTAGATCTCAGTGACCTTGGAGGACGTGGCTGTGAACTTCACCCAGGAAGAGTGGGCTTTCTGGACCCTTCGCAGAAGAACCTTTACAGAGATGTTATGCAGGAAGTTCTCACAAATCTGGCTTTTATAGGTAATAATGATGTTTCTTTACTTAATCAAATTAAGACCTCATATTTATTTTGGTCACTTATGTACAATGTGAAAAAAAGATTCAGTTGGTGAATTATTGTAGCATAAAAGGCATCTAGGATTTGGCAAAGCATTTCTAGCTCTAAAAATTCATAATGATTGTTCTGGTTTGGCATTCTAGGAAACAAATGGGATGACAAGAACATTGAAGATCAGATCAAAAATTCTGAGGCAATCTGAGGTAATTGTACTCACAATAGAAATCTTTGAGGAAATTTTAAAATGTCATATAGATTTAAAAAACAAACCAACAAAAGAAATATGCATAACTTGAAATGTACTCATTCTTAAAATTTTTTTCCAGAAATATATACTTAACTGTAACAGATATTCTGTCTTTTCAAAGTACTTGAAATGCATAAAGTACTATGAAATTGCATATGTGAATATCACTATTTGGATAATAGCCAGAGGGCAGCTGTGTTTCTTATACTTGTTTTATTTCAATCTTTTTATTTTCAGGCAATTTGAATAAGTCAAAAACCTAGCCTTTGCTGAAGTTCGTAGTAATGTAAGCCTATCTTATCCTTTGACTGACATTGTAGAAATGTAAGTCTAGACCTATAAATAAATATAATGTCATGAATGAATCAAGTATTGATTATATGCTGGTCATTACTTCAGAGAAGACATATGGTAATTTTAAAGGCAAAGCTAAAAGTATGTGGGGTAATGTACAATGGATTACTCCAATTCTCAATTGGACAGAGAAATACTCTAATTTTAATAAAGTCAATATTTGTGGCTGCATTTTGTGTGCAAAGAATTCATATGTCCTTATTTCCTCCATAGGCTTATCATATCTCACTCTGGACACAAATGCTACATGCATGAGGAATGTGAAGAGAAGCCATGTGAATTTGAACAATACAGGAAATCTGGTTTCTCTCAAAAGTGTTCACACACAAACATTTATACAAACTGGAGATGGACCTTGTAAAACTACAGTATGTGGGAAAGTTCTCAGTTGTCCCAATTCAATTCAAAGTTATAAAGAACCTCATATGGAGTGTCAGCATGATGACTGTAAAAAAATGTGGTAAAGCCTTTTCTTCTCTGCCAGGTGTTCAAGGACACATGATAACACAAAGTGGAGGTAAAGATTTTAAATGTGAGATATGTGGAAAAGCCTTTCAGTTCCCCTCTATATTTAAAAGACATGAAAGAATTCATTCTGGAGAGAAACTATATGAATGTAAACAAGGTGGTCGAACCTTTATTTCACTCACAAGTCTTCAAAGTCACATGATCTCACACACTAGAATAAATGTTTTAAATATAATGTATGTGGGATTGACTTTGCTTATCCCAGTTTATTTAGAATACATCAGAGAACAGATGCTGGAGAGCAACCTATGAATGTAAGCAGTGTGGCAAAGCTTTTGCTAAGTCCTCTATCTTTGCTCACATGAACAAAGTCATACTGGACAGAAGTCCTATGAAATGTAAACAATGTGGAAAAGCCTTTGATACATCCAGTCAGCTTTATAGGCATGGAAAAACTCATACAGGTAAAAAGCCCTATAAATGTAAACAATGTGGAGAGTTCTTTGCTGGATCAAGACACCTTCAGATACATGTAAGAACACATACTGGAGAGAAGCCCTATGCATGTAAACAGTGTGGTAAAGCCTTTTCTACTTCACATCAACTTAACATAGATGGATTAACTCATACTGGAGAGAAGCCATATAAATGTAAGCAGTGTGACAAAGTCTTCACTCAGTCTTCTAATCTTCTTTTCCAGCCCTATGAAAAATAACTCATACTGGAGAGAGAAGCCCTATGAATGTCATCAGTGTGGAAAAGCCTTTTCTAAGTCCAGTGTCCTTCACATACATGGAAAAACATACTAAAGAGAGAAGCCTTATGAATGTAAGCAGTGTCGCAAAAGCCTTTGCTACATCCAGTCAGCTACAGATTCATGAAGAATCTCACACTGGAGAGAAGCCCTATAAATGTAAGCAATGTGGAAAAGCCTTTGCTATATCCAGTAACCTAAAGGTCCATGAACGAACACTCATACTGGAGAGAAGCCCTATGAATGTCAACAATGTGGAAAAGCCTTTGCTACATCCAGCCAGCTAAAGAAACATGGAAGAACTCATACTGGAGAGAAGCCCTATGAATGTCAACATTGTGAAAAAAGTTTTTGCTAGATCCAGTGACCTTCACATACATGGCAGAACCCATACTGGAGAGAAGCCTTATGAATGTAAGCAGTGTGGAAAAGCCTTTGCTAGATCCAGTCATCTACAGATTCATGAAAGAACTCACAGTGGAGAAAAGCCCTATGAATGTCAACAATGTGGAAAAGCCTTTGCCACATCCGGTCAGCTACAGATACATGGAAGAACTCATACTGGAGAGAAGCCCTATGAATGTCAACAATGTGGAAAAGATTTTGCTAGATCCAGTGACCTTCACATACATGGCAGAACCCATACTGGAGAGAAGCCTTATGAATGTAAGCAGTGTGGAAAAGCCTTTGCTACATCCAGGCAGCTACAGATTCATGGAAGAACTCACAGTGGAGAGAAGCCTTATGAATGTCAACAATGTGGAAAAGCCTTTGCTAGATCCAGTCAGCTACAGATACATGGCAGAAACCATACTGGAGAGAAGCCCTATAAATGTCAACAATGTGGAAAAGATTTTACTATCATCCAGTGACCTTACATACATGGCAGAACCCATACTGGAGAGAAGCCTTATGAATGTAAGCAGTGTGGAAAAGCCTTTGCTAGATCTAGTCATCTACAGATTCATGGAAGAACTCACAGTGGAGAGAAGCCCTATGAATGTCAACAATGTGGAAAAGCCTTTGTTACATCCAGTCAGCTTAAGATACATGGAAGAACTCATACTGGAGAGAAGCCCTATGAATGTCAACATGTGGAAAAGATTTTGCTAGATCCAGTGACCTTCACATACATGGCAGAACCCATACTGGAGAGAAGCCCTATGAATGTCAACAATGTGGAAAAGATTTTGCTAGATCCAGTGACCTTCACATACATGGCAGAACCCATACTGGAGAGAAGCCTCATGAATGTAAGCAGTGTGGAAAAGCCTTTGCTACATCCAGTCAGCTACAGATTCATGGAAGAACTCACAGTGGAGAGAAGCCTTATGAATGTCAACATGTGGAAAAGCCTTTGCTACATCCAGGCAGCTACAGATTCATGGAAGAATGCACAGTGGAGAGATGCCCTATGAATGTCAACAATGTGGAAAAGCCTTTGCTATAATCCAGTCAGCTACAGATACATGGAAGAACTCATACTGGAGAGAAGCCCTATGTATGTTAACAATATGGAAATCTTTCAGTAGTTCCTCTTAACCTCTGAAACATGAACAAACTCATACAGAGAGACGCCCTATGAATGTAAACAATGTAGTAAAGAATTTGCTACATCCAGCGAACTTTACAGACATGGAAAAATGCATACTGCAGAAATTGCTATAAATGTTAACAATGAGGAAAATCCTACACTACTTCCTGTAAATTTCAGATACACGAGGAATTCATAGTGGAGACAAGCCCTATGAATATAAACATTGTGGTAAAGCCTTTTCTACATCCAACAACCTTCACAGACATTGAAGAATGCATACTGGAGAGAAGCCCTCTGAAGGTAAGCAATCTGGCAATTTCTTCAATCAGTTATCTCACCTTCACTCACATGAACAAACTCATATTGGAGAGAAGCCCTATGAATGTAAGCAGTGTGGAAAAGTCTTTGCTACATTTTATCATCTTCACATACATGGAAGAACTCATACTGGAAAGAAGACATATGAATATAAAAAATGTTGAAAAGCCTCTGCTACACCCTCTCAGCTTAACAAACGTGGAAAAAAGCATAGTGGAGAGAAGCCCTATAAATGTTAGCAGTATGTCAAATCCTTTACTCAGTCTTCTAACCCTCACTCACATGAGCAAACTTGTAGTGGAGAGAAGCCCTATGAATGTCAGCAGTTAGGAAAAGCCTTTGCTACACCCTGTCAGCTTCACATATAATGGATAAAAGCATACTAAAGGGTAATCGTACTCATGAAAAAAAAAAAACTGTCAAAGTCTTCTGTTATAACTGTTTCACTCTTTAACATGTAGGAAGTTTAGTATAAAAAATCCTTTGAATATAAAATGCAGTAAATCAATGTCTTGTCACCTTCAAAGACAAGAAAAGGCTCACACTGCTGAATATATGTAGCACTGGGGACTTAGGCTTGTGGCGCTCTACCAATGAGCCACATCCCCATTATTTTATTTTGAGATTGGGACTTGCTGAGTTCAGTAGGGTTTTGCTAAGATACTGAGTCTGGCCTCAAACTTGTGCACCTTCAGCCTCAGCCTCCCAAGTCTCTGGGATTAAAGGCATACACCACCACATCTGTCTGAATATCTCCTTAAATGTGAAAAATATGGCAAATATTCCATTTTCTCTGTTGCTTTCAATGCCATTTCACTTACACTGAAAAAACAAAGTCTCTGAATGTGGAAAATTTGTTCCATGCCATCAGCTTCACATCCATGCCTTATTTTCTTTCTCATATGTGAAATACTCATAGAAGCCCTGTGAATATGAGAAATATGGAAAATCTTCTAATTTCCCCAGTTCCTTCTAAGGACAGTGAAGATTATTTTTGAAAGTTTCATGCCAAAATGAACAAATCCTTTGCATGTAAAAAATATAAGGGATTCAGATGATCTGGTGTTGTTCACTTGTATGAAAGGAATCATACTGTGTAAAATGCTGTGGATAAGCAATGTGGGGGCAGTCAAGTTTCACAGTTTCTTTCAAAGACATAAAAGGATTCACATCAGTGAAAACCTTTATGCTCTTTGAAAAATGTTGTGAACACTTTTAACAATCCAGGTTTCTTTGAACAGCACTGAGGAACTCACACTGTAGAAAAGCCTTGTATCTGGAAATGTGATGAGATCTTCAGTTGTTTCAGACACAGTTAGTTTTGTTCAGACTTGAGGGAATTTAAATTTTTTTTTTTTTTTTTTTTTTTTTTTTTTTTTACCAGGGATTCAGCACAGAGGTGCTTAACCATTTAGCAACATCCCATTCCTTTTTTTTTATTTTTATTTTTTTTTATTTTTTTTTAGTTTTGAGACATGGTCTCACTGGATTGCTTATGTTCTAAGTTGCTGAGGCTTGCTTTGACCTTGTGATCCTCTGCTTTAGCCTGATATACTCATGAAATGCCTTCAGTAAGCAACTCTTTTTTGAGAAAACTACTATAGGTGTATGAGAAGGGAGAGTGCCGTCATTTTCTCCTCTATTTGGAGGTAATGAAAATGCACCCTGGACTGGAAGAAAGAATTGTATCAGCGTGAAGATGTGAAAGCAATACGATTTTTGTGGGTTGAATCTCTTATTATTAGATTCAATTTTCCTGTATTTTAAGTTGTTTTTATCTAAAGTCAACTTTAAGTTGTTTTTATTTATAGTCAACTCTCTCATATTATAATATAATCTTATATATAATGTGCGTGTATGTGTGTGCAAAATCTAGAATAATATGTAGTATAATTCTGCACATAGAAGGATATTATATAGAATAGTTTATAAGATGTGTAGTTAAAATATATTAAATGTTATTGCAGCATTTTAATTTTTTCAAAGAATTTTATCTCTCTACTTTCCTTAAGTACATTTTTCTCTCATTTTTTATTTTTTTTCATTAAAGGCCTTAGCAAATAAATGATATTTTTAAAACTCTGGTCTAATAATTAATATTTTTCCCCCTGGGCCATATGTAATTCTGATATTTTCTGTATTCTTAAATATCTTATGACTTTTATATATGTTGTGACAAAATAAAAATTCTGAGAGGTTTCAAACATAATTACCAGGGTCAGAAAATGGAAATGGAAGAAAAAGGAACATCATCATCACCATCACCATCCATCATCATCATCATCATCATCAACATCATCATATGTGGAGTGCTTAAGCATGAGACCAATCCCACCCCTTTTTATTTTTATTTTTATAGAAGTTCTTGCTAAGTTTTTCCCAAGGGTCTCAGTATGTTGCTGACTTGGTTTGGACTAGTGATCCTCATGCTATAGCTACAGGGATTACAGATATATACCAGCATTTCTGTCTCCTGGATGTTTCTTTAAACCCTGATGGAAATCAAAATGTACCTTGTTTGTGTACAGTTTCCAGGTGTTAACCAATTCAGATGCAAGAATTATTTCTTCATGTGTTTCTCTATATTAATGTCCTTCAAGCTCTAAAATTTTAGAATTGTACATATTATCATAAGTACATTAATTCACACCTTATGTTCTCAGCAAAATTTTTATTAATTCAGATGAACTAAACTGAAGTATACTTGGAAAAAGTTGATTTTTTTAGATAATTTTTGGGGATTGATTTTTTTTGGTAAAAGCATGGATGGAAGAACTATTTTTTTAAGTATTCAATATAACAAATTATTCATTTCTATTAATATCTTATGCTATGATGATCTTTAACTAATCACAATAAATATAATGAGATTTTTCTTCAACTAATAATTTGATGTTCCCTTCTATGTGCCAGGCACCAGCTAAGCACCTCAGCAGAGCCACAGAGGTATCAAACATGGCATGGTGCTCATGTGAGTGTTTTCTAGAGCTCCAAATAAAATTACAAAAAGAAATACCTGGGAGTGGTGAATTTTGCCACCCACACATGCACACTCTTATGCACATGCACACGTATGTACAGTATCAAGTCACCCTTTTTGTACATACCTTCCTAGTGCAGTTCTTAAATACTCACTATGTAATGCAACTATTAATTTCTTCGATTTTTTTTTGTCCCAGTATTGCTGCCCACTATTCCTTCTCAAAAATCAATTGTTATTTCATGACTTTACAATTTACTCTTTTTTTTAATGTTTCATTACACATTGTATATATTAGTTTAGGCCTCTCCACTCCAGCCTTATATGCATATTGGTGAAAATGTCTCTTCCTTCCACTTTTGCTCCTTTCATTCCTTCAGATTTCACCCAGGACAGCTCCACAACTGAGCTTCACCATAGCCTTTTTTTTTTTTTTTTTTTTTTTTTTTTTTTTTTTTTTTGTGCCGAGGATTGAACTCAGGGGTACACAACCACTGGGCCACATCCCCACCCCCCCCCCCCATTTTTTGTATTTTATTAGAGACAGGGTCTCAATGATTTGCTAAGTGCCTCGCCATTGCTGAGGCTGGCTTTGAACTCGTGATCCTCCTGCCTCAGCCACCGAATTGCTGGGATTACAGGCTTGCACAACCACACGCCTGGCACCATAGCCATTGTCATTTTTTGAGATGGGGTGAGTATGGCCTTGAACTTGTGGTCACTCTGCATCAGCCTCCTAGCATCTGGGACCACAAAATATGCCCTTGTGTACCCTGCAGTTGGCTTCTGCCTTGTCCTTGATGCCTTATTCCTCCATTGTTGACTCTGTGACCACCACTCTGTCACACCTGCTGTTTTAAGTCTTATCTCTTTTGTTGTATGTAGACACATTAAAGATCAATATAAAATGTTGTTATATGTATGTATTGTTTGGAGAGGCATCTTCTCAAATATATTTTGCCCCATACACAATTGAGTTGCTTTCTCTTTTCTTTCTCTAGTGGTGGGGACCCAATCCTGCCTTGTGCATTCTAGTAGGTGCCCAAGCACTGAGCACTCCCCTAGCTCAGGTCGTGAATTTGCTGTTGCTCTGTGTGTGGACCCCATTGGTGACCACATCAGTAGATGCAGCTCTGCAGGTGTTTCCTCCATGTTTGTCAGCTTGTCGCTTTCTTCTTAATCATCTTTTACAGGAGAACATTTTAAAAACTGACATTTAGCTTAGTTTTTCTCCTCATGATTAATACTTAGGTGGAATATGCCAGAAAACCCAGGATTAATTTCTCTCCGTGTTTATGGCACCTCAGTAGCCCTGGGAAAATCGTGTGATGAATTTCTTTTTGTGTGACCAAAAGCCAGGTAACTAGCCGTCCACTCTGATGTTTTAATGTAGTGGCGCCCCCTTCTCTATGTAAGAATCTTTAAAAAACTTCTACAGAGGTTCTCTTCATAATTTTATTTAAACAGAACACCTGGAAATATTTTTGAAAGAACTCAATGTAGGTGAGAATGCAGACTTGATGCTGTTACTACTGCTTTATTGCTAAAGCTTTGAAGACCTCTGAGTAATCTTACAAAATATCACAAAAAGCACTTTCTGTGGGGGGAAAAAAAAAATATAGACTTCTACAAAAAATGCAAATGTTAAGCCCCTCCTACTGGGTGTAAATATCAATGAAATTTCAAACTCGAGGTCCAAAAATTATTAGGTGATACTCTTCTGAATTTCTTAATTCAATACATCTGCTCCCTGAAAAATTTTCAGTTGTCCATCTTCATCGGCCCTACATTACTAATTGAGTCTTCACTGGCAAAAGATCCCATATCATAGCCAGGAATTTTTTTTTTTTTTTGTGGTACCGGGGATTGAACTCAGGGGTACTCGACCACTGGGTTACATCCCCAGACCTTTTTTGTATTTTATTTAAAGACAGGGTCTCACTGAGTTGCTAAGTGCCTCCCCATTGCTGAGGCTGGTTTTGAACTCGCGATCCTCCTGCCTCAGCCTCCCAAAGTGCTGGAATTACAGGCATGCGCCACTGCACCCGGCTCAGGAATTATTGTTTTAACATTACACAGCAGAGTTTCTGATGGGAATTCAGGAGCACTGTTTTCAAAATTCCCAGACTCTACACCTGCAACATTCTTACCCAGAATTTGTGACCCATGTAATTTCTGACCCAGTGGGTACAGCACCTCAAAGGTGGTCAGCCCTCATGAAGGCAATACCCCTCTCAACCCTACAGCCAATATATTTCCAGGACCCCCACTTTCCAGTGTTTGACATGTATTGCAGGGGGTTCTTGCATGTTGCTATAAAGTTCTAGGGGTCCTTGCTGTGCTCTGCTGGGGTCATTCTGCCTAGGAGGGCTAGAACACCACTAGTCTTGGTGTCTATTCACAACTGTGAAGCAGGAGGCACTTGCATTGATGTCCCTTTTCTCCTGGGCCTGCTGAACGTCCTGCACAATCCTCCACCCAGTTATAGATGGATCTGCTCTTCATTTTCGCCTTCTTACCTGCACTGCCTGAGCTCAGATTTCTCTCAGTTCTCCCTGCTCATATTCCCCCTTCCTCATGGCCTTGGTGGCCATTGGGGACCATCTCCCTCTTTTGGGTCCTCACTGTCTCCCTCCAGTCCCCATTCTGTGTAGGGTTACCCAGGTGTGTGCCACTGGTAGGGTACCTCAAATTGCTGTGGAGCCTCGTTAAGCTTGGCCCAAGGGTTGCCCAGGTGTTTGTCACAGGCAGGGCTTCTCAACTTTCTCTGTAGCATCTGTGCACTATGCCCCAGGGTCACTGATGTGTGTGCCATGGGGAGGGCCTCTCTTCTATGTACTATGGAACCTTGTTAGACTGGGCCCCAGGGACTCTCACGTGTGTGTGGTGGGGAGGGCATCTCCCCCTGTGCTGTGCGGCCTTAAAACACTCGGTGCCAAACTCACCCTCGCATTTGCCATTTGGAGAGCAACTCTCCCTACTGTGGAACCTGGTTACACTCAGCCCAATGGTGGCCCAGTTGTGTATGGTAAAAAGGGCTTTGCACCTGTGCTATGACCCCTTGGTATACTGGGCCCCAGGGTGTTCCAGGTGTGTGCCAGAGGTAGGGTGTCTGGTTCTGTATGGAGCCTTGGTGCATGCAGCCCCAGTGTTGCCCAGGTGTGTGTCACAGTCAAGGCATCTCACCCTGTTGTGGAACATGGGTACACACGGTGACAGAGTCACCCAGGTGTGTGCAGAAGGGTGGGCACATCACCCTCCTGTGGAGTCTTAATAAGCTCAACCCTGGGGTTGCCCAGGTGTGTGTGGTGCAGAGGTCATCTCCCCCTGCTGTGGAACCATGGTACACTTGGCCCCTACCCTGGGTACTCTCCCAGTTAAAAAGAGGGCAGCCTTCAGCAGAGAATCTGTGTCTGATCTGCTGTAAGAGTGCAATTTATTTGATATCTTTGTCCATTGACCTGTCTTTTGCCTCAACCAAGGGAAGATTCTGCAGGAGTCACTGGCTATATTATGCTTCCTGGAACATGCCACCAGGCAGAACTGTGTTCAAGTCATCTGTATATGGTTATGACTTATGATTAAATTTTTAGATGTAGTTTGTGAACCACAAATTACGGTTATGCAAACATCAGTCCAACAAGTGGAAAAAGGGATTGGGAATAGAATATTTTTTTTTTCTCTAGTAATTTTTTATTTGGATAGTGCTTTTTCAGTGTTTCACATTTTATTATTATTATTATTATTTTTTATTTTTTTTTTTTTTGCTTTGACTTGGAATAATTTCTTTGACACCATGTTGCTTGGTTTTGTACGTGCCTGAAATATGCATGAGAACTGTAAAATGGATCCTGAATTTGACAATCACTAAATCACTAGAGTGGAACAAAATAGCCTTTACAAGGGTCAGCTGATGCCTGTGGTTCTACTTCAGGTGCTGCTAAAGCCTCCAATCAGATCTACATTGTACAGTACACACTATGGAGAGAGTGCTTTCTGCATAGGCCAAGGGATTCACTGGCCTGTTATTAAGGATTCAAAGCATCCTGAGAAAAACCTCTTTCACAACCTACTAATGTGTCATAGATCTTGTGTCATCATTGATAAAGAGTTTCATACATACTTGTATCCAAAAATTTAAGCTAGCAAACATGCTAAAAATGGGAAAATTGTCACTGCTTTCTCTGTTAGCAGGCTTCTGGTGTGTTTCTTGAGTGTTCATTTGGAAAGGAAGGACAAAGGCAGTTCTGTGGCACATTTGTTTTTAATACATACAGCTTAAATTATCTAGTAGCACTTCATCTTTAAAAGATAGCTGTGTAAGCCCTGTAGGATAATGATAACTTTCTTTCCACCTAATAAGACTGTCTGGCAATTTCTTAATTTTATATCTCTGATTCAGTAACAATATTGCATAGTGGTGTGTGACCACTTGATGAGTCTGAATTTTTTTTTAATAATAAGTTCTTTTGCCAAAGGCAGGTGTTGAAGACTTTCTACTGCCCAGCATGAAGCAAAACTCCCTAGGGTGGGGTTATTCTCTATAGAAATTCAATATTGGTGTGTACATAAGTACAGGATTAGATTACTAAAACTGCACAGAATCTCCTGACAAGACCTGCCTATCATTTAATGTCAATAGTGTTGGTATATGTGGTGGCAGGTGGATGGCAACCTTCTGATGAATTTGAGTGAGTAGCTGAGCCAGTAGGAAGGAGGTAGTATGATTAATTGAGAAATAAGATATCCTTTGGTATAAAAGTCTTTTTGTTGTTGTTGTTTTTTTTTCTTTTTTTTTTAATGGAATTTCCTAATTTATAGATGACATCATTAGGGAGGTCAAGTGAGACTTATAAGTGAGGAACACATATCCCTAGGTCCAGTGTAGCCTAAAAGGTGCCAGATACACTTGTCTTTAATGAGTGTGTCAGGGACCCTTGAAGGAGGATGTCAGCAATTAAGGATCACAGCTGTGCTCCTGGAGAAAATGGAATGTTGTGAGTTTCTTGTCAAGGTCATTTGGGCAAAGCTGTTAAGTAGTCTGAAAAAGTATTTGGTCTTTTCAGTGGTAAGAACAATTTGCATTAGAATGCTATGGAAATAGAGAAAACAAAAAACTATTAGCCCAATCAGGTCAAAATATTTATGAGCTGCTGTATAGATAGATTTGTAATTTTAATTATATTTGGTATAGAATATGGATACTTATAAATGGGGCCACATCATGCAATTAGCAGAAATCTACCCCAGGCAAGAATTAAGATAGAATATGTCCGTGGTTTTGTAGTTGGTATTTCATTGTTTTGCTGTGATTATAGGTGGTACTATTTTTAATCATTTCGGGATACCCAGATATAACTGTGGTTTTCCCACATTTGATAAATTAGTCAATATTAGTCTATTAAATGTTCTGAGAATCACATCAGATTTTAGATAAAATTTAGGTTTTCATACACCTTGTTTTAACATATCAACAATCATATGAAGTGATTTATTTAGAGATACATGTTGTTTATTTTTATTAATTTCTTTATTTACTGGGGATTGCACAAACAGTACAGCCAAACCAGCAGGTTTCAGCTAGATGGGATATTGGAGGAAATATAAAGTCACACATGCAGATCTTGAAGATAAAATAGCTGAAATTGGGTGAAGTGCTGATCTCTAATAAAGAAGCAGCTTTGAAAAATTACACTAGAAATCTTTATTATATATGTCTCACTAATCAGATGAAAGCCTATGCAAGCATTATTCTCTGTATTCATGAAAGTTACAAGGTAACAAAAGTATGCAATTCTTTCCTCAGTTAAATTCTACAGTTGCAATATGCAATTTTAGAAGCATTGCAGCTCTCAGGAAAGTCCATTGTTCAAAGTTACTAATTTGCAGGAAGATTCAGGAGCAGTAGAACTGGTGAAACATTGTGGTTGTCTAAGTAAGAAAGCTCATTAATTCCCAGGAGCTGAGTGCCTGAGAATAAAGTCAAAGCTGCTAAGATTCTTGCAACACAGTCTCCCCATGGAAAGCATTGCCATAGCAAATGGAAATTCTACATTTTTACATAGAAATTTTCCCAGTCACCAAGCACACTGCACCCTTGGAGTCATCAGGGATCCCAATCTCAGACACTGGTCTCCCAATCACTGTCAATGCTCTCCACAGGATATTAAACACAAGGTTGCATTACAACTGAGCTACTTTCCCTTCCCCTCTTAATTCTTTCTTGAGACAGTGTTTCACTCTGTTGCTGAGGGTGGCCTCAAACTCATATAAAACAAAAGCAATGAGTGCATGGGAAGTGTGCCTCTCATTCCAGAACTTTATGGTTCAGGAATCCCAAATATAACCTCCATATTTATAGATGACATCATTGGGGAGATCAAGTGAGACACTATGTATGAGGAACACATTGCCCCTAGGTTCAGTGTAGCCCCCAAAATTGTCAGATTTGCTTGTCTTTAAGGACTGTGTCAGGGACCCTTGGAGGAGGACGTTAGCAATGTAAGATCACAGCCATGCTCCGGGAGAAAGTGGGATGTTTTGAGTTTTTGGTCAAAATCATTTGTAAAAAGCTGTTAAGTAGTCTGAGAAGAGTATTTGGACCCTTTAATGGTAAGAACTGTTTGTGATAGAATGCTATGTAAATACAGAAACAGAAAATATTAGCCCCATCTGAGACCAAATTATTTATAAGTTACTGTTTAGATAGATTAGTAATTTTAATTATATTTGTTATTGGGTATGGATACTTATAGATTGGATCACATGGTACAATTAACAGTAATCTACCCCAGGCAAGAGTTAAGATAGGATTTATCTGTGTTTATGTAGTTTGTATTTTATTGTTTCACTGTTATTATCAGTGTTACTGTGTTCAAACATTTCAGGATACCCAAATATAACTGTCATTTTTCCACATTTGATGAATTATGCAATATTAGTATATTAAAAGTTTTGAGAAGCCCATCACATCTTAGATGTATTTTAAGTTTCCATGCACCTTGTTTTAACATATCAACAATCATATGAAGTGATTTAATTAGAGATACATGTTGTTTATTTTTATTTATTTATTTATGTTAATTGGGATTGCTATGACCAGTGCAGACAAACAAGCAGGTTCAGATGAGTAGGGATGGGATATTTGAAGAAATAAAGACACACACAGATCTTGAAGATAAAACAGCAGGGACAGTTGAAGTGCTGCTCTCTGATGGAGAAGCAGGTTTGAAGATTCACTCCAGAAATCTTTATTATATATGTCTCATTAATCAGATAAAAGACTATGCAAGAATTATTCTCTGTATTCATGAAAGTTACAAGATAACAACAGTATGCAGCTTTTTTCAGTTAAATTCTAGTTGCAATGTACAATGTTAGGAGCATTGTGGAGCTCTCAAGAATATCCATTGTTTAAAGTTGCTAACTTGCAGGCAGATTCAGGAACAGCAGAACTGGTGAAACATTGTGGTTCTTTTAGGAATAAAGATCCTTCATTCCAAAAAGCTGCATGGCTGAGAATAAGGTCAAAGCTGCTAAGATTCTTGCAACAGAGTCTTCCCAATGGAAAGCATTGCCATAGCAACAAGTCATCTTACACGTTCACATAGAATCTTTCTCAGTCACCAAATATGCTGAGAATAAGTCAAAGTGCTAAGATTCTCCCAACACAGTCTCTCCATGGAAAGCATTGCCATAGCAACTGGTAATCCTACATTTTTACATAGAATTTTTTCCCAGTCACCAAGCACACTGCACCCATGGAGTCATCAGGGATCCCAAGCTCAGACACTGGTCTCCCAATCACTGTCAATACTCTCCACAGGATATTAAACCCAAGGTTGCTTTACAACTGAGCTACTTCCCCTTCCCCTCTTATTTCTTTCTTAAGACAGTGTTTCACTCTGTTGCTGAGAGTGGCTTCAAACTCATATAAAAACAAAAACAATGAGTGCATGGGAAGTGTGCCTCTCATTCCAGAAACTTATGGTGGAGGAATCCCAAATATAACCTCCATATTTATAGATGATATCATTGGGGAGATTAAATGAGACACTATAAATGAAGAACACATTGCCCCTAGGTTCAGTGTAGCCCCAAAATTGTCAGATTTGCTTGTCTTTAAGGACTGTGTCAGGGACCCTTGGAGGAGGATGTTAGCAATGTAAGATCACAGCCATGCTCCTGGAAAAAGTGGGATGTTGTGAGTTTCTGGTCAAAGTCATTTGTGAAAAGCTGTTAAGTAGTCTGAAAAGAGTATTTGTACCTTTTAGTGGTAAGAACAATTTGTCATAGGATGCTTTGGAAATAAAGAAACAGAAAATACTAGCTTAATCTGAGGCCAAAATATTTATGTGCTGCTGTTTGGATAGGTTAGCAATTTTTTTAAAAATATTTATTTATTTACTTTAGTTGTACACAATGCAATGCATTTGTGTTGTACGTGGTGCTGAGGATCGAACCCAAGCCGCACACTTGCGAGGCGAGTGCTCTGCCACTGAGCCACAACCCCAGCCCCCAGCAATTATATATATATATTATTGGGTATGGATACTTATAGATTGGGTCACATGGTGCAATTAACAGTAATCTACCCCAGGCAAGAGTTTAAGATAAAATATATCTGTGTTTTACGTAGTTGGTATTTCATTGTTTCACTGTGATTATCAGTGTTACTGTGCTGCATGGCTGAGAATAAGGTCAAAGCTGCTAAGACTCTCGCAACAGAGTCTTCCCAATGGAAAGCATTGCCATAGCAACCAGTCATCCTACACGTTCACATAGAATCTTTTTCAGTCACCAAATATGCTGCAGCCATGAAGTCATCAGGGTCCTCATTCTCAGACACTCATCTGCCAATCATTGTCACTGCTCTCCTCAGGGGATAAAACCCAACACTGCTTTACCACAAAGCTATATCCCCTTCCCCTTCTTTTCTTTTTTTTAGACAGCATTTTACTGTTTCCCAGACTGGCCTCAAACTCATATAAAACAGGAGCAATGTGGTCTCTGAACCATTACTTGAATGGCAGTCACATTTGCAGGGAACTCATTTAAAGTGGTTAAGTTTAAAGTAATGACAACTTGAATACTACAGGATGTGGCTACTGTCCCCAAACCCATTCAATGAGGCTTAATAGGAATTTGCACATTCATTTTTTTATGTCTCTAGATCACAAGAAAGGATATTTTTTCAAATTTTTACAGTGGTATCACTATAGAACAGACACTAACTATTGATAATGAGTGTGGGAAATATGAGGAAGTTTTTGGAGAGTGCAGATACATTTGCAGTCTGATGTGGCTTCCTATATTTTTCCATTTTCTCTCTCTCTCTCTCTCTCTCTCTCTCTCTCTCTCTAACTCTCTCTCATATCAGAGGTGCTTAACCACTGATCCACATTCCAGAAGTATTTTTTATAGTTTTTTTTTAGGGACAGGGTCTCCCTGAGTTGCTTAACACATTCCTAAATTGCTGAGGCTTGATTTGAACCCACAATCCTTTTGATTTGAACCCACAATCCTTTTGTTTCAGCCTCTTAAGCCAGTGGGATTACAGGTACATGCCACTGTACTTAGAAATATTTATTTATTTATTTATTTATTTATTTATTTATTTATTTATTTTGGTACCAGGGATTTAACTCAGGGGCACTCGTCCACTGGGCCACATCCCCAGCCCTTTTATGTATTTTATTAGAGACAGGGTCTCATTGAGTTGCTAAGTGCCTCGCCATTGCTGAGGCTGGATTTGAACTGGCGATCCTCCTGCCTCAGCCTCCCAAGTGCTGGGATTACAGGCGTGTGCCACCATGCCCGGCTGAAATTTTTATTTTTGTGCCAAGGTCTCACTAAATTACTGGGACTGGCATCAGCCTTAAGATTCTCCTGAGCCGGGCGCGGTGGTGCACGCCTGTAATCCCAGCACTTTGGGAGGCTGAGGCAGGAGGATCGCGAGTTCAAAGCCAGCCTCAGCAATGGCGAGGCACTTAGCAACTCAGTGAAACCCTGTCTCTAAATAAAATACAAAAAAGGGCTGGGGATGTGGCCCAGTGGTCGAGTGCCCCTGAGTTCAATCCCCAGTACCAAAAAAAAAAAAAAAAAAAAGATTCTCCTGACTCAGCCTTCTGAGTCTCCATAGATGTGAACCACAACCAGTGGTTTTATTTATGCATTTGCTTATTTATTGCAGTACTGAGGATCCCTAGCCTTTCTATGTGTTTCAAGGTAAGGTGCTGGTGGGGCACCTGGCAACCCAACCAGTGTTTGACAAGGATCCACTGGGAGAATGATGTTTGCAAGGACTCATCATCTCGGGAAAATGCCAGATGTATGCCTCTGGGCTCTGGTGCCTTTTTTACACTATTTTACTAAAATATTACTCATGTTTTTCCTTAGTAGTGATCACTGAGGGTGGAAGGAATGCTACGACATTTTCTGAGAATATTAATAAACATTAGAAACCATGACCCTTTCCCTACCACAAATAGTAAATAATCTTCTGCCACCGTGTGATGTGTCTTTTTCCTGGGGTGATTGTTATATATATGTATTGCTATATGTGGGAACAGTCACAGAGCCGTCTGTTTCTCCAGTCGTGAGTACACAAAAAGCACATAGTCTCCACTGTTAGTAATCAGAAACAGAATAAAATTAAAGCACTTCCTACTACAGAGACCCCGTGGGGAAAATATCTCTTTTGATTGGTGGATGTCCCTGGTTTCCTCCTCAGTATAAACTTCATAAAAATTTAGATTCAGGTCCCCCTCTTATCTCCCACAGATCCTCCCTTATCTCCCATGGGTTGGCTAGATCCAGAATCAGGAAAAGTTATGATATGGTGGAGGGGTAAAAAAGAATTCACAGGCATGAATTATTTGATAATGAAATGACCTGCTTACATAAATCATCCAAGTCTCAGAAGCTGGTGCCTGTGATCTTGCTTTACTAAACAATATAACAATTATCTACAAAGATATTGGCCATGGAAACCACTGAAATCACTGTCCTCTTGCTAGCCTGAACATGAAGTTTAACTTAGACAAGAATAGAGTTAAGAGTCTAACACGTTTACTATAATTAAGCACTAGGTGATAAATTATGCAAAGGGAATTTATGTAGAAGCAGAAACTTAAGATCACTTTATGATTATATTCATAGATTTAGAACAATAGCAGGAGTTGTGGTGGGGGTGTTATTAACTCATATAATTATATTCCCTAATAGGCCTGTTCTGTACAAAGAATTTTATGTCTTATGTTAACCACATTCTTGGCAAGTTATACTTTAAAAATGTATAAAAACTGTGTGTGAGCTCAATAAACTTGGCAGCGTTCTACACTGGCCTGTGAGTCTGTGTGGTTGCTGTCCATCCATCGCCGACACTGTCTTTCAGTCAGAACCCCTTGACCAGGAAGACCCCCGACCCTGCTAGGGCTGGACCCCGGCAAGTGGCACCCAATGTGGGGCAACTGGTAAGACCCTTCCCCTTAAATTATTTATAGACAGCTAACATCCTTCCTAGGGAGCCGTGGTCCCCTTAGTAGAGTAGGCTGAGTGAGAAAGGGCAGGGATAGTCAGAACAATTACCATGGGAGGTAATGAAAGTAAAGAACGAGCATTATACATAGATATTGCTAAGCATATGCTTTCCAAGAAAGGTGTTACCTTAAGTACAAAGCAGATAAAAAAGTTCTTTCAGTTTGTACAAGAATGTTCACCATGGTTCCCAGAACAAGGGACTTTAGACTTGAAAACCTGGTATAAAGTAGGTGAAGATTTGCATACTCATAGAAGGATTTTTGGCTCTGAGAAATGTCCCTCAGATGCCCTAACGCTGTGGAATTTATTTAGGGATTGTTTAGATCCACTCATGAAAGTGATCAATTAAAAGGGAGATTGAAATCGTCACCAGAATCTGAGGGTGGTCAAGCACAGGCAAATGAAAAGGCTGTTGCTGAAGTAGTTAAGGATAATGAGGAAACTGAGGGAGAAGAGGCATCAAATGAAGAACCTATTTATAATCAGATAAAAGAGCCAGCTTATGAGCAGATGAAAGACCTACATGATCAGCTCTCTTCTTCAGACGAAGAAGACTTTGAGGAGGCTACATACAGATATCATAATAAGGATCCTCTCTTTCTCGCTCCTGTGGTGACTGCTGCGCTAAGAAATAGAGGGAAAATTAGACATTTCCCACCTTATAAAAAGGTGGGCTTCCTGGGTGCTGTTGCAGAAGCACAGAAAGAGGGAGATCTAAGCGTATGTTGTCCTGTTTTATGGGCTATAGATGAAGGAGGAGAGTTCCAATGGGAACCTCTTTCTTTTAAAATTATAAGGAAACTTAAATCTGCAGTAAAAGATCTTGGGCCAACATCACCCTATACTATGCAATTGGTGGAAAATATTGGCTCTCAATGACTCACGCCCTTTGACTGGCAGCAGACCGCAAGGTCATGCTTAACTCCAGGACAATATTTACTTTGGAAAACTGAGTATGAGGAGCTGGCTAAAATGACCTTACAAGCTCAAGTTACTACGGGCACACGAGGGCGCAATCGCCTTATTTTAGGCCAGCTGCTTGGGACGGATGCCTGGGCAACAGCTGCTGAGCAGATCAGGCTGCCCCGAAAAGTTTTACAAGAAATATCAAAATTGGCTGTTGCAGCGTGGAGAAAGTTACTATCCACTGACACAAAAACAACTTTTCTTAGTAATATTAAGCAGGGTAGCATGGAGCCTTATGAAGATTTTGTAGCAAAGCTTGAGGATAATATTTCAAAAATGATTACTAATCCAGAAGCTGCAGAAATAGTGGTTAAACAGTTGGCTTTTGAGAATGCAAATTCCACCTGTCAGGCATCGTTGTGCCCTATCCGCCGAACTGGCTCACTTAGTGACTATATCAAGACCTGTATGGATAGTGGTCCTGCTCATATTCAGGGAATGGCTATGGCCGCCGCCCTTCAAGGGAAATCCTATTCACAGTATCTAAAAGATATAAATCAGAATAAGGGACAAAAGTTTATGACTAGGCAAAGAAAGCCCCAAGGAAATTGCTTTTCTTGCGGCCAAATGGGACATTTTAGCAGGGATTGTCCTAAGCAATCTAATTTTCCTGATACTAATTTTGTTGGTTTGCGTGGGCTGCCAATAACTTCAGCTAATTCAACTCCACCAAGGACTATATGTCCGTGATGCCAAAAAGGATTTCATTGGGCTCGTGAATGTAGATCCAAATTTCATAAGGATGGCAGTCCTATTTTTGGTCAGCCACCTGCAGCTTTTGCTCCCATAAGTGCTCAAGCTCAGTCATTTGCTCCAAAAAATGGGTTGAGGGACCAGCCCCAGGCCCCCTCAAACAATTGGGGATGGAACAACCTGTTCGCGGGGCCTCAATTAATGACTTGGCCAGAGGAACTCCAGGAAGTGCAGGATTAGACCTGCCTTCCTCAAAGCATTTATTGCTTACTCCCGAGTCAGAAATAACTCTTGTTCCAACTGGGAATTTTTGGCCCACTCCCTGAGGGACATATGGGACTTGTTACTGGCAGAAGTTCTATCTTAAAAATGGGGATCCAAGTCATTCCAGGAGTTATTGACTCAGACTATAAATGGGGAAATAAAGATTATGATCTCTCCCCCAACGAGGACAATCCAAATTTTTCCTCAGCAAAGAATTGCTCAGTTATTACTTATTCCTTATTTAAAGCTTCCTAATCAAATTCTTAAGAAAGAAAGAACTGATGGATTTGGAACCACAAATACTGTAGCATGGATCCAAAAGATTTCAGAAAACAGGCCAATGAAAGTTTTACTAATTAATGGTAAGAAATTTAAGGGGCTTTTAGATACAGGGGCTGATGTAACCTGCATAGCAGCCCAAGATTGGCACAGTACCTGGCCCACCACTAAGTCCCCTATCTACTTTGGTGGGCCTAGGGCTAGCCTTGAATGTTGCTAAAAGTACAGAAATTTTGCATTGGCAAGATGGAGATAAAAAGGGGACTTTTCAGCCTTGTGTAATACCTTCCTTGCCCTTTACATTATGGGGGCGAGACTTAATGGAACAAATGAATACTACTTTAACTGATGAACAAGACTTCTCTGTTTCAGAGGAGCATTTTTCCTAGGGGCCTCTGTTACCAGACAGGCTGACCCTATAATCTGGAAATCACATCATCCAGTATGGGTGGAACAGTGGCCCTTGTCAAAAGAGAAAACTTGAGGCAGCCACACAATTAGTTATGAAACAACTAAAATTGGGGCATATTGAACCATCTAATAGCCCTTGGAATACTCCAATTTTTGTTATTAAAAAGAAATAAGGCAAATGGAGACTTTTACAAGATTTAAGAGCAGTAAATAATACGATGGAGACTATGAGGGCTCTTCAGCCTGGGCTCCCATCTCCAGTGGCTGTGCCCAAGGATTACCACATTATTGTTATAGATTTACAAGATTGTTTCTTTACCAATTCTTTAGCTGAACAGGATAGATGGCGTTTTGCCTTCAGCTTGCCAGCTCCAAACTTACAAAGACCTTATCAAAGATTTCAGTGGAAAGTTTTGCCTCAAGGCATGAAAAATAGTCCAACACTATGTCAGAAGTTTGTTGATCAGGCTTTATAACAGTGCAGACTTCGAAATCCAGACTGTTATATGATCCATTATATGGATGATATACTAATTGCACACTCTCAAGCCTTTAAGGCAAAACAAATACTGCAAGAGCTTGTCATTGACTTGCGAAATTGGGGCTTAATAGTGGCACCTGAAAAATTCAACAGGAGCCTCCTTATAATTATTTGGGCAGAACTATTAAGACTGATTATATTATGTCTCAGAAGTTGCAGATTTGAAGAGACAAGTTATTGACTTTAAATGATTTTCAGAAGTTACTTGGAGATATTAATTGGATTAGACCTTATCTAAAATTGTCAACTAATGATCTTAAACCTTTGTTTGAAATCCTAAAGGGAGACTCTAACCCTAACTCTGAAAGATCATTAACTAAACCTGCTGAACAAGCTTTACAGCAAGTTGAACAGGCAATTCAGACTCATTATTTACAGCAAGTAGATTATAATAAATCTTGGTAATTTATTGTGTTGAAAACCAAACACCCACCCACTGGGTGTTTATGGCAGGATGATCCATTGGAATGGATTCACTTGCCTGTGACTGCTAAAAAGGTATTGTTGTCATATCCGACTATGGTTGCTAGTCTAGTATTAAAAGCTAGATTAAGAAGTAAAGAGTTATTTGGATCTGAGATGCATGAAATTATTATACCTTACACTAATAAGAATTCAATCATTTATTAAACATTGATGACCAATGGGCAATTGCCTTTCTTCATTTTACAGGAAAAATTGCATTCCATTTACCTAATAATCCTCTTTTACATTTCTTACAGCAAACAGAAATCATATTTCCTAAATGGTATTCAGAGCAACCTTTAGATAATGCAATTTTAATTTTTACAGATGGATCTTCAAATGGCAAAGCTGTGACACTCATTAACTCTGAACCTACAGTACAATGGACTTTGGAAACTTCTGCACAAAGAGCAGAACTTGAAGCTGTCATATATGTTTTTAAAGTAGTTTCACAACCTTTCAATCTTTTTACAGATTCTCTCTATATAGTTAAACTGTTTCCTGTTATTGAAACTGCTACTCTTTCATCTTCCTCCACCATAGCAATCAAGTTACAAGAGCTCCAAGATTTAATCCATAATAGGCAATCTCATTTTTTTATAGGTCATATCAAAGGACATAGTGGGCTCCCCGGACCTTTAGCTAAAGGAAATTCCAAGGCTGATTCATTAACTAAAAAACTTATTTTAACAGCTTTAGATGAAGCGGTTATTTCCACAAGACTCATCATCAGAATTCAGCGGCTCTCCAAAAACAATATCATATTTCTAAAGAACAGGCTAGGCAGATAATTAGACATTGTCATGTTTGTCCTAAATTTATTCCTTCTCCACAGATGGGTGGTAATCCTAGGGGACTATTACCTAACATATTGTGGCAAATGGATGTTACTCATATTAACAAATTTGGAAAATTATCTTTTGTTCATGTTACAGTAGATACTTTAACTCATGCAGTTGTGGCTTCTGCTCGTTTGGGTGAGGCCTTCAAGGATGTGGTTCAACACTTATTTCAATGTTTTTCAATTCTAGGCATGCCCAAAAAGATCAAGACTGATAATGTGCCAGTTTATACTTCTAAATCATTTATAAATTTTTGTTCCACATTTAATATTGCTCACTCCACAGGAATTCCTTATAATCCTCAAGGACAAGCAATTGTTGAAAGAACTCATCAAAGACTTAAGACTCAAATTAAGAAATTAAGAGAGGGGGATTGAAATACTCCTCTCCTCATCATATTTTACATCATGCACTATTTGTTCTCAATCATTTAAATGTTGATAAGCAAGGTGAAACAGCTATGATGAGACATTGGAAAAGTAAAAATACTAAAAAAAACTATGGTAATGTGGAAAGATTTGTTATCAGGGCAATGGCAGGGGCCAGATGTCCTTTTAACATCTGGCAGCGGATATGTTTGTATTTTTCCCCAGAATGCAGAAACACCCCTGTGGATACCAGACAGGCTTTTGCGTCATTACAATGAGCCCAATCAAAAGGAAAAGGACCAAGGAGATGTGGGTCCCCTACCCGATGACTCACCAAGACCCAAGGAATGAGATGTTTATAAGAATGAGAAGGCTCACGATTGCTCAATCTGCATCTACTCGAACCTCACCATTTCCATCCTGGGGACAGCTGAAGCGGCTTACTTCAGTGGCTGAACAGATGGTCACTTCCTCGGCAGAGAAAAAACCCCTGAAGTATTGTTTGTTGCTTTACTTGCACTATTTGTTACTCAGGTAATGCCTGCCAATGGGGAAAGCTTAGGAAAGGCCTATTGGACATATTTCCCTAATACTCCTCTGTTACATTTATTCCCTGGAGTGAAAGGAATCTTAAAGTATTTACTAGTCATTCTGAGATTTTGGGAGGAATTTCATGACTCCCTGATTCCTTATAAAATGGCCAAGACTTTAACTTTCCGTGGCATGTCTGAAGAAATACCCATGTGTTTTAGTATAAGTAATACTCATCTGCCATTGGGAGTGTTTACCTTTAAGTATTAGAACTTATATTACTGACTTTCCTCAGTCTGATCCAGATAAAAAATATATTTGGAGTCTTGAAGATGATGTCAATAGGATATAATAACTATAATGATACTTATGAAAATACAACATTGCCTAATGCTATCGAAACTTGTAAAAAGTATTTATGCTCTACTGATAGAAAATGGAATATGATGGATATTGCTATCGAGTTTCCCAAGTGGTTTACTTGTGGTTTTTCACAATATGCTACTGTATATAAACCTAGAGCTTCCAATACTGATTGAGATTTTTCTATATCTTCTCCTAATTATGATTATAAGCCTTATATCTTAGACAATAAAGATAAAAAATTTCAACTTCCATCAGGTCAGGAATTGGGGTTTGGTGAACCGTTACATAGATGGTTTACACCCGGCTGGGTGACACCAATTTTTAAGGCTCTACTTAATAATGGAAATGCATTCTTATTTTCCTGATTTATTTCGATTGTTAGCTGCTACTGGTGAGATCAAATTACAAAGACCCTTGGTACCTAATGTTACTATGTTTAATGTCCGAGCTTGTGTAAATGCTCCACATGCTATTCTTATGTCTACTCTTGATAATATTAACATTACTGAATCTGAAGGTGTATATTCTGTTAACTGTTCTAATTGCATGCTTACTAATTGTATTAAGTCTGGCTTGCCTAGGGATGTTGAGGTTTTTGTAATTGTACATCAACCTTCATATGTAATTTTGCCCGTAACTTTACAAGAACATTGGTATGATGACACTGGGGTAGAGATTTTTTTTTAAAAAAATATTTATTTATTTACTTTAGTTGTACACAATGCAATGCATTTATGTTTACGTGGTGCTGAGGATCGAACCCGGGCCGCACACGTGCGAGGCGAGCGCTCTGCCGCTGTGGGGTAGAGATTTTAAAGTCTATTAATGAATTGCTTAGGCCTAAAAGGTTTGTTGCAGCTGTAATTCTGGGAATAATGGCCCTTATTAGTATTATTACTTCACTTGCAGTTTCTACTACAGCTTTAGTACAGGAAATTCATACTGCTTCACATGTTAATGACCTTTCACATAATGTGTCTGTCACCCTAGCAACTCAGGAAAGAATTGATAAGAAATTAGAAACTAGAGTTAATGCTTTGGAAGAAGCGGTGCTCTTTATGGGTAATGAATTGCAAAACTTAAAAACTAGAATGACCGCTAGATGTCATGCTAACTATAAGTGGATTTGCATTACTCCTCTGGAGGTACAGAACGGAACTCATTGGTTGGCTATAAAAAATCATTTACAGCCGGGCGCGGGTGGCGCACGCCTGTAATCCCAGCACTTTGGGAGGCTGAGGCAGGAGGATCGCGAGTTCAAAGCCAGCCTCAGCAGTGGCGAGGCACTTAGCAACTCAGTGAGACCCTGTCTCTAAATAAAATACAAAAAAGGGCTGGGGATGTGGCCCAGTGGTCGAGTGCCCCTGAGTTCAATCCCCGGTACCACAAAAAAAAAAAAAAAAAAAAAAAAAAAATCATTTACTAGGAATTTAGAATAATACTGATATTGCCCCAGATATTAATGCATTGCAGAAAGAAATTAGAGAAATTAGTAGGTCACATCTCTCAGTCGTGCCTGGTGGTAATTTGGCTAGTGAAATTTTTACTAATTTCAAGAATACAATTTTTCATAATACGATTTTTCATACTATCCTTCAATATGCATTAATTGCATTTTGTTTTCTTGTACTAATCTTATGTTTTCCAGTTATCCTCAGTGCAATCACCAGACTTTTGAGAAGGATCAGAATTCAAGAAGGCATCTTTGAGTTTCAAAACAAAAAAGGGGGGCTGCTGGGGGCACCTGGCAACCCAACCAGTGTTTGACAAGGATCCACTGGGAGAATGATGTTTGCAAGGACTCATCATCTCGGGAAAATGCCAGATGTATGCCTCTGGGCTCTGGTGCCTTTTTTACACTATTTTCCTAAAATATTACTCATGTTATTCCTTAGTAGTGATCACTGAGGGTGGAAGGAACGCTATGACATTTTCTGAGAATATTAATAAACATTAGAAACCATGACCCTTTCCCTACCACAAACAGTAAATAATCTTCTGCCACTGTGTGATGTGTCTTTTTCCTGGGTGATTGTTATATACATGTATTGCTATATGTGGGAACAGTCACAGAGCCGTCTGTTTCTCCAGTCATGAGTACACAAAAAGCACATAGTCTCACTGTTAGTAATCAGAAACAGAATAAAATTAAAGCACTTCCTACTACAGAGACCCCGTGGGGAAAAAAACTCTTTTGATTGGTGGATGTCCCTGGTTTCCTCCTCAGTATAAACTTCATAAAAATTTAGATTCAGGTCCCCTCTTATCTCCCACAGATCCTCCCTTGTCTCCCATGGGTTGGCTAGATCCAGAATCAGGAAAAGTTATGATATGGTGGAGGGGTAAAAGAATTCACAGGCATGAATTATTTGATAATGAATGACCTGCTTACATAAATCATCCAAGTCTCAGAAGCTGGTGCCTGTGATCTTGTTTTACTAAACAATATAACAATTATCTACAAAGAGATTGGCCATGGAAACCACTGAAACCACTGCCCTCTTGCTAGCCTGAACATGAAGTTTAACTTAGACAAGAATAGAGTTAAGAGTCTAACACGTTTACTATAATTAAGCACTAGGTGATAAATTATGCAAAGGGAATTTATGTAGAAGTAGAAACTTAAGATCAACTTTACTGATTATATTCATAGATTTAGAACAATAGCAGGAGTTGTGGTGGGGGTGTTATTAACTCATATAATTATATTCCCTAATAGGCCTGTTCTGTACAAAGAATTTTATGTCTTATGTTAACCACATTCTTGGCAAGTTATACTTTAAAAAATGTATAAAAACTGTGTGTGAGCTCAATAAACTTGGCAGCGTTCTACACTGGCCTGTGAGTCTGTGTGGTTGCTGTCCATCCATCGCCGACGCTGTCTCACAGTCAGAACCCCTTGACCAGGAAGATCCCCGACCCTGCTAGGGCTGGACCACGGCAGTAAGGGTTATTATTTTTACTTTTGTTGACAAAGGACTGAATCCAGATAAATTTTCCAACAGACATGAGCTTAAGGTACCTCTTCCTTTTCACATCTTTGAGGCCTCACTACACGCAGATTCACATTCAAGCCTCAGCTGGATGAATGCTTATTTCTAACTTAGTTATCAGTGCTCAAGACTTGGGAGAGTAAGGATGGAAGCCATATGTTTCCAGTGAAATGTTAAGAACATCACTGCTCAGACATTTTGTCTTAAGTCTTATCATTTAAAATAGATGTTTCCAGATAGGAAACCATCAATTCAATTAATTATAAAAGCTAAAAACTTATATTTTAAGACTTTTTAAAATTCTCTGCTGTATTTAAATTGAAATTGTTTTTGATTTTCTAATTTTAAAAGTGCTCCCAAATTACTACATGGAAACGACACTGAACAAGGCTCTTTTTCAAGATAAGTAGAAGGGACTGAATGGTAGAGTGCTTTCCCAGCACATGTGACACACTGGATGTTAACCAGCCTGAGGATCAAGGGACACAAAGAATCTCAGCTAATTTAGTATGCTTTAGTCTTATTTTTCTTGTTTTGAGTTCAGAGATCCTTAGAAATATTTTGATTTGTAAAAACTGTTTAAGATGTGACACTACAAACTGTTTTTTATATATTGCATATTTTTAAAACTTTTATGTGTACACGCCTAACGTACATATTATTCAACACCTATGATATAATGATACATGTCCTATACAATAATTGGGCAAACTACCATTTAGAAGAACCTGAATGAGATGTGGCAGTAGTTTTTTTTCCTTTTCTGTGTCCTAAACCTGAATTATCCAAAGCAGTGAATTAACATGATAAAATATTGATATAGGTAACCCAGCCAGCAAGCATGAGAGTATAACTACAGAGTGATTAAACTAACCAGAATTAGATGTTTTAGTGTGGGATATATGCTGAAAACACTTGAGTCTATTATCTTTATTAGCTTGGACCAAAGTGATTCCCAAGCATGGGAATGCATCTTTGTTAAGTGCAGTCTCAAGAAAAAGATCTGTGTGATCATTTTGATGTAAATTCACAGTTGTCATATGGTGTTTCTAATCTTGATTTTTTTAAAGGGTAGAAATATATTTTGGTACTTAGGGAAAAAACCCACAGGCACTTAATTATTGCAGCACTTTGTATAATTTGTTTAGTGAGAAGGACTTCTTGAGTTTCTTATGTCCTTTGTAAATTGCTGATCCTGGCTTTAAACTAGCTATCCTCCTGCCTGAACTTCCCAAGTTACAGGTGGGCTCTACTATTGCAGACTAGGAAAACCATATGAAGACATTTAACTGAAAAGTGCAAGAGCTTTATGTTAGAAACATTTTAAAATGCTAAAAATATTTTAAAGAATAAGGAATAAATTAAGAGACATTCCACGTACATTGTAACCAGTATTTAATTTTGTTAAGAAAAAAACACCTGCCCATGCAGAGGCCAATAGTGGTCCAATTCCAGGAAATGTGCTGATGCCGGTTTTTGTCCACCTGCTGACCCAGGGTTGCAGCACAACCACATCCAGTCCTCAGTATTCAAATTTGAGGAAGGCCCCAGGACCTAGGCCAGGGGAAGACCCTGGGCGACCACACAGCCTGGCCTGCAGGAGCCCACAGAAGACTATGCAGGACTTGATGTGCCCCACAATGAGCTATTCCACCTCCTCAGTAATATGTGTGACCCTGTAGGAGCAGGCAGGGGACTTCAAAGAACCCCATGTGCCCTCATTGAGCTCTTCCATCTCCTCAGGAACATGGGTGGTCTTGCAGAAGTGGGCAACAGACCGTGCAGGACCCCGTGTGACATACAATGAGCTCTTCCAGCTCCCATGGCCACACAGCTGCCATGGTGTCCCCTCCACTTAGCAACAACATACCAAGACCACCTACAAAGCTCCAGAGTTGTCTTTGACTGCACTCTCTTCTTCTGAGGAGCTGAGATGGGTTCATGACATGGGCAGTGAGTACCCTGGGCAATGGATCCTGCCCCAGTGGAGTAGCTCCTCCCATATCTGTAAGAGAAGGCTCAAAAAAGGATGATCACAGGCCTGCCATATTTTGCTACTAAAGAGACATGGGAAATTGCTAAAATAAATGACAAAGTTCCAACAATACTCAACAGCAGAAGCAATTTCTGGATCAGTTAAGAAATCTCAACAAGGATATAAATGCCATGCTGGTGATGAGGAACTAAACTGATATTTAAATTTCCTTCTCTAAACAAGTGATGCTGTTGTTTTTTTTTTTTTTTCAATTTTCTACCTAAGAAATAGATAATTTATCTTTTGTAATATTAGACACTAGAACTAAGATTCCTATTTTTTTACATCGTGGATTTACATTAAAGTATTCATTAAAAATTTCTATTTATTTAGTTCATTTTTTAAAAATATATTTTGTTGGTTCTGATTAGTTACTTATGACAGAAGAATGAATTTTGACACATCATACATAAATGAGGTATAACTTCTCATTTTTCAGGTCTCACAAGATGTAGTTACACCAGTTCTGTAATCATATATGTACAGAGGGTAATAATGTCTGATCCATTCTACTATCAATCCCACTTCCATAAACCCCTCCACTCTCTTCACTGAACTCTGCTTAATGCAAAATACCTCTGTCTGCCCACCCATGCCTTACTGTGAGTTAGCATCTGCATATCAAAAAAAAAAAACATATGGCCTTTGATTTTTTGTAAACTGGATTATTTTGTGTAGCATGGCATTTTCTATTTTTATCTATTTACCAGCAAATGTCATCACTTTAATCTTCATTGAGGATCAGTAATATTCCATTCTGTATATACATGAAAATGTCTTTATCCATTCATTTAATGACACTTAGATTGGTTCTTCTTCTTTATTTAATGCCATTGATTAAATAAAAGATAATTGGCATAATCTATAATAGGGCTTGAATGTTTTTAAATCTTCATGAATTGAATGATTGTTTTGTAAAAGCAAAACAAAGTTTTATAAATATATTTTTAAATTAAAAAATAGAAAAATGTACTCCACAAATTGATCTAAAGACACTTGCAGTGTGGACATTTGCAGAGAAAGTAAGAGGCACACAAAATTCAATGTAGATTAGTGAACAAAACCCAAACCATGAACCACTCTTCAAATTGCAAGAAAAACTTTATGGTTTAAAACACTGACATCAATGCTCACTGAAAAACTACAGAATTGAAGTCACAAAGCTCTAGCATCAGAATGGATTTCTTTAAAGGAATGGAAAGATTTGAAGATTGAATGATAAACACATTTGTGAACGATTCATTTTAAACAATGGATTAAAAACTTCAATAAGGAAAGAAGTGTTTTTACAATGACACTAAGAACATCAAAAGTGCACCTGTAAACAGGTGAAGCTGGAGCCCCAGCATCAGTCACACATTAAATATTCAGTCATCAATGACAATAAATACATGAAAAAAAAATCACCATCCCTGTCAATTACAGAAATAAAAGTTAAAACTAAACTGAAGCTAGGCGAGGTGGCACTCGTCTGTAATCCCAGCACTTGGGAGGCTGAGGCAGGAAGATCACAAGTTCAAAGCTAGCCTCAGCAATGGCGAGGCATTAGAAACTCAGTGAGACCCTGTCTCTAATAAAATACAGAAAAGGGCTGGGGATGTGTCCCAGTGGTTGAGTGCCCCTGAGTTCAATCCCTGGCACCCAAAATAAGTAAATAAATAAACGAATGAATGAATGAATGAATGAATGAATGAATGAATGAATAAATAAATAAATAAATAAATAAATAAATAAATAAATAAATAAAAATTGTTGGTCATACTGAAAATTGGTGAAACCACTCTGGAAAGCAGTATGAAGATTTCTCAAAAAACTTGGAATGCAACCTTCATTTGACCCAGTTTTGCCACCCCTCAGTTTATACCCAAAGTAATTAAAATCAGCACAGTTGCAGTGATGCAGCCACATGAATGTTTATAGCCACTGAATTCACAATACTTAAACTATGGAATCACCCTAGCTGCTTTTGAACAGAATAATGGAGAATAAATACACACACACACACACACACACACACACACACACACACACACAGTGCAATATTACTCAGACATAAAGAAGAATAAAATTATGGCATTGGCTGGTAAAATGAATGAATCCGGAGATTATCATACTAAGTGAAATAATCTAATATCAAAAAACAAAGACTGAATTTTTGTTTTTATATGGATTCTAACACACAACAAAAGAATGTGGGGAAAGCAAAAATAGAAGTCTGTTGATTAGACAAAAATTTTGAAATTAGGGGAGGGAGGCAGAGGAGAACAGTAAAGACAGTAGACTTAATGGGACATAATTTTTAAAAGTTTGTTCATGAATACAAAACCAAGGTAACTCCACATCATGTACAGCCACAAGACTGGGATCCTGCTTAGAATAAGTTATAAACTATTTATGTATAATGGGCCATTATATGCTCTACTGTCATGTCTAGCAAAAAAGCACATATTCAAAAAGTAAAAAAAAAAAAAAAAAAAAAAAAAAAAAGATACACTCATGGAGAATTTACAAATAAAAATACTGAATTTACTAGAATTCTCAGGGAACAAATGAAAGGAAATTTTTTGTGGCCTTGAGAGAAGAAAACATGACTTAGAAATAACACCAAACACACAATTAGGAACAATTTTTATAATCGTTTGTTTGTTTGTTTGATTATACTGGGGATTAAAACCATGGGCTTTTAACCACTAAGCCCCATCCCTAGCCCTTCTTTATGTTTTATTTAGAGACAGGGTTTCCCTGAGTTGCTCAGGGCCTCACTATGTTGCTGAGGCTGTCTTCGAACTCACAATCATCCTGCCTCAGCCTCCTGAGCCACTAAAATTATGGGCATGCACCACCTCACCATCAAGAACAGATAATTTGATAAAGAGTAACTGCATCAAATATTTTAAAATGTTCTCTTCAAATACCACAAAAAATATGAGAATAGTCTTTAGATTTAAGCATTCCAAAATGTATGCATATATCAAAACATAATTTATATGTGAAATTAACATTAGATACTATAATTATACACACAAATAATATGTGGAAATTTTTTTTAAAAAACAAGTTTCTTAGCAGGAGAAAATATTTCACATTACATATTTAATTAGTTTGTAGCATCTAGTCTATATAATGAACCCTAGTTACTCAATAATAAAATGACAGTTGACCAATTAAAGATGAATTCTGAATAGTGAATCTCTCAAGTATATCTGCTGCCTTTTATAGTGTTTCCTGAGGATGTAGTGCAACATGCTAATTGTTAACCTTTGCTTCAGATCATCAAATTATTGTACAGAAAGGGCATCCCTGTCCTGGATCAGGAAAGTATTCTGCAGAGTTTTGTTCCCCAGCTTTGGAATGGGGTACGGGGGAGGCTACAGGGGAATGAACTCAGGGGCATTGAACACTGAGCCACATCCCCAGGCTTATTGTGTATTTTATTTTATTTTTTAAAAAATATTTATTTGCTTTAGTTGTACAGAATGTATTTATTTTTACGTGGTGCTGAGGATCTAACTGGGCCCACACATGTGCTAGGCAAGTGCTCTACCGCTGAGCCACAACTCCAGCCCCTGTGTATTTTATTTATATACAAGATCTCACTAAGTCCTGCAGTGTGTGTGTTTTTTTTTAATCTCACCTGTATCTGAGGTTATTAATATGCTCTGTGAAAGTAGCCCACACCACTGAAATTTGGGGAATCTTAAGTCCTGTTTCTATTCCTTGCTCGGGTGACACAGTCTGAGGCTAACATAAATTCTGAGAGCAGTGCAACCCTCTGATCCTGCAGGAGCCAGGCAGGGGCAGTGCTTCCTAAAACTGTAGAAGACAAATTTGAGTATCATGTTCAACTATAGCATCAACTAGTTATAAAAATTAAATTCTTCCCTCACTCATCAGAATGAGAGGAGCTGGGTAAGGGCTGTCAGGGATGAGGGATGGGAACATGTGCTCTATTTCCTTACCTTCCAGGAATCCCCAGAAAAGGCTCGCCAGTTTTCCTGTCTCATCATAGCTGGAGGGACTCATTGGAGCTCCTTAGGCCCCAGATTCACCTGCTGCTGAGGAAGAGGGTGCACCTGACCTTGTTGAATATGTTCTTCCATGGACAGGGCTCTGACCTGCAGGCCAGGATTCTGCAAATGAGATTGGGCTTTCACAGAGTCTTTATCAGAATAGTGGGCCAGTCTCAAGACCCCCACTTCCCGTTGTGCTCCAGCTCTTGTCATTCTGCAATGACCACATATGAGCCAGTCACATGGAAAATTGTCCCAAGCATCACCTGCAAACAAGTGGAAGAGGCCACGAAATCATTTGCTTGGGAAATCACTAGACCTGAGACTGAAGCCATTTATGTCATTCTGCCTTAGCCAAAGATAGAAGACAGCCCTGGGCAGAGCATTGTCACTAGCACAATTCATGTCTCCTCACCCAGAGCAGAACAGCAATATGTGTGCTGCAATCTTCTCCTCTGATCCTTGTCTATTGTTCTCCTTAAAAATCTATAAACCCAGAAAATGATCATTCTGACTTCAGAGCACAAATTCTAGGAGGGCAGAATTTCCTTCTTCTGGGGATCATCCTCAATTTGATCCAGATCAACTCTGCAGTTCACCACCCACGGTGCCTCATCCTCTCAGGTAGTGCCTCATGAGTGATCACAGCATCACCCCTCTACACAATGAAAAACAAGCCTCTGGTTAGACACACCCATCACAGGTGCCATTGATATAAAGCCAAAATTCCAGTCCAGGTGTTTGACTGCTCAAGCCAATATGTAGACTGAGCTTCACCTCAACCAAGGCAGCCCAGACCAGTCCCTCCACCTTTCATTTTAAAACTGGGGGAAAAAAAAGTGTGTGTGTGTGTGGGGGGGGGTGCTGACAGGATTCATGTGTGTGCTTGTCAGGCCGGGCATCTACTATGGCTGGGATGACACTGTGGGTAAGCAGCAGAGTCTCAGTCCTCTCCTTCATTTCAAATCCCCCTCCAAGGAGACCCTCATGTCTAGGCTGTTATGCTGTCCTTGCTGTAACAGGACAAGCTCACCTTAACCCCCAAGCCCTATGATGCTGTACTAACCATGGAAAAATTGGTCATCAATAAAGTCTACCTGACAATGCTCTGGGCCTCACATTTTTACTCTACTGTTCTAGAAGGCAAGAGCCCAAGGCTGCATGTACCCAAGCAGCTAGGAAGGAGATCTCAAGAAGACTTGGGTCCAATTCTCATCACATTTCTTGTTCTGGGCCACTAGTGCTGATGATATGTGGGAATGGGGGACCTAGGAAGGCCTGAGATTGTCACTTTTCTGGAAATGGGTCTTTCCAAAGTTCATCCAGAGCCCCAGATTACATCTGCAATCCAGGTGGCCTGGGACCTGCTCCCCAACCAAAGACCTGTATGTCTCACTTTCCCTTGCAGGAGCAGCCTCCAGAACTCATCCTTCTCATGGGAAGAAGATGTGGCAGGTCTGTCATTCTGTCATTGCTTCCCCACCCATTGTCCTCATGGCACCCCACTCTTTTGGGTAGACATGAGGCCCACTTTCAGATCCCAAAGTCAGCTTGCGTTTTAAGCTGACCCTGCAATTGTTCATATTGGTAAGAGTGTGAAAGGGTGCAATAGGATGCTTTCATATCCCATGGAGAACATGACTTTCTTATTGTTGCTTTCTGGACTAAACCAACATGGAATCATTTTGAAGTACATTGGAATGGCCAAAAGGGAGATAAACAAACTTCTCAAACAAAAAGAAAAGAAAAATGAATAATGCATCTGCTTTATTCCTGTGTTAATGGAGTATGCATCACCCCTGCGAATAGTCCCTGCTATGCTGTTTGGATACTAAAATGTTACAGAAGTAGCTCTTGCCCTGCCTCACTCTACCCTTAGTTAATAGAAATTCACTCTCACCAGGTAAGGCTTTGTGCACAGTGTCTTTGAGTCAGGTGTAGCTGGGTACATTTTTATCAGTTGACCTTAAATGGACAACTCATTAGTGAGTATGACTTGTCTTGATTTTTCTCACCCAGGGTTAATTGAATTTTTTACTTTTGACAACTTCTTTAAAATAACAGTGGTGAGTTTTGCTTTTTAGTATAATTAACAGTGTTTGACATTTGTTCTACAGCTAGGTGCAAGGTAGTGGCTATAAGAAGCTGAATCTTGTCTGCTTCCATAGTCTGCTTAAACAAACTGTCTGTCTTCATGAATATAGAGACCAAGTTTACTACTTCTGATAAAGAGACCAATTAACATTCATTCCTTGTGCTGGATTTTTTGTTTTGTTTTGTTTTTGTTTGTTTGTTTTGTTTCTTACCATGGGAGAAGAATCCCCATGGAATAAAATGAAACTAATTCCATGCCCTAGTTTGTATGGGTTTCTCCCTTGTGCAAAACTTAGCCATTTCTAGGAAACATTGATTCTTTGTTCCACAGGAAATCTGACAGGCATACAACTCTTGTTCCCTGCACCACTTCAAGTTAGTAAGCCCTTAAGCCTTTTTAACAGCAGACTTCTAAGATTGTATATAGGATTTTTAGCATACTTAGCATTTTAGGTTTTCAGCTGACTTAAAGTACACAGTAGGTTCAGACCTCTTTCTATGACCTTTACTCCATAACCAGCTAAACAAAGACAAATGTCTTTTGGTGTTTAGTGAAAATTCATTGCAGTAGGGAAAAAATTAATCTTATTTTATGACCAGAGAAAGCCTTCAAGGGTAAGCCTCAGAATTTCCTTCTTTGGTAATAATGACCATTACTTGGTCCCCCTCAGCTTGGCATTGAAGAAAGTGACTACACTGATGACTTTTTTCCCTCAATATTTCTTTGAAAAATTCAAGGGCTGTTGGTGACAGCAGACATGTAGTGATAGCTGGCCTCTGGTCTACATAGACCTTGTGACTCTTTGGAAAGCTTATCATTCTTTCCTTCTCAGTAGCTAGAAATTTAGAGTAGTTCAAATCTGTAGGAATAAACCTTTGAGGGCCAAAAAACGTGACATTTGGGAACAATTCTTAAACTGATTAACTAGCTGTAATGTAGTTTTGTGAATTTATTGCTCTGATGTTATAAACCCTGTACCTTCTGGTATATCTGTTCCTAAGTAAGTGTTGTTTTCTCCCTTCTTTATTGTTATAAACAGTGGCACCCATTGAAGTATGTGTTTGATTTTATTTTTTAAGGTTTCATATGACAACTACCTTACTCTTACATGTGTTTCCTCATTGTAAATAAGTCTGTTTTCTTATCTGGATTTTTGTGTGTGTTCTACCAATTAACTGTAATGTTATATTAAAGTCATCACAGAACTAACTACTTTAATGTCAAAAAAAAAAAAAAAAAAAAAAAAAGCTCTCTTCTAAGTCAGAAGAAATCACTGTAAAAAAATAGCAGAAATTCCTTAAAAGATTCAGGTAAACACACAGCTAGGTCTGTGTGTTTACCTGACCTAGGTCTAGGTCTGAACCTACTGTGTACTTTAAGTTCTACATGTTCTACCAATTAACTACTTTAGCAGTTTTAATCCTGTATTATTTCTTCTACTTTGTTTTGTGTAAAGGGAACAAATAAAAGTTTTAAAAAGCTGGGGGGAAAAAGTAAAGAAACTGATATTCTCAGAGATCAGGCTTTGAGAATTGTTCCTCTGGCCTTGCTACCAGTAATAATCTCTTGCTGCCAGATGTTAGTGTCCTTGCCCTCATTTTCTGCTTCATCAGAAGCAAGGAAACAGTAGGAGAAATAGCAAAACCTCGGGTCCTCATTTTTCTTTAGATAGTTGTGCTGGAGCCACTGCTTCAACACGTAGTGGTGCTGTTAAAAACTCTGCTGGTTTTTTACTCTGCACGACCCAGCCTGGACATTTGTCAGTGCTTAGTATGCAGGTCTTCATCCTCTCTTAAAAGATTTATCCTGGCCTGTGTGGGCTTCCTTACTTCCTCAGTACCTCTGGGTAGTTTTTATTTTATTTCATTTTATTTTATATTTGGAGAATACATGGAAATGAACCCAGGTGTTCTTAACCACTGAGCCATATTATATCTCCAGTCCGTCTATTTTTAAATATTGTTTTAAATTTTGAGACAAGCATTTGCTCAGTTGCTTAGTTCCTCACTGATTTGCTGAGGCTGGTTTTCAACTTGCAAACCTCCTGGCTCAGCCGCCTGAACCTGAGTATTTTTGAAACATGATTTCTAAAAGAAATTTTCTTTTGGCTTTCTTTTTTAGATTTTTCCGTGGTTGGTTGTTGAGTTGGCAAACAATATTTTTTTCCTATATGCAGGCTGTGTGTTTACCTGAATCTTTTAAGGAATTTCTGCTATTTTTTTATGGTGATTTCTTCTGACTTAGAAGAGAGCTTTTTTTTTTTTTTTTTTTTTTTTTTTTTTTTTTCTTTTTTGACATTAAAGTAGTTAGTTCTGTGATGACTTTAATATAACATTACAGAGACTTGGAAAAGTTGTGCTGTGTGCACTCTGGAGCCAGTGATGAGGGTCTCACAGTGGAAGGCCAGGCTCCTGTTCTGCACCATAGATGGGCTGTCTGAAAAAGTTGTAAAACTCACACTGTCCTTGTGGCTCTCCACTGTTCTCCATGGATGTTTCTTGTAGCTGTTTAGAACCTGTCAGGGCTTTCAGGTATAATGACATTCTTGTTCAGATGGTTCTGCTTGTATTTCCACTTTTCTCTGGAAGGCATTCATCTGAGCAGATCCTTCTCCCTAGAGCTATTGTCATCAAGGATATAAATGACTTTCTTGCTTCAAACCCCCTGGATTTGATCCCTGTTGTGTTTTTGTTTGTTTGTTTGTTTGTTTGTTTTTAATTTCTCCCACCATAAATAAATAATTTTTTTAAAAAACTATGATATTTCCTTTAAGCTTCTGTAAAGTGTTTTAGTATTTTATATTTTTAAAAATATTTATTTATTTATTTGCTTTTGTTATACACAATGCATTTTATGTTTACGTGGTGCTGAGGATCAAATCCAGGCCACTCACGTGCTAGGCAAGTGATCTACCGTTGAGCCACAACCCCAGTCCCAGTATTTCATATTTGAATATATAAAAAATGGAATTTTGTCTACACAATAGTGGGATGGTGTATTGTTTTACTCTTAGATTCCAGTTAGCCTGGACCATCATTTTGGTCTGTCTCCACGACAACTGCTGTGATCACCATCACTCCATGCCAATAAGGATAGTCAAATGAAGGCTTTCTCTTGATCTCTTACTATCATCTGCTGAAAACTGTACTGCTCAGGATGTCACATGTCTTAAGTCCTTGAGTGTGGTTGTGTGTTAGTGGCCTGGCCATGACCTAGTAGAAGATCTTTTTGGATATTCCATCACTTTGCACAGATCACAGTGTGCTTGCAGACATACATGGTTTGTCTTGTTGACACCCAGACTGTGTTGGATAGTTTCAGATTCTGGGCTGCAAACCTGCTGCTTTACCACATCCTGGAAGTGCTTCTGCCTTAGGTTTATTTGCATTAGCTTTCCTACAGGCACTAGTAATCTCTTTCACAACAGACAACCTTTGCACATGAGGCCCATCCTTGATAAAAGTGTCCCTGAAAAGAATAGTGGTATGTGTCTCGTGACTGTACATTATGCAAGTGAGACATCTGCTGTTCAGAAGAGTTTGACAATCATTAAACATTCAAAAGTATTTTCTGCTGTCTGGTAAGAAGGCTTTTTTTATACTTATGTAACATTTTAAGGATGTTGTCTGGACAAGTTAACATCTTGGGGATACTGAGTTATTTCTGATTTACATGCAATCTTTCCACACACCCCTTTCTGCTTTGACATTAACCACTAGAAATTATCAAATTATTGATTTAATAATCCTTGTGCTTGATTACCTACGTAAATTTTTTTTAGCTTTTTAAAAAATATTTATTTATTTACTTTATTTGTACACAATGCAATGAATTTATGTTTACATGGTGCTGAGGATCAAACCCAGGCCACGCACATGCGAGGTGAGTGCTCCACCACTGAGCCACAATCCCAGCCCCTACTGGTGAATTTTTATCTGGAGTCAAACACCTGCAAACTTCTTATTTTTCTATCAATGTAATCACCTAGGTTGACCTCAATTTCCAGTGAACACATTATGACAACTTATGTGAATGGTTGCCTGAATGTTGTCTATAAGGGAAATTCCTTAGTGAACCCATGCTCAGAGGGTTTGGGTAGGAGAAGATGCTTACATGTTTCCTTCTGAAAATTAAGCACTTCTTTAAGCATGTACCAATAGATTTTCAGAAGGAAAAAGGTGATCAGTAAATACCTTGTTGTTGATGATAACTATGTTCCAAGAGCTGAGTTTCATGATTCCAGCAATTTTCTACTCGGTCATCTTTCTTTCCTAAGGGTAAGTAATATCAGGAGGGCTAATATTAGATCTCTATAGCATAGGACTTGTTAGCATGTGCAATAAATATGGAAACAACAAAGAAGTTAGAAGTGGCATGGAAGCCCATTTTACTTACTGTGAGCTCACCACAGGAAGGGTGTAAAACACTGTAATCATTGCATTGTGAATGGCCCAACTTTAGTGTTGGAATGGCTGTGAAAATTTGAGTGCACTAAAGATTTAATGGACCAAATCATGGAATTAATCAGGAGGCCAGAGGATTACGTGAACATCATGCATGTTGAGTATATCTTTCTCATGTTGTCAACCTATCCTGGCCTCCACTATACATTTGTAGGGTATTTTAGATCTCAGTGACCTTTGAGGATATAACTGTAGACTTCACTCAGGAGGATGGGCTTTGCTGGATCTATCCCAGAAGAACTTTTACAGAGATATGATGCAGGAAATCCTCAGAAACCTGGGTTTTATAGGTAATGCTGATGGTTCTTTACTTAATCAAATGGAGAACTTGTGTTTATATTAGTAATTTATGCCGAATGTGAAAAGGGAATCATTTGGTGAATTATTGCATCATGAAAATCACCTAGTACTTGGAAAAGCATTTTTAGCTCATATAAATTTATAATGATTGTTCTGATTTGGCATCTTAGGAAATAAATGGGATGACAAAAACATTGAAGATCAGATCAAAAATTCTGGGAGCAATCTCAGGTATTTGTACTCACAAGAGAAATCCTTCAAAAAACCTGCCAATGTCATATATATTTTTAAACAAGTCAACCAAAAAATCATGCACAACTTGAAATGTTTTTATGAAATATTTTTATTTTTATGATTTTTTACCAGAAATTATATTTAACTGTAAGAGATAATGAGTCTTTTCCAAGTACTTGACCTGCAAAAAGTGCTATAAAATTGCATATGCAAAGATCCCTAATGGGATAATATCCATAGGAAAGCTGTGTTGCTTAGGGTTGTTTCTTGTTAATCTTTTTATTTTCAAGCAATTTGAACAAGTCAGAAAACCTAGGCTTTACCTGATGTTGGTAGTAGTGTAAGGCTGTTCAAGCATTTACCTGATGTTGATGTAAGCCTAGGACATATAGATAATGAGAACTTTATGAATGAATCAAGCATTGATAATGTACTTTTCATTCTTCAAAGAAGTCATATGGTAATTTCAAAGCCAAGAAAATAGTATGGGAAAATTTTCAATGAGATTCCAATACTTAACCAAAGAAATATTTTAATAGAGTAAATATGTGTGACTGCATTAGGTGTGTGAAAGACTTCATATGTTCTTCATTCCTTCATAGGCAGATCACATCTCTCTCTGGATACATATGCTACATGCATGAGAAATGTGAAGAGAAGCTATGTGAATTTAAATAATATAGGAAATCTCTGGTTTCTTTCAAAAATATTCATATACCAATGATATTACAAAATGGAGATAGGCCTTATAAAACTACAGAATGTGGGAAAGTCTTCATTTGTCCCAGTTCCATTCAAAGTCATGAAGAATTTCATATGGGGTGTCAACCCTATAACTGTAAAAAAAAAAAAAAAAAAAAAAGTGGTGAAGCCTTTTTTTCTTCAACAAGTGTTCAAAGACACATGGTAACACAAAGTGGAGGTAAAAATTTTAAATGTGAGATATTTGGAAAAGCCTTTCATTTCTCCTCTCTATGTAGAAGACTTGAAAGAACTCATCCTGGAAAGAAACACTATGAATGTAAAGAAGGTGGTGGAAACTTTATTTCACTCACAAGTTTTCAAAGTCACACAATCATGCACACTAAGAATGTGCCTATTAATTGCAAGGTTTTTGTGGAAGACTTTGCTTGTCCCAGTTTATTTAGAATACATCAGAGAACGCATACTGGAGAGAAACCCTCTGAAGGGAAGCAGTGTGGCAAAGCCTTCTCTAAGTCCTCTACAGTTCACTCAGATGAACAAAGTTAAACTGGAGAGAAACCCTATAAACGTAAACAATGTGGAAAAGCCTTTGTTAGATTCAGTCACCTTCAGACACATAGAAGTGCACATAATGGAGAGAAGCCATATGTATATTAGCAGCATGGAAATGCCTTTTCTACATTGCATCAGCTTCACATGCATGGAAGAACTCATGCGGGAGAAAAGGCATACAAATATAAGCAGTGTGGCAAAGCCTTTACTACTTCCTCTTACCTTCAGATACATGAACAAAGCCATACTTGAGAGAAGCCCTGTGAATATTATTATTGTGGACAAACCTATGTTAAATCCATTCACCTTCAGACACATGAACTGAAGGAGCCTATAATCAAGGAGATAGCTAAAGATTGCGGTTAGCTGAGAGCCATAAAAGATGTTCTAGTTTCCTCTGATAGTAATACATTAGTCAAAGAATCTTTGTATGCCCGTGAACACTCTGTGACTCACCTGTAAGCTCGAGCTGTAAGCACGTGTCCTTGTTAAAGCTATATGTATATAACTGGGTGAGTTTGGTTAGTGTGTGTGGGAAGAAGAAGAAGGTGGTGGTTGGAGTTAGAGCATTTGGAGTGATTGCTGGAGCCGGAGAGAGAAGAAGAATAAAAGACCTTTTTTCATTTTCATCCTGCCTCCGAATTTTCCTGCGGCGTTCATTGCTCCAAGCGGTTTTCTCTTCAGGCAGTGACAATGAACAAACTGATACTAGAAGAAAGCCCTATGATGTAAACAATGTGGAAAAGCATTTGCTATATCCATTCACCTTCAGATACATGAAGGAACTTATACTGGAGAAAAGCCCTATGAAAGTCAGCAATGTGGAAAACCGTTTGCTAAATAAAGTAACCTTCAGACACACAAACAAATTCATACTGGATAAAATCCCTATAAATGTCAACAATGTGAAAAAGGCTTTTCTACATCCCGTCAGCTTCACAGACATGTAAGAACACATACTGGAGGGAAGCCTTATGAATGTAAACAATGTGGTAAATCCTTTGCTACATTCAGCACCCTTCATATACATGGAAGAACACATAGTAGAGAGAAGCCCTATGAATGCCTACAATGTGGAAAAACCTTTGCTCAACCAGTAATCTTCAGAGACATAAATGAACTCATACTGGAAAGAAGGCCTATGAATGCTTACAATGTGGAAAAGCCTTTGCCAGATTTAGTCTGCTTCAGATACATGAACAAACTCAGACTGAAGAGAAGTTCTATGAATGTAAGCATTTTGGCAAAGCCTTCACTCAATCCTCTCACCTTCACTCACATGAACAAACTCATACTGGAGAGAAGCCCTATGAATGTAAACAATGTGGAAAATTCTTTGCTACATCCCATCAACTTCACAGACATGGAATAAAACATACTGGAGGAAAGCCCTATGAACGTCAACAATGTGAAAAAGCCTTTGGTAGATCCAATGAACTTCACATACATGAAAGAATGAATACTGGAGAGAAGCCCTATGTATGTAAGCAGTGTGGCAAATCCTTCACTCTGTCCTTTACCTTTCACTCACATGAACAAAAGCATACTGGAAGCTGGGCGTGGTGGCACACGCCTGTAATCCTAGCATTTGGGAGGCTGAGGCAGGAGGATCGCGAGTTCAAAGCCAGCCTCAGCAATGGCGAGGCACTTAGCAACCCAGTGAGACCCTGTCTCTTAAAAAAAAAAAAAAAAAAAAAGCATACTGGATAAAATCCCTATGAGTGTAAACAATGTAAAAAAAACCTACACTACTTCCTCTTCCCTTCAAATACTTGAATGAACTCATACTGCAGAATAGCCCTATGAATGTCAGCAATGTGCAAAGCCTTTGTTTCCTCCAGTCAGCTTCTCTCACATGAATGAACTCATACTGCTGAGAAATCATATTCATAAATACAATTGGCAGTCTTTTGTTATTGCTGTTTCACTCATAAACATGTAGAAAGTACACTGAAGAAAATTCTTTGAATGTGAAATGTGGTAAATCAATATTCCTTGTCATATTCAAAGACAAAACAGGGCTTTCATGCTGAATATACATATAGATAGATGTGAATATAGTACTGGGGATTTAGTCTGGTGGCCCTCTACCACTGAGCCACATATCTATTCTTTTTAATTTTTTTTTTTATTTTTAGACACGAACTTGCTGAGTTGCTAAAGGTGCTGAGGCTCGCCTCAAACATGTGATCCATCATCCTCAGCCTCCTGAGTCTCTGAGATTAAAGGCATATACCACCACATATCACTGAATAACTCTTTAAATGTGAAAAAATATGGCAATCATTCCATTTTCCCTGTTGCCTTCAAATCCATTTCACTCACATTGGTAAACCAACCCTCTGAATGTGGGGGATTTGCTACATCCTGTCAGTTCACATCCCAGCCTGATTGTCCTTCTCATATATGAATATACTCATGGACTATGTGAGAAATGTGGGAAATCGTCTAAGAACATGGAAGACTATTTTTGAAAGTTTTATGCCAAAATGAATGAATCCTATGCAAGTAAGAAATACAAAGGTTTCTGATGGTCTAGTTTTGTTCAGTTGTATGAAAGGACTCATACTGTAGAAAATCCTGTGCATAAGCAATATGGGGCAGTATTTAAATTTCACATTTTTCTTGAAAGACTTAAAAGATTTCACATCAGGGAGAACACTTCTGCTTTTTAAAATAAGAGGTAAAACTTTCAAATTTCCAGGTTTATTTAAACAGCATGGAATAACTCACAGTGGAGAAAAGCCTTGTATGTACAAATGTGGTGAGACTTTCAGTTGTTTCAGATTCAGTTAGACTTGTTCTGTATTGAGGGAATATTTTTAAATTTAATTTTATTATTTTGGTACCTGGGATTCAACTCAGAGATGCTTAACCACTGAGCTGAAACCCTGTCCTTGTTAATTTTTTTTTTTTTTTTTTCAATTTTGAGATATGGTCTCACTGGATTTCTTAGGTCCTAAGTTGCAGAGGATGGCTTTAAACTTGTTATCCTCCTACCTCCACCTGATATACTAATGCACTGCCTTCAGCTAAAAACCTCTTTTTTGAAGAATTCAGTGTAGGTGTCTGAAAAGAGAGGTTGCCTTCATTTCTCTTTTGTCTATTCAGAGGTAATAATAATGCAACCTGAAGTGGATGTAAGGATTGCATCAGCTTGAAGATATGAAAGCAACAAGTTTTTCTGGGTTAAATCTCAACTATTGTTATATTAATTTATTTCTGTATTTTAAGATTTTTGCATTTGTATCAACTCTCACATATTATGACATAATCTTATATATGCTGTGGTTGTACATGTGTATAAATTATACTATGTAGTATAATTTGGTACTAAAAATATGTTATATAGAATAGTTTATAAGATTTGTAGTTAAAATATATGGAATGTTATTTGCAGCATTTTAATCTTTTTAAAGAGATTTCATCTCTCTCTACTTTTCTTAAGTACATTTTTCTCTCATATTGTCCATTTTTTCTACTAAACGCCTTAGTAAATAAATGATATTTTAGATAATTAAAAATGTTTTTCCAGGCTCATGTATAATTCTGATATTTTCTGTCTCCTCAAATATCTCATGATTATTATATTAGATGTGTCACAATAAACATTGTGAACTGTTTTAAATATAATTACCAGGGTCTGTGTATCGAGGAGGAAGATCAAAGTATCATCATCATCATCATCATCATCATCATCATCATCATATCTGGTGTGCTTAAGCACTGAGCCCCCTCCCTTGCACTTTTTATTTTTATTTATTTATTTATTTATTGGTATTGAGGATTAAACTCAGGGGCACTCGACCACTGGGACACATCCCCAGCCCTTTTTTGTATTTTATTAGAGACAGGGTCTCACTGAGTTTGCTAAGTGCCTTGCCATTGCTGAGGCTGGCTTTGAACTCGTGATCCTCCTGCCTCAGCCTCCCAAGTGCTGGGATTACAGGCATGTGCCACCACCGCGCCCGGCTTATTTTTGTTTTGATGAAGGATCTTGCTAAAGTCTTGCCAAGATCCTCACTATGTTGCTGACACTTGGCTTGAACTTGGGATCCTCATTCTGTAGCCACTATGATTAAATTCAGCACTACCATGCTCAGCTCTTGGATGTTTCTTGAAACCCTGAAGCAAATCAAACTGTTCCTTGTTTGTGTAGAGTTTCCAGGTGTTAACCTATTCAGAAGCAAAAATCACTTCTTAATGTGTTTGTGCATATTAACGTCCTTCAAGCTCTAAGATTTTTGCATTTTAGTGATCATCATAAGAACTTTAATTCACACCTTATGTTAGAAATTTTAATTTTTTCAGTTTAAGTAAACTGAAATCTACCTAGAAAAAGTTTATTTTAGATAATTTCTGGTAAAAATAGGGGTGGAAGAACAATTTAAATACTTAAGGGAACAAAATATTTATTTCTATTAAGATGACATGCTATAACAAACTTTTATAAATCACAATGAGTATTATCAGACTTTTTTTTTCCCAAGAAATAGTGTAAGATTTCCTTCTATGCACCAGGCACCAGGTAAGCACTTTAGCAGGGTTAGGGAGGTTATCAAACATGGCATGGTGCTCATATGAGTGTTTTCTTGAGAACCACATGAAATCAAAAAAGGAATTACCTGAAAGGGGTAATTTTTGCCACTCACACAACACACTTATATGCACATGCACACTTTTGTACAGGATCAAGTCACCCTTATCTGTACATACACTCCCTAGTGCGCTTCTTTAATCTTCACTATGTATTGTGACTATTGATGTGTTAGATTTTTCTCACAACATTGCTGCCCACTATTCCTTCTCAAAAATCATTTGTTATGATTTCACAATTTAGTCTTTTGTGTCTTTCTAGAGTTTCATTATACATTGTATATGTTATTATCTCCACTCCAGCGTTATGTACAGATTGGTGAAATGTCTCTTTCTTTTCTCTCCTTCCTTCATTCTTACAGATTTTGCCCAGGAGTGCTCCACCACTGAGCTTAGCCTTAGTTCTTTTAATTGTAATTTTTTTGAAATGGAGTGAGGCTGGTTTCAAACTTATGGTCACCCTCCCTCTGTCTCCTAGCAATTGGGACCATAAACATGTGACCTTGTGTGCCCTGCATCTGGCCTCTTCCTTTTCCATGATGTCTTATAGGTCTGTTCATGACTCTGGGACCACCACTCTATCATTAATGCTTGTTCTAAATCTCAATTGTTGTGTGTATGTAGGCACATTAAAGAGCATTATAATATTTTCACTTCTCTGTATTGTTTGGAATGGCATCTTCTCAAAATATATTTTGCCCTTTACTTAATTTGAGTTGATTTTTCTTCTCTTTTTGTGGTGCCTGGGACTCAATCTTGCCTTTTGCATGCAAGGCAGGTGCTTTAGCACTGAGCACTCTTTATTTCAGGTCATGTATTTGCTGATGCTGTGTGTGTGGACCCCACTGATGACCACATGAGTAGATGCAGCTCTGCAGGTGTTTCTTCAACATTTACAGCTTGTCCCTTCTTCTAGCAGCAAACTAAAAACTGACATCTAATGTACCTCTTCTTAACATGATTAACACTTATGTGGAATATTCCAGGAAACACAGTACTGAATTCTCTCTGTGTTTAGGGTGCCTCAGTAACCCTAGGTAAATCATGTGATGATTTTCTTAGTACACAGTGTGTGACCAAAGGCCAGGTAAGGATAGTCCCAGTCTGATGTCCTAATGTAGTGGCACCCACTTCTCCACCTATAAATCTTAAATAAGCTTTTCCAGAGACCCTCACCATAATTTTCTTCAAAGAGAATCTCGGGAATTTTTTTTTTTTTTTGTACCGGGGTGTCCAACCTCATCTTCCCTACATCACTAATGGAGCCTCCACAGGCTAAAGATCTCAGGTTATTGCATGGAATTCTTATTTTAACATTATACAGCAGGGTCTCTGATGGGAATTCAGGAACACCGGTTTGAAGGTTCCCAGACACTTTACTTTACTTATTATTATTATTATTTTTTGGTACTGGGCATTGAACTCAGGGGCACTCGACCACTGGGACACATCCCCAGCCCTTTCTTTTATTTTATTAGAGACAGGGTCTCACTGAGCTGCTAAGTGCCTGGCCATTGCTGAGGCTGGCTTTGAACTCTCGATCCTCCTGCCTCAGCCTCCCAAGTGCTGGGATTACTGGCACATGCCACAGCCCCCAGCCCCCAGACACTTTACACTTGCAACCTTCTTACCTAGCAGTCGTGACCCATATAAAGTTTACAGTGGGAGCAGCACCTCAGAGGTGGTGAGCACACACAAAGGCAATACCCCTCTCGACCCTACAGCCAATACATTTCCAGAAGTTTTGCTTTTCATTGCTTTCACTGTGTTTCAGGGTGGTCCTGCATGTTGCTGTAAACTTCTGAAGGACCTTGCTGTGCTTTTCTGGAGTAATTCTGCCAAAGAGCCCTGGACACCATTGGTCCTGTGGTCTCTTAATGACTGTGGAGCAGGAGGCACTTGCACTTATGCCCATTTACTTTTGGGTCTATAGAACTTTCTGTGCCACTACCACCCAGTTATGCCTGGATCTGCTCTTTACTGTTGCCTTCTTACCTGCACTGCCTGAGCTCAGAGTCCCCTCATTTCTCCCCACTCATGTTCCTTCTTTCTAATGGCCTTGGTGGCCATCCAGGATAATTCGCCTCTTATGGGGCCTCACTGATTCCAGCCAGTCCCCACTCAGTAGAGGGTTAATTATAAGGATTATTTAAGCATTAATAAGTTCTGGCCGGGCGCGGTGGCGCACGCCTGTAATCCCAGCACTGGGGAGGCCAAGGCAGGAGGATCGCGAGTTCAAAGCCAGCCTCAGCAATGGCGAGGCACTTAGCAACTCAGACCCTGTCTCTAATAAAATACAAAAAAGGGCTGGGTGTGTGGCCCAGTGGTTGAGTGCCCCTGAGTTCAATCCCTGGCACCAAAAAAAAATAAATAAATAAATAAATAAATTCTGACAAAATGATGGAAATTTAGACTTTATGATTTTTCTAACTTTATGGTAACCCAACTTCATCTGGGTCAAACAATTATTCATAGATTAGTAGATATCAATCTACTAATATTGGGATTGTTATGTTATCTTTGCTTATGCCTATGCCTACTGAATTTTATGTGCCCACCAGCATTAAGAAGAAAACAGATATTATCCATCTAATAGGCCTTAAAAAAATGAGAAAAAGTAGCTGTAGGAGTTCTGTTTTTGGGATTGAGGTATTTTGCCGCCTACAGCAACGATACCGCGGAAAAGAAATCAGAGGCAGACTGGGAATGAGTAGTTTCTTTATTCTTGCTTCTTCTTCTCTCTCTCTCCATCTCTGATGCCCCCGGCCTGGTTAAATACTCTTCACCCATTAAGCATACACGTGTACAGGTGCGGCACAGAAAGATTCTTAGTCAAATTCATTAAGGTCATGTGTAAACAAGTAAACGCCTCCTCTTGGCTCTCAGCGAGCCGTCATCTCAGCTACTTCCTCATTAAAGACTCTTACAGAGGTCTCTGACAAACTTCATGATTGTGGCATGCTTGGTGACTGGAAAGTTTCTGTGCAAAGACACCAAATGCCTGGATCTTTTTTTTTTTTTTTTTTTTTTTTTTTTTTTTTTTTTTTTACTAGGGATTGAACTCAGGGGCACTTGACCACTGGGCCACATCCCCAGCCCTTTTTTGTATTTTATTAGAGACAGGTTCTCACTGAGTTGTCAAGTGCCTCATCATTGCTGAGGCTGGCTTTGAACTCGCAATCCTCCTGCCTCAGCCTCCCAAGTGCTGGGATTACAGGCGTGTTCCACCACACCTGGCTTGAAATGCCTGGATCCTAAGAAGTTTCTGTGCAAGACATGGAATACCTTGTTACTAGGAAGCTTCTGTGCAAAAGAATGGGATTCCTGGCTGCTACAGCAATGTTCTTCACGAGGATACCCTGTTTTCTAGACTTGGAATGCCAAGCTGTTTTCCCTTGATGCTATTGGGATAACTATGCAGGTACACTGTCTGCTTTCCATGGTAATGTCTTTGGTGTAAAGGGGCTCTGTGTTTGTATTAACGTGGACATTATCTCAGTTAGCAAGCACTTGGGGTTAAAGGAATACTAGTTGGAATGTCATCATGATAATAAAAATAATGTAACATTTTTGAGTTAATTATCTTGGCAACAGGGAGGAGCAGCCACTTGCCTGCCTTCTTGTACACTGTGTATGTGTCTGTCCTTTGTTCATTTCTTAAGAGGTTTCTTAGCAAGTACTCTAAACACTCCCCCTATGCTATGGAGCCTTGGTATGCTTTGCCCTGGTGTTGCCCAGGTGTGTGTTGTGCAGAGGGTGTCTCTCCCTGTAATGTGCTGCCTTGGAACATTTGGCCCCAGGGTCACCCAGGTGTGTACTAGAGGGTGGGATTCTCTCCCTGTCCTGAAGAACCATGGTACACTCTGCCCTACCCTAAGTACTATGTCAGGAGTAGAGAGGGTGGCCTCAAGCAGAAAACCAGGTTTCTGATCTGCTGTAACAGTGCAATTTAAGTGACCCCCATTGACATGCACCCCAATCTAGGAAGACTCTGCAAGGGGCTCTGGCTGTATTGTGCTTCCTGGAATATGCTACCAGGAAAAACTGTGTTCATGTCATCTGCGAATAGCTGTGATTTTATACTTTAAATTTTTAGTGGTAGACTTTGGTAACCACAAATTACATTTAGCCAAACCTGAGTCCACCAAGTGGGAAAGGGGTTGGAGATGAAATTTTTTTTTTCTCTTAATAATTTGCTATTTGGATAGTGCTTTCTTAGTGTTCCACATTAAGGCCTTTTTTTGCTTTGACTTGGAATAATTTCTATGTCACCATATTGCTTGGTTTGGTAAGTGCCTAAAATATGCATAAAAATTTTAAAATGGCTACTGAATTTGCCAATCCCTAGAGTAGAACCAAATAGCCCTTAACAAGGGTCAGCCAATTCCTGTAGCTCTACTTCAAGTGCTACTAAACTCTCCAATCAGGTCTACATTGTATGGTACATGCTTTGGAGAGAGTGGTTTGTGCTCAGACTAATGGATTCACTAATTTATCCTTAAATTTTCAAAGTATTCTAAGCAAAACCTTACCCACAACCTATTCATGTGTCACAGATTTTGTGTGTCCAAATATTTAAGGTAGCAAACATTGCTAAAAATGGGGTGATTTTCACTGCTATCTCCGTTACCAGGGTCTTGATGTGTTTCTCATAGTGTTCATTTGGAAAAAATGGTCAAAAGACAGTTGTGTGGTACAGAATTTTTTAATAATCACAGCTTAAGCTGTACAGTAGCACTTTGTCTTTAACAGATAGTTTTGAAAGCATCCCACCTAATGAAACAGTTTTGCAACTTCTTAATTTAAATCTCTGATTTAGTAGAAATATTTCATAGTGGTATGTGACCACTTGATGCAGTCTGGATTCATTTGTAATAAATCCATTTGCCAAAGGCAGGAGTTGCAGGCTTGCTACTGGCCAGTGTGAAGCACAGGAGTGAATGCAACTGTCCTAGGGTGGGGGAATTCTTTGTAGTTTAGTCTTGGTGAGAATGTCAGTGCAGGAATCAGACTCCTAAAAGGGCTACAGTATCTCTTGATAGGTCCTGACTACCACTTTTGAGCAATCATGTTGGTATGTGAGTTGACCAGTGGATGGCCACTTTCTGATGTATTTGTTGAGTAGCTGAGACAGTAGGGAGGAGGTACAATGATTAAATGAGAATTAAAAGAGTCTTTGCTATACTGAAGACATGATTTGACAGCCAAACACCTTAACAAGTAACCTCTTGGACCTTTAGTCACATATTTTCTCCAAGTATGCATTTCCCACTAACTTTTGTAACATGATTGTTTTGTTAAATGAACTGAGATGAATATGAAGAGGTTTTATTTAATTGGCATATGGTACAAGAAATTTTGAACACCTGCAACAGACTTAAATTTCAATTCTTGTTATAATTTTATGAAAAATTGTGAAATTCTCAAAATTCTTATGAATCACTTGGTGCAGTTACACACACCTGGAACCACAGTGGCTTGGGATGGTGAGGCAAGAGAATTGTGATTTCAATGCCAGCCTCTTCAAAATAAAAGCACTAAGCAACTCTTTGAGTCCCTGTGTCTAAATAAAATACAAAAGAGAACTGGGGATGTGGCTTAGTGTTTGAGTGCAAGTGAGTTCAATTCCCAGTATTCCCCCACAAAAATGCATATGAATCAAGTTTTAATAAAGTGTATGATGGGTGGAGGGGCCTATGCATTATACCTTTATTTTCTTTGGATTCTGAAGCTTGGTTTGCCAGTGCAGGAACTATGTAAAATGAACAAATTCAATATTAAGCAAGTATAACCATTTTTAAAATAATGATATAGCAAGGCCATGATGTGCAATTTCCTGCTCTGGGAACCCTCAGTGATTTATGGTCATCAAAAGTGGCCATGATTGGGGCTGGGGTTGTGGCTCAGTGGTGGAGCACTCGCCTCGTGCATGCGCGGCCCGGGTTCGATCCTCAGCACCACGTAGAAATAAACACATTGTGTACAACTAAAGCAAATAAATAAATATTAAAAAAAAAAAGTGGCCATGATTTCTTATCATGAAGAGGTTGGGAAAGCCTCTTCAGTGCAGATGTCTCTGAAGGTGCTACGAGTGCCTGTCTATTCAGTTTTTTTTCATGGAAGAATACCATATGGCACTGCCTGATTAGTAGATGGCATCATCATGGAGATTATGTGAGACCTATAAGTGAGGAACACATTGCCACTACGTCCAGTGCAGCCTAAAAAGTGTTGTATTTGCTTGTCTTTAAGGAGTGTGTCGGGGATTCTTTGAGGAGGATGTCTACAATGTAAGGTCAACACTTTGCTCCTTGTCAAAGGGGGATTCTTCAAATCTCAATTTAAGGTCACGTGTGAAAAGCTGTTGAGTAGTCTGTGTTTTGTCCTTTTAGAGGTAAGAACAATTCGCACTAAAAATGGCTATTGAAGTGGAATAACAGAAAAATATTATATATATATTTTAATGTGGAAACTCAAAGCTATAAATTTTCTTTTCAGAATTCCCTTTATATTATCTGAAAGATTTTTTACATTGTGTCTCTTCTCTCCTTTGTTTCAAGTATTTTTTAATTTCTCTTTTTAATTTATTTTATGAAGCATTCTTCTTTTAAAAGTGTATTATGTAATTTTTTTGTTGTTGTTGTTGTTGGTGCTGGGGATTGAACCCAAGATCTTGTACATGCAAGGTAAGCACTCTACCAAATGAGCTATATCCCCAGCCCTGTATTATGTAATCTTCAGGAGTTACAATGGTGTCTGCTTTTTATCTTGTTGTTTTCCAACCTTTCTCCATTATGATCTAACTGAATGCAAGGAATTGTCTCTAATTTTTGTTTTTGATAAACTTGTTTTGACCCCTAAAATATGATGAATTTTAGGAAATATTCCATGTGCCACTGAGAATGAAGTGAATTTTGTTGTCAATGCATGAAATATTTGATGGATTTTTCTTGGGTCCTTTTGATTAATAATGCTTTTTAGTTTTGAAGAATCTTTACTGAGTTTATGTCTAGATGACTTATGTAATAGTAAGAGAGTTGTGTTGAAATCACCCAATTTAGTAATTTCTTTGATTCTTTATATCCAGAAAGGCTTGTTTTATATGTGTAGTTGCATTGAATATTGGAGTATAAATATTTACAATCATTAATTTTTTTTTGTACAATTCCCTTAACCAGTATGGAATGGCATTGGCTGTAGTTTAAAATGCTACTATAATCAACAGACTACATATTTTTAATATAAATTATTTCCTTTGGATATTCTCCCATTAATAGTGCTGCTGAATCCACTGAAAGTTCTACTTTTAGTTTCTAATAAGCTCCCAAACTTTTTTGCAAAATGTCTATACTATTTTACATTCCATCCAACAATTTATAAGGGTTCCTGTTTCTCAACAGCCTCATCAGTATTTGTGATTTCTTTCTTCTCTTTTGTAATAGCGTTTATAAATTGGGTGGGATGATTGCTGTTTATATTTGGCTTTTCTTAACACCTTTTGAAAGTGGGTAGATGGAGAAATGGGAAAGTTTTAACACTTGGATTGCCGGGGTCCAGCCCCAGCAGGGTCAGGGGTCTTCCTGGTCAAGGGGTTGTGACGGGGTAGACAGCATCGGCGATGGGATGGACAGCAACCACACAGACTCACAGGCCAGTGTAGAATGCTGACAAGTTTATTGGGTTCACACACAGTTTTTATACATTTTTTAAAGTTTACCATGCCAAGAATGTGGTTAGCATAAGACGCATAGAATTCTTTGTACAGAACAGACTTACTGGAAAAAGTGATTGTATGAGATAATAACACCCCCACCACATCCCTTGCTATTGTTTTACATCTATGAATATGATCAGTAAAGTTGATCTGAAGTTCCTATTCCTACCTAAATGTACTTAACAATATTCATCACCTTGTGTTTCACAATAGTAAACATGCCAGTCCTTTGACTCTATTCTTGCCTAAGTTAAACTTTAAGTTCGGGTTAGTCAAGAGGGCAGTGATCTCAGTGGTTGCCATGGCAAGGGTTAGTCAAGAGGGCAGTGATCTCAGTGGTTGCTATGGCAAATTTCCTTGTAGATAATTGCCATATTGTTTAGTAAAGTAAATCTTACTAGAACGGGGTCACAGGCACCAAAGGGACTTTTTCCCATGGGGTCTCTTTAGCGGGAAGTACTTTGATATTATTCTGTTTCTGATTACTATCAGTGAGGCTATGTGCTTTTTGCTTACTCATAACTGGAGAAACAGGTGGATCTGTGACTGTTCTCATATATAACAATACATGTTTAAAACAATCACTCCAGGAAAAAGACAAATCACACGGTGGCAGAAAATTATTTACTGTTTGTGGTAGGGAAGGGGTTATGGTTTCTAATATTTCATTAATATTTTTAGAAAATACCATAGCATTCCTTCCACCCTCAGTGATCACTACTAAGGAATAACATGAGTAATATATTATTAGAAAAATAGTGCAAAAAAGGCACCAGAGCCCAGAGGCATACATCTGGCATTTTCCCGAGATGATGAGTCCTTGCAAACATCATTCTCCCAGTGGATCCTTGTCAAACACTGGTTGGGTTGCCAGGTGCCCCCGCATTGGATGTTTCAATTTGTGGTTAATGAAGCTTTATATGTTCCTTCTCAATGATTTGATATCTACAGTTTTATATATATACAGAAACATACAGACACACATATACACGTACATATATTCATTTTTACTTTGGTTAATTAAAATATAAACCCATCCATTTTTCAGATACATTACCTAAATCCATTTCAGGTATAATTTAGTTAGAACATGCATTTATTTAAAGCTTCTATGCTTATATTTATTTTCAGAATGTAAGAAATACTCATGTGTATCCATATGTGTTACATGTATACATATGTGTAATGTTGTATATGGTTTTACGTATGTGTTTGAGCAGTGTAATATCTGGTATCTAGGAAAGTTCACTTCAAACTGCTGAATCTCAGTTGTGTTTTTTTTTTCTTTTTTGAACGTGTGAGTGATGTATATCCACTTCAATATTTTTTGTAACTCCAACTGTATATGAACTATCAGAACAAATATTGTCTCATTTGCAAAAATGACCAAAAGTACAAATGAGAGCTTGAAGTTCTGCTCAAGATGCAGAATTATAAGCCGGGCGTGGTGGCGCACTCCTGTAATCCCAGCACTTTGGGAGGCTGAGGCAGGAGGATCACGAGTTCAAAGCCAGCCTCAGCAATGGCAAGGCACTTAGTAACTCAGTGAGACCCTGTCTCTAATAAAATACAAAAAAGGGCTGGGGATGTGGCCCAGTGGTTGAGTGCCCCTGAGTTCAATCCCTGGTACCAAAAAAAAAAAAAAAAAAAAAAAAAAAAAAAAAAAAAAAAAAAGATGCAGAATTATATAAGGTTTGTATTACCTCTGTATGAGCATGGCTATAAAAAACTGATTTACCTGAGCTTTATCCATCAGTGAACACTGACATGGCCCCCATCTATTCCTTGAGCTTGCACAGTTTTTTTTTTTTTAAATAAATGTAGTTACTAAGGCAAATTGAATAATTTTATCATGAGGATAATGACTTTATATCTGGCCAAAAAAATTAGTAAAAGTTACTTGCCAAATATTAAAAGTTTGGAGAAGTCCATAGCTCTGTTGAGTAGAATTTGGGATTATAATAGCATTAGGTTCTGATTCAAACAGTCTAGTGCAGCACAATTCACAATAGCTAAACTGTGGAATCAACCTAGATGCTCTTCAGTAAGTGTATGGATAAAGCAAATGTAGTATATATACACAATGTAATATTACTCAGCAATAGAAGAGAATAAAAACATGGCTTTTGCAGGTAAATGGATAAAGTTGGATAATATAATGTTAAGCGAAGTTAGCCAATTCCAAAAAGCCAAATGCCGAATGTCTTCTCTGATATAGGGAGGGTGATTCATAGTGAGGTTGGAATGGAAAGCATAGAAAAATTAGATGAACTCTAGAAAGGACAATGTGGAGGGAGAATGGAGGTAAAAAAAAATAGTGGAATGAGATGGACATTTTTATCTTAAGTACATGTATGAATACATGAATAGTGTGAATATACTTTGTATACAATCACAGATATGTAAAATTGTGCTCTATATGTGTAATATAAATTGTAATGCATTTTTGCTGTCATATATAACAGCTTAGAAAAAAAAAAAAGGTGCAGGAGAGGTAGCTCAGTGGAAGAGCACCCCTGGGTTCAATCTCCAAAATTGCAAAAAATAAATAAATAAATAAACAAATAAATAAATCTCAACAACAACAACCAAAAAACTCCCAATGATTGCCATATTGCTCCTGTAGGAGCATGAATAATGGGAAATATAAATAAATATATAGGCTCCTGTGGGTTAATTCTGGTAATCAAGCATTGTATTAAAAAAATTCAACCTTATTTAAGTCTGTTCTCACTTCTGCTGTGAGCTGACAAGGAGAATTCAGAGAAGCGTCCCCCTGTAAGATCTAAAAAGAAGGACTCAATATTGCAGTACTTAGTTTTAAAGATGGTTTCAGCCAATTAATATTACCTAATAATTTTTGAAAAGCATTAAGTCTGTGCAATCCATTGAAGCTTATTTGTAAGTTCTAAGGACAAACTGTACATTCTTCTATTATACTACCTAATACAAAAAAAAAAAAAAAAAGTGATCTTTTTTGCACCTTTTCAGGCACTATGCACAAACCCATTGCAGTATGTGAATTTTCTAATTGAGCAAAGACTTTTAAAAGTACACCTCGACTAGTCTAAGCTAAAAGTATATCATCCATAATATCAATAATATATGCATCAGGGGATTAATTCCTTTCTCACACGTGTGATAGCTTGTGCCACAAAATTCTGACAAAAAGTTGGACTATTACACATATTCTGAGGTAACACCTTCCAGCAATATCTCTTAACTGTTACTTAACAATTTATTGTTGGTACACTAAAGGCAATTTTTTTTACAGTCATCTGGTTGCAAAGGTATAGTGAAAAAACAATCTTTCAGATCCAACACCATTAGAAGATAATCTAAAGAAATGGCTGTAGGAGGAGGAAGCCCTGGTTGTAAAGTTCCCATGGGCTCAATAGCAGAAATTGATTGCCCTGAGATCTTGCAACATCTTAATTTACCAGGCTTTTTCATAATTACAAAAATTGGTGTATTCCAGGGACTGAGATTAGGTTCTATATGGCCAAATTGACATTTTTCCTGAACCAACATACTGGCTATTTTAAGTTTCTCCCCTGTTAAGGGCAACTGACAAACCCAAATGGGCTCTTTTGTAAAGCCACTTAATTGTTTCTGCTGTTTTTTGCCAAACATTTTGACTGGGTGAATTAATAATTGTTTGCTGGGCAGACTGGGTTATAAGTAAATACTTTTCATGTGAATTCTCTTCAAATTAACTTTTTTTTTTTTTTTTTTTTTTTTTGTATCAGGGATTGAACTCAGGGGCACTCAACCACAGGGCCACATCCCCAGCCCTTTTTTGTATTTTATTAGAGACAGGGTCTCACTGAGTTGCTAAGTGCCTCACCATTGCTGAGGCTGGCTTTGAACTCCTGATCTTCCTGCCTCAGCCTCTCAAGTGCTGGGATTACAGGCGTGTGCCACCGCACCTGGCTCAAATTAACTTTTTATATAAGATTTGTGTGTATTTTATATTAGTAAATGATAAAATGTAATAATAAGAGCACAGATACCATGCATTCATGACATCCTCAATTTTTAATAAAAATTTGAATATTTAGTCACATGTTTTGTTTTTGGGATTATCAAATGCTTTCAGATCTCAAAACATGTTTTATTTACTAAAACAAACAAACAAAAAATGTCTGACTGTACCCTTGTAGTTCAAACCTGTGGTTTTCAAGGATCAGCTGCATGTGGTATTTCCTCTATCTTATCAGGTGGTTGTTTGGGGTGTTCTTTGGCCCCTGAAATTTTGACAGTAGATCAGAAACTTGTGGCTCTGGAAGAAGCAAACGTTGAAGCTTGGCAGGTGTGTGTCTTCCCTTTAAGGAATGACAGAGCATCAAGGATGGATAAGAATGAAGAAACAGCCACATTCCCTGGGTGCAGACCAGCTCTGCCTCTCCACATCTGACATTTACTTAACACATAGGTGCCTCACTTTTCTTTTCTATAAGTTGTGGATAATAATAATAATCATAGTAGAGTCTCCATGCCACTGTTTAGGGTTTAGTTTAATAAGTAAACCCTCACTGTGCTCTTTAAGCCTGGCTAGGAGTCCATACCCCAGCATCAGACCTTGCCACTACTGGTGTTGACACTCAGGTACAGTAGACATAGACAGGAACAATGGCAGCACCATGAGCCGCTTCTTCCTTCTGGGTTTCTCTGACCACTCCCACCTGGAGAGGGTCCTCTTTGTGTCATCCTGGTAGCCTACCTACTGACCCTGGTGGGCAACCTCACCATCATAATGATTTCACAGCTGGACCCCTACCTCCACATGCCCGTGTGCTTCTTCCTTACCCACCTGTCTTTCCTGGACCTCAGCTACACCACCAGCTCCATCCCCCAGCAGTTCCACTACCTGAGTGGCTGTGACAAGAACATCAGCTATGTGGGATGCATAATCCATCTCTGCCTTTTCCTGGGCCTGGGTGGAGTGGAGTGTCAGCTGCTGGCCATCATGGCCTATGACAGGTTTGTGGCCGCTTGCATGCACCTGCAATACATGACTATTTTGCATCCACAATTTTGCCTGGGCTTGGTGTCGTTAGCCTGGGCTGTGGAGTGGCCAACTCTTTGATCATGTCACCCATGACCTTGTGGCTACCTTGCTGTGGGCACAAAAAGGTGGACTACTTCCTGCATGAAATGCCTACCCTGATGAGGTTGGAACTGCTGCTGTGGAGGGCATCACCTTCATCCTGGCCATAGGCATTGTGCAGTCTCTCTTGGTCTTCATCTTTGACTCCTATGATCACATTGTCAGAACTGTTCTCAGAATCCAGACATGCTCAGGAAGACACAAATCCTTCAACACCTGTGGCTCCCACCTCACTGAGGTCACACTGTTCTAAGGGAATATCATCTACAAGTACATGCAGCCAGGAACAGCATCTCCCAGAACCAAGGTAAGTCCCTCACACTTATAACACCATAACCCCCCTCTTGAATTCCTGGATCTACATGCTGAGAAACAAAAAGGTGAAGGTTATTGACATCTGAACCATTTTTATCTAGAGACTACTAGGTTTGACTTAGAAGCCATTCTATCTAGAAATCCTGAGGCAATGCTTCTTAGCTTCCAATAAGAACATGAGCCTGCTAAAAGGTCCATCCCACCCCAGTCCAGGACATAACACCTAAGCATGCTTGTAAAATTTCTCTTGTGAACTATAAACCTGCCCTGTGAGTGCTGACAGGCTGCTGATCTCCTTGGAGGCACAACCGTGTCAGTTTGCTCCATGCACTGGCAATAAATCTCTCAAGTGGGATTCCTGTGTATGGTATGGTCCTTGGACTTTGCATGGACTTTGTGACTGTTCTTTCAGTGTTGCCATAACTCAGATGAGCTCTCCCTTTTACCCTGCTTTCCCTTTGGGGATCTGAGCTGCTTTAAGATTCTATACTTTGTCCTAGGCCTTCCTCACAGTGAAACCTCCTTCCATTACATCAAGAGCTCAACTTCTCATCCACCACCAGCTGATCCAGGTGAGTTCCCCTGCCTTTGGTTTACTCAAATAACCTAGGGGTCCAGGGAAGTGGTTCTTAAACTTCCAACACTCCCAGAATTCCTGTTTGATCAGGGGCACCCTCATCCATGTCTTTCAGAGTCAATGTTGATCTCTATCATTGGCTGAGTCCATTGGCTGGGAGGGTCTCACCCCTGGCAAAAGACCTTGCTCTCTGGGTTTTAGTTACACTTTCGCTCAAAGCCCTGGTTCCAGACACTGAGAACCCCTACAGGCCTTGGTCCCAGCTACTGCTGTGAGTAAGTGACTACTTCCAGAGCAGGTAGCTCTTCCTCATTCTATATAAAACGCAGAGGGATGCTTCTACTTCTCCCTACCGACTCTCTGTTGCCATGGCTGCAGCCACCTGTGCCATCCCCTCGGACACCCCTTGAGTTGTATTTTAGCAAATTCAGACTCACTCCACCTTACTCCTGACTTAAAGGTGCAAAAACTAATATGTCTCTGCAAACATATTTGGCCCATCTATACCTTAGACAATGATTCCAAATAGCCACTTAAAGGCACATTACATCCAAATATTTTGAGAGACCTTTATAACTTTTGTGAACACTCAGGAAAATGGAAAGAAATCCAAATTGTCCAGGCCTTCTTTTTTTCCTTCTAAACCATCCCTCTGCTTTTCCTGTTCTCCATCCCAGGTTCTACTGGCTCTTAAACTCTCTCTTCTCCAATTCAGGACCCACCCAAAACCTGTACTTTGACCGCACTGACAAAACCCCTCCCTAATGTCCTCCACCTTCAGCTCTGACCCCTATGGGACCTCTATCTTTTACTTTCAGTCCACCTACTATTCACTTTCACTCGGGCCCCTTACCCAGCCTGTACCTCTGCTTCCCCTTCATAAAGTAGTGGGATCAGAGGGAGTTGTTTGAGTACACGTCCCTTTCTCTCTTAGTGACCTCTCCCATGTCGAATAGAGGCTGTAGTTCTTCACCTCCTGTTCTTTAGGTTACATTAAGAAATTCCAGTATGGAACCCAATCATATAATCTAACTTTCCATGAAGTCCATATGATCCTATCCAACACACTCCTACCTGAGGAAGACAGGGGATTTTGAAAGCAGGCCAGAAACTATGCTGATGAGGTCCATCAAACCTTCCCACTCACCCAACAGGCATTGAGGCAGCCCCTGAACTTTACCCAAACTGGGTTATAATTCAGCTGGATGGATCACCAGAAATAACCAGTTTATTACCTCATGGAAGGACTAAGAAAATTAGCCCATAGGCTATGATAAACTCCAAGAGATGATTCAGGAAAAAAATGAAAACTCTTCAATGTTTTTGGACAGCCTTACAAAGGCCCTTTTATAGTATACCAATCTAGACCCTGAAGCCCTACATGGAAGACAACAATTAATGACCTACTTTTTCCTCCAGAGCTTCTTTGACATTAAGGTAAACTCAAACAAATAGAGAAGGGACCCCTACCTTCTCAAGCAGACATGTTGGCAGTGGCTTTTGAGGTGTATAATGGAAAAGATGGGAAGGCACATTAACCAAAATACCAGTTGCTGGCCAGGGCCTTTCAACCTGCCCCAATCACTTGTGTTCATGCATCCCTTCTTCCAAGGAAGGAGCAAGAGACCCCACTAGACCCTTCTTCAAATGTGGTCAGACAGGTTATTGGGCTAGAGGATGCCTGATTCCCAGGAAGCCTCCTGGTACATGTCACAAATGCCATCAGGAAAAGACACTGGGCCCTCTACTAATCTCACACATCAAGAGGTGCAAGGCCATCTGGCTCTGATATCTTTCAAGTGGATATTCTAATTCTGGAAAAGGATGACTGAGGAGCCCCTAGATCCCTTCACTCAACCACCATCATTACTTCTCTGGAGCCCAGGATAATTATTGTGGTACAAGGTTGGCCAATCTCTTTCCTCTTGGACACTGGAGCCCCATATTGTGTCCTAAGTGAGTTTTGGGAACCTACTTCTCTTCTTCATTCCTCTGTTGTTGGTCTAGGAGGAACACGTAACCAGCCTCTACAAACTACTTTGCTTTACTGCGTATTGCAGGGCATTACTCTTTCCCATTCCTTCCTGGTGATTCCCTGCTGCCCAGTTTTTCTCTTAGCCAAAGTTGGACCTTCCATTACCTTCGCTCCTGAATCTTTCCTAAACTCCAGCTCGCCTTCTGTCCCCCTCCTGCAAGTACTCCAGACAAATTCCATGGACCCCTCTTATCCCTTACCTGCATCAGAGGTTGATTCTTCAATCTGGGACCTCAAACACCCCTCCATAGCTGCCTACCACCCTCCCTTGATAATACATTTCAAAGACCCCATCTATTTCCCAGCACGAATTCTGCCCATTTTTCTAAAGAGCCTCAGGGGTCTCAAAACGTTAATCTCTGATGTTCTCTGAAGGGACCTCTTACACCAAACAAACTCTCTTTTTAACACACCCATCCTAGCAGTAAAGAAACCAAATGGATCCTATAGGTTCATACAGAAACTTCACCTCATCAATATGGCTGTAGTCCCCATTCATCCAGTACTTCCCAACCCGCATACCCTCATCTCCACCATTCTCTCACACACAACTCATTTTTAGGTTTTGGACTTAAAATATGCCTTCTTCTCCATTTCCTTACACCCCCAATACCAGGACATTTTTGGCCTTCACCTGCACAGACCCAGACACTCATACCTCTACATAATTTTGACTTTCCTACCAAAAGATTTGGAGATTGTACCCATCTATTTGGCCAAGCCCTTTCTAGGGCTCTACCTTCACTCTCACTCCCCCAACCTAAACTTATCCAATATGTAGATGACGTCCTCCTCTGCAGCCCCTCTTTATAGATCAGTCTCACTAACACCAACATCCACCTCAACTTACTAGTTCACCATGGATATCAGGTCTCCCCCTCAAAAGTTCAGCTATCTACTGTAAGCTGCCTGGTACCGTAAACCGGGATAAAAACTCTCGGAGGCAGAGTTAAGCTTTTACTACTTTTACTTCTACTTTCTTAGAGCTTAGAGAGGGAAAGAAAGATTTTTAGAGAGAAAGATTAAAGCAAGCTTTTCTTCTTGTCTTCTTAGCTTAGAGTCTTAGCTTAGAGTAGCTTAGAGTAAAGAAAGATAGAGCTTAGCTTAGAGAAAGATTAGAGCTTCTTTCTTCTCTCTTCTTTCTTCCTTCTTCTGTCTTCTGTCTTCTGTCTTCTGTCTTCCTTGGGAGTCTCGGCCTAACTCTGACCAGTCATTACTTCTTCTATCTGGTTTCTCTTCTGTAACCGCTCTGCCTACGTTCTGGCCGCTCTGATTCTTCTGACCGACCGAGTGACTGCCCGCCTGACTGAATTCTCCGTTCTCCTAACTCGGACCGCTTTCACCCGGTTATATACCTTCAGGTTTGCGGGTGCCTACAGGTGCGTCACATACATATCAGGTGGAACCCATGGCTTCCAGCTAGCTACAACAGCCCTTCCCAATTAGGGCTCCTTCAATCTACCCCCAAAGTCACCTCTCTGAGTCTTCTCATTACACCAACCCACAAGGCCATCACCACTGATAGAAAGAATTTAATTTCTTCCTGTCCTTTATGGGAATAGTTTGATTCTTCCACTCTTGTATTCCCTACTCTTAACTTTTGGCCCACCTTCTCTATAAGGCTGAACATGGCCCCCTCTTTGACCCCTTCTGAATCCAATCACACCACATGTCCACGGGCTACCTCAAGCCCTCCTTTAAGCCCCTGCTCTCTTTCTTCGTGTCCTTGCTTGCCTATTATCTTTGTATATTAGTGAAAAGAATGGATATGCTCTGGGGGCCTTTGGACACAAACTAGGACCAACATTTGCTCTGGTCACATACCTCTCAAAGAAACTAGATATATGTGGGGAAAAGTGCCTGGAGTACTGTATATATGGCATAAGTTAAAGGCACCTGAGTGGCAGGCCACTCCCCTTGTGCTAGGCACATGTACAGTAGACATCTCACCCTGTAGGCACAGCTTTGTGTGTGAGGCCATGTGTTGCAGCCACAGGGCTTGATCTGTTGCCCACTCCTCAATTGGTTGCCACAGAGACATTTGGCCAGAAATTGTATTGGTGGCTGCCTATAATCTGTTTAGCTACTGCCTGAGTATATGTACATGGAAACTACAATATAAAATCAGACCTGCTTCCACCTCGGTCTCTGGAGGTCTTGATTCATGGCTCTGTAGCCACAATCTCCTCTACTCTGTTCTTTGGACCTCCTCACTGAATGAGAGAGCCCATGCAGCTGGTGCCCAAACAGGGACTTAAGGTAAGCCTATAAGACAGGTTGTAGCCCCTCACATAAAAGTGTGAGGAAGGGTAAGATGGGGAACATGCCAAGTTCCACCAAAGACTAACAGTTGCAGTTACTGCATACTCTCCTAGGCACTAGAGGTTTAATACTGAATAAAAAAGAAGCCCACAAGTTTTGGGATGTAGTAATAAACACTAGCTCCTGCATTAGTCCTGCTGATGTTTTTGATCCTATGATATGGGACAAGATAATGGCAAATGCATGGAAAACTGAAGGGAGACAGAGGTATACTTTACCCCTACATTTTTTTTCCTATTGTGACAGGAAACTGTAGGGCTAGCTTTCATGATGCAGGAAGAAATTAGCACAAATGACATAAGCACGCCTTCTACTGACAGGCAAAGACTATATTATTTCCTTTGTCAATGGCAACTGCCTCCTTATGAGGCAGTGCCAAAGCCAGCACTGATGGAAATGAGCAGGCACCAGACAGGCCCAAGCCATGGTCTCCCAGATGCCCATTCCAACAGGCCAGAGATTTATGTAAGATAAGATATGAAAGTTGGGGTAAGAGAGTACAAGCCTTCCCAGTCAAGAGGGCTGCCACACCACAGTGCCCTGCTTCTTGGTATCCACAAACATGGGCACCCTGAAAAGTTGAAGAAGGCAGTAAAAGAGGATGGGCCCCAGAGGCCATTTGCAGAGCAAATTCTCCAATCACTCAGTCTTGAACTTAATTGCTTTCAGGAATGGAAAGACCTAGCCAGAGCAGCTCTTGAGACTGCAACATTTTTTAAGTGCAAGACATTTTTCCATAATAAATGTGAACAGGAGGGGAATCTCAACCACATCACAAATGTTAACCTCTCAGATGAGTGGGGAGGGGGAATCTAGAGTTTCTCTATGATGCAAGCTACAGGTTCATCGAATTATTTCCATCAGGTATGGCTCTGTGCTTTAAAATTCTGGAGGAAGTAACCAGTTGGGGGAGGTACAGTTTCTGTACAGGGCCTAAGGCAAAAAGCCTCTGAAAATTTGCCGCAGGTTATTGATAGAGTAAACAAGGCAGTGCAAGGGAAAGTGTCTCATGAAGGAGCTGGGGGAAGCCCAAGCCAAGTAATTGATCTGGGAGGGGCTAAGTAAGAAACATAGGACAGCAGTGGGGCCAGTACTAAATGACACACTGGATGACTGGATTTTAGCCACTCAAGATATAGGGACACCAGGCCAGCAAGCCATGTTAATAGTCTCAGCATTCTGTGCTTTTTCCATGAGCTGTCAAAATAAATTAGATGGATGCTGGAGCTGTGAAGGAAAAGGGCATTTCTTTTGAAATTGCTCATCTGGGAAAAGAGGGGACAAACTGGGTCTCTGCCCATGGTGTAATAAGGGATGGCACTGGGCTAGAACAGAACTATGGGGTTTCTGGCTGTAACACCATCTGTAAATGAATGTGCATATGGAAATGCAAAACTTTAAATTTGCAAATTAAAAAACAAAGACCTTTTCTCCAACTCCAGCACCACCTCTGGGGATTCCAACTCTGAGTTGAGGGGGATACGCCTCCTGCCTGTATTTTCACTCCAAGTATTTAGGGCAGCCCAGATATTCTGGAAGCTCTTGTTTCATTTGGTAAAAATACAAAACTGATTTGGAATAGTGAAAAAAGATTATGTGTCACAGCAGAAGAACCAGGGTCCGGCTAAGACCACCGTCATACACGTCCCCAGTAAGAAGACCCTTGGCCCAAGGTCCCCTTAGCTTAGCACGCAGATAGCCCAGGCATTGCAAGCAACCATGGAGCCAGAGTTCAGCACTCTGCAGATTCCAAATGCAGAGCCTGGTGGAGCTGAACTCGCACCAATTGTATGAGGTGGTTGGGGCTGTCCCAAGAGCCTTGGTGGGATGAAAAAAATGGGGCCCCTGGGCTGCCCTTGCTACCTGGGGGTGGAAAACCATGTTCAGGCCCCACCCGGATTAAACAGCTCCAAAGCCCCATCCACTCTGGGCGGCAGGGACTTGGAGAATCTGTTTCCAGACGCTAGCCCTGAGGCACAGTGTTAGGAGGCTAATCGGATTAAGCCGCAGGGGTTCAGGATTGCGAGCCCCTCAGCGAGGTGGGCGGAGACTCTGGGGCGGGAGAGATTGAGTACCCAGGCCTGGGGTAACCGTCCTGCCCCGCGCCAGCGCGCAGCTATTGGATCCACAGCACAGACCAGCGCACGCTGACCGCGGGACAAGTCTCGCCCACCTCCAGGTGCGCGGGATCCCGGGAAGTGGCCACAGTCAGCAGGCGGAGGGGGCGACGGTGCCTCGAGAGGGCGAGTCACTGAAACCTAGAGCTTGGATCCTTCTCCGCGCGACGGGGAAAGCAGCCCTGGGGTGGGGCGCAGAGGGATGGAGAGAAGTTGAGCTGGAAGGAGGGGCGCAGGCCGAGCAGTAAGGGGGACCTGGGCTGAGCAGGGTGACGCGCCCTATCCCGTGCCCTCGGAGACTCGCCTTTCCCTGAGTCTCTTTGGACTGAGACTCTTTGGACTCCGAACCCCTCCAAGACCCTCTCCTTGCCACATCACGGTCTGTCTCCCACACTAGGTCAACATAGGTGCCCTTTAGTGTCTCCCCCACTAGAACCCGCCTCTTGACCCCTCCCAATTTTGAGCCGGGACCCGTCCCCAACTACAGCCCCGTGTCCCCCTACCCAACCATGGGCAAGTCCCCCAGTCTTTATAAGGCATATTCTCTGGCCCACACTGACACGGCTATGATCACACCCCCCCACCCCACACACACTTTTTTTTTGGTGGGCGAGGGACTGGGGAGTGAATTCAGGGGCACTGGACCACTGGGCCACATCCCCAGCACTTTTTGTATTTTATTAGAGACAGATCTGAGTTGCTAAGTGCCTCGCCATTGCTGAGGCTGGCTTTGAATTCCCGATCCTCCTGCCTCAGCCTCCCAAAGTGCTGCTATTACAGGCGTGCGTCACCGCGCCCGGCTTTACACACACACTTTTTAAGACACGCAGCACAATGCCCGTGTCTGCCCTATGAAAGTCGGGTCCATCTCATCATCAGGGGCTTGAGTCCCCTTCCCCAGCTATGGCCTGTCACACACACTAAAACACAATCCTGCCCCTCCCCCACCGGGGTCGTGACCCCCGCTGAGACTCCTATCCTGTCCCCCCTCGCCATATGGCCTTCTCAGCCCCTGAAAAGTACCCAGTCCCGACCTGGTGCCTGATTTGAATCCCAAAGGCATGCTCCTCGCCCCCTCCCTCATGTTGCTGGTGAGTCCTGGGAACAGTGTAAGCCATTGCTGTCCTGCTCCTGACCCCCTCTCTCCCCTCTCCCCAGCACCAAAGGTCCCTCCAACACTAGGGCCTGCCCTGCACCGGGCGCCATCCATTCCCCTCCTAGATTAAGCCCAGTCCGCTCCTGAGCGCATTGGTCCACCAGGTGTCAGCTTCTCCGTGCCCAAGACTAAGGCATGCTCCTGTCCCTCCCAGAGCACGTCAGTCCCCCTCACTCTAGGATCCGCCCCTTGCACATATCCAACACTTCTTTCCCTCTCTAGGACACGCCCCTTGCCCCCATCCTTATGGACCTGTGTCCCCCTAGACAGGTCCTTTCCGGCTCCTGGGCGCAAACCACCTCCAGCCCCAGCTCCGCTGAGCCTACTACTGAGGCACGCTCCTGTCCCACACCCAGCACGTCCACCCCCACTCTAGGACACGCCTGAGTCCTGTTTCTTGGCCTCCCAGTCTCCCATCCTGCCCCAGCGCAGTTGCGCCCCTCAACACGGCCTTACCCTCCCCCACTAAAAAAAACGCCATTAGCAGACCATGACTTTCCCCCTTTCCACGCCCCGCACCACGTTTATGATCCCCTGCCATCATTAGGACATGCAAGTCCTTCTCCTGGTCCTCCAGGCCGCTCACTGTGACCCTGTGTGTCCTGTTCCTGCAATAGGGAGACTGGCCTCCTGTCCCCCACCTTCATTGTGCTGCCTGTCCCCACTCCCCTGCACACACACTATGGAAGGCACATCCCTGTCCCTTTCCTCCATACACCCTCCCTCAGCAGTGCTTTGTCCTCTCCCCCCCACACACACACTGTAAAGTCACGGTGACTCTGAACCCCCCAACCCCCACTCTCCCTGAGTGTGTCCTGGACTGCAAAGACCTCCAGGTCCTGGGGCTAGTACAGCCCAGGACCTGCCTTGGGATGCTCCCAGTCCCTTTTAAGAGTAGCCACTGGTGTGCTCCAGGTTTTGTGGCATCTCACTGCCTGTTCAGATGATCCCAGAAAATTTTGTCTACTGGCTCAACTGCATCTCTAGGTTGCTTTGAATCCCCCATCTGTGGTTTTAAAATCCAAGTGTCCCTGCGGGTCCTGATCCTCCCAACTCTCCGTCTGCCTCTTTGGGAAGCCTTGGAGCTCTGCCTACTTTGGGCCAAAGTGCCTTCCTGGCCCTAGGTGGACCTGAAAAGGCAGGCACTGGGCTCTGAACCCCAACTCTAGAGTTGCCACGTTGGCCTGCCATTTACTGAGAGTTGAGTTCAAATGACCTTAATGCAGGAGGAGTGCCGACAGAAGGAGGAGCTTGGGCAGGTCTGGTGACAAACTACTCAGAAAGACCATGACTTGGAAAGGGTGTTTCCAGGGTCACTGGGTGTATTTTGTGACACCTGCAGTAGCAAAAAAAGGTCTACACAGATGCACTCAGTAATTGTTTTTTAATGTAGTGGAAAGAAATCTCCCAGAATTAAGTTCCCCGATTTCCAAAAATAAATGGAAAAAAAAACAGAAGTGAAAGACTTGTAATTCAGGCACTTGTTACAGCACACTGTTATAACTCTTTTATTTTATTATGAATTGCTGTTGTTAATCTCTTGCTATGTCTACATTATAAAAATTATATGGTATCATAGGCATGTATGTATACTGGGAAAGTATAGTCTATATAGGGTTAAGGACTATGTGAAATTTCAAGCATCCTTAGAGTTTTGAAATGTGTCCCAAAGGGACAAACAGGGCACCTCTGCAGAGTTTTCATGGGGTTAAAGAGGAGGGAAGTTTCTTATTTTGAGGTCTCAGGTTCCAATTTTTTGTCGGAAATCCCCAGTTTAGGGGCAGGGGGGAAATGGGCCGCTATCAGAGTTCCTCTTGATTGTGTGGCAGTTAGCAATAGTGACTGCATTCTGGTTTGCTTTGGGCTGTTGGACCCAGTGCAAAGCCCGACACTTCCCACAAGCTGGATAATTCTCTTGGAGTTCAGTAGGCACCATAGGAGCTCAGCAGTGTCCCTGCCTTCCACAGGCTGGATGCCAGGATGGAGCCCTCACCCTGACCTCCAACATCTAGATGTGCATACTGTTTACACCTTACTTTAGGGAGCTTCTCTGCAGTGTCTTTGTTGCATGCCAAATCCTATACATTTATTTTCTGCCTTTTGTTTTCCTCTGCAAGGACTCCACTGCTTCTCCTCTTTGTATGTTTGCTTCTGCAGACCTCCAAGCCGAAATCACCAAAGCCTCCAAGCCAAACATCCTACTGGTCTTGGTGGATGATCTGGGCATCTTGGACATTGGTTACTATGGGAACAATGCACTGAGGTACAGTATGGTTTTGGTGGTGGGATAGTGCTGTGTGTGTAGTTAGTGGAAAAATTCATTTGCAATCGGCCCGTGCAAGTGAAATTTCTTAGTGCTGCAGAACTCAGCACATAAAAAAGTTTATTTTTTAATAGTAAAAAAAAAATTGGTCTTAAAATTCTCAAAAGTTTGAGGCAGTGCTGAGTTTGTGAGGGTATTCCTGGTGCTGCTGTAATAATTAATGTAAAACGAAGGGACTCAAATCAATAGGAATCCATGAAGCCCTCCCCAGCCCAGCCCTGGGAGCTGAAGGCTGAGACTATGGGTAACAAGGCTGAGCTTCCTCCACAGGCTCTGGGGAGGCTCCTTCCTGCCTCTCTCACCTCCTGGGCCTCCAGGTGGCCCTTAGCTGGTGGCCCCATTACTCCAGTCTCTCCCTCCATCTCCATGTAGCTCCTCCTCTGTGTCTATCTCCTCTTCTGTCTCTTGTGAGGACACTGTTAGTGCAAAAAGACTGGGATGAATGCAGACTTTACAAATCAGCTCAGTGCTTTATTTAGAAATAAAGTTTCACACAGGAGCAGGGGATGCAGGGATGAAATGATGCCATGGTGGGACCCACTTTCCTGATAAAAATGAGCCCCCAAAGAAAGGGCCTGGGCTTATATAGGTTATTCTGAGAGGTGGTCTAGTGAGCATATCAATTTTCTTTGGGTACTTAGGAAATTGGAGTTTGTTAGTCAATCAGTGAAGGATTCAGTTTAAGTGCTTAGGGATTTAGGGTTTGGTTTTATGGGGTGAAATGGGAGGGAGTCTAAAGTCAGTGGTTATTTTTTGGAAGTTATTGTACTGGCCCTGATGGAGGGCCTGGGGTCAGTGTTTGGTACCTGGGAAGGATTTGTTTACAGAAGGGTTAATGCTTTAGCCTCTTCCCAGAGACTGCCTTTCCAGATTTAATGGACACCTCCTACTCAGGGTTTGTTTTATCACCAGGAAAAAAACTGTACTGAGAAAGTATCAATGCTCCCAATGTATGGCTTTCCTTTTCACTTCCCTTTCCCCAGGTCTCACTACTTTTGGGGTTTGTTATTTTTCATATCTAATAGACACTGCCATTTAATTAGGTCCACCCTGACCCAGGGGGAGATTACCTCAGGATCCTTTACTAAACACATCTGCAGAGACCCATTTTCCCCACCAGGTCCTACTCACAGGTTCTGGGGCCAAGATATGAACAGGATCCATCTCTTACAATGATGTCCAGCTCCCTCCACAGGCTCCAGGGAGGCTCCTTCCTGACTCTCTCCATCCATGTTCCACCCATTTATCCAACCAAATCTACCCAACCATCTACCCATCCATCCACCCATTTATCCTACCCAACCATCCATCCATCCATCCATCCATCCATCCATTCATTAATGTATCAATGTGTCTCCACATCCATTTTTCCATCTGTATACCTACACCTACATACATACAATAATACTGGCCTTAGGTGTGGTTTCCAGATTAGGCTGGGCTTACAGGAAGTGGGACTGTTTGCAAGTAGTAACTAGAGCAAGTGCATATGGCAGCTTCAGGAGAGTGAGGGGACCTCTCTTTGGTTGGATAAGAGAGAAAGAGTCCTAGAGAAGGCAGCTCTCCTGCTTCCCACTGAGCTGTGATGGAAAAAAAAAAAAACTGGATGGATGGGTGGGGGCTCTTGGGAAGTCCATGATCCGTAGAGATTCAGTGCTGCTGTGGGAGACACAGGGGCTAAAGCCCTCAGAGGGCCACAGTGAGCAGCTGTTGAAGTCATGTGTGTTTGTTTTGATTTTGGCAACCTGGAGGCTTCCAAATGAGTCTCATTGTCCATCAAGTTGTGGCTCAGCAGGCTGAGAAATTCCCAAAACTGCAGCTAAGATGGACACCCAAAAAGTTCCAATGCAGGTTTCTATGGAAATAGCTCCTGGAGGCTTAATTCCACAAAATTACAAGTGTCTTTTGTAATGTTCCTGGTATTTATTTCCTCTACATTACATTTACTTTGAGATTCCAGACAATACACCTTTCAATTACAGCATTATCTTCCAGTAACATTGGCTTTTTCCATCAGTGACACACAAAAGTCAGAATCAAACATGTCATCTTTGAGCTTTGCAAAACCACCTAAGTTTAGAAGAAAAAATTCATGCTGAGAAGTTCAAATAATGGTGGATAGGTTTTAGCATTGGCCCTCTGGAGTTATTGAAGCTGAGAACACACACGAGGGATTTGGGACTCTTGTAGTATCATTGTGGTCATTGGTCATTAGTGCAGATTCCAGCCTTCCTCTTCCCTCTCCCTTGTCTTTTATTTATTTATTTATTTATTTATTTATTTTTTTATTTATTTATTTATTATCTATCTATCTATCTATCTTTATTTATTTATTTATTTATTGTGGTGGGTGGGTACTGGGGATTAAAACCAGGGGAAATTAAGCACTAATCCACATCCCCAACCCATTTTCTGTTTTATTTTGAGATGGGATCTTGTTAAGTTGCTGAGGCTGGCCTCCAACTTGTGATGCTCCTGCCTCAGTCATTTCAACATATATGCTACTGGGCGCAGTGGCACATGTCTTTAATCCCAGTGGTTTGGGAGGTTAAGGCAAAAAAAAAAAAATTACAACTTTGAAGCCACCCTCTGCAACTTAGTGAGGCCCTAAACAACTTACCCAGTCTCTGTATAAAAGTAAAAAATAACAAGAGATGGAAATTTGGCTCAGTGGTAAGGCAGCCCTCAGTTAAATCTCTTGTATAAAAAAAAAAAAAATTCCCTCTCTTCTTGTGTGCCAGGAAAGCCTTCTTGGATTGAGTTCCTCTTGAAAGTAGACAGTTTATACTTTACCTATATTAACAGTGTTTTTGTCTCTGTTGGTCAGGACAACCCCTCCCCTACCTCCTGTTTGTCAATGGTAGTTCAGGTGCATAGACAAAATCTGATATGTGCACAAGCTATGGTGCTATGTGTGTAACTTTCCATTCCACTATTATTCTCCTCAGGCTGCTTTTCTACATTCCAATTTTACACTTAAGTCTAAATACTATATTCTAAATATGGATCAGTGGACATTTTATGTCTTTTCACATGTACATCCTATCAGAATCATCCACACATTCATACTAACAACTCCAGCTCAATATACAAACATTGTCCTACCTAGTGCTCCATCCTTTTACACATACAGTTCTAAGTCCTTTTCTACACTCTATTTTTGCATTCTATTCTTATACATGTCATATCTGTAAAATTGCAAATTAAACAGTACCTAGTGGAATAGTTATTACATTAAGTATTTTAAATTCTATGTCTTTGTGGAAGTTAACAATAGACCAATGTTATAATCAATAATTGTGCTTTTTAATTATTTATTGATTGATTGATTTTTTTTGAGTGGTGATTGAACTCAGGGGCACTTTGCCACTGCACCACATCTCCAGCCCTGTTTTGTATATTATTTAGAGCCAGGTCTCATTTAATTGCTTAGATCCTCATTTTTGGTGATGATGGCTTTCTAATGCAATTCTCCTGTCTCAGCCTCCTGAGTTTATAGACATAGGATGATAAGCATGCACCACCATACTTGGCCTAACCTTCTTATTTGTTAATTTCTTCATTCAATAGATAATAGGTTGGAGTCACCATCTGGAGTTATTTTCTCAGACCAATATTGTTATGTTCCCACCCACCTTCTTTGAACCACATGAAAAAAGGGGCTAGGGATGTAGCTCGGTGGTAAAGTGCCCCTGCCCTTGATTCAATCTCTACCATGCAAGAAAATAAAATACCTGGAATTCAATTCTCAGCCCTGGGCAGGTATGAGCCCACTTTTGCACACTTGGGGAAATATGACTTTTTATACAATAGCCCTGCTTGTCCATGGGCAATATTGTTAGTTAGAATGAATATGGGCCAGTGTGCAGAATGTGAAAGACTTCACAAAGTCCAACTTAAGAGCAGAGAATAAAATGGTATATACTTTCCAAATGGGTGGGAGATATGACAGGCCATATTGCCCCCAAGAGGGAAATTTTCATGGTTTATATTCAAGCTTTATAGGCAGAGCTGAGCAGGGAATTTGATTCTTTCTGGTTTGACTATCAATTGAATCCCAGGAAGCTGAGAGCACTGGGTTAGATTCTGGGGGTATGTTGCTTGCTAGGTACAATGCAGATGGACTTGTGGCTTTTCTTGAAAATGTTGGTGCATCTGAAATCTTGACATGGAAAGAATACATGTGAGGGGGACTTCCTCCTGAGAGAAAAAGTGAGTTCAGTCTGCAATAGAGTGAAAAGTGTCAAGGGGACAAGTGAATATGAGCTCTCCAACATGTTATGAGACCCACAGATTCCTGAAGCCTAAATCAGACAGATAATACTAAACCCTACATACAGTTATTCCTATACATATTTGCCTATGATAATCCATTTTATACAACCTCAAAGTCCTTGTCATCACCTGAAGACAGGGCTTAAGAACAGGGTTCCCTTGCCTTTCTGATGTAGCTACACTGGTGAAAGTTCCTTTCTGTTTTTTAATTATGAACTTTTCTGTTTTGTTTTGGGTTGAACAGCTGACCTGACCTGTTGGATCACTATAGTCAGGTCTCTGCATAAGACTTCATAATATTAGAATGTAGAACATCTACATCAATCACAAGGCACCCATTTTATTTCCACTGCACATTGCTGCATTAAAGGATTTTCTTCCTTCTTTTTTGTCTTTTTCTCTCTTTCTGATAGGGATGAAACACAGCTACAGAGTCAACCCCAATTGCTTCCTTTTATAGCTTAGGTTGCCTCCTCAAAAGAGCAGAGGCCAGGAGGTTATGAGAATTACTAAAATAATTTTCAAATTTCTTTTTATTTTTAGACACCACATATGTGTGATATATATGATATATTTAAACATTGTTTCAAAAATGTGGAGACTGTGTCTTCTAAGTTACCTGAGGTCACCTCAGCTATATATATATATATATATATATATATATATATATGTATATATATATATATATATATATATATATATATATATATATATATATATATTTGTTCTTTATTTGAGGTACTGGGGAAAAACTGAGTGGGGCTTGACCTCCACCTCTGAGATTGATCTCCAGATTTCCAACCCTTTTCATTTCATTTTAACTTAGGGTCTCACTATTTGCAGATGCTTACCCAAACTTGGACTCCTCCTGCCTGTCACAATGGGCAAAGATATGACTTCTGCAGTGGATGGGGAGAAAATGAAGAATGTCCATGTGACCTTTCCAATGTTTTATTCACTCAAATCACTCAATGCAATTTTATTGTATTGGTTCCTAATTAAGAAAATGACATTTCTTAATGCTAGGTACTGCAGTAGACATAATCAATTAAAAGTAAACTATTCTAAGTTAATTCTAAGCATGGCAAACACACTTAATCATGACAGACTCATAACAGACATTCCTTCTGCATGCTAAGCTTAAGTGCTAGTTTCAAAGTCTTAAGTCTTAGGTCTCAGGTCCAGCAGATGTGCCCTCACTCAGACTGTGGTGATGAGGTCAGGTCCAAGGCAGGCTTTTCCTGGTGTGGAGCTGATAGCGGGTTGAGAAGACAGTTGCAAGGAGAAGTCCTTTTCTCACCAGGGTCAGGATGTGATTGTAGAGTTTGAGAGTGGTGAGGAAGATTCAGAGGTTCAGGCAGATGAGTAGAGTTGGGATGTCAGTCCAGGTCTTCATCAGGCCAAAAGTCACTTCTTATTGAGGATTGTTGTATCCTTCCATAATCACCAATCATGACATTGGTTTAATTACATCTGGTAGAGACCAAAGTTGTAGTAATGTAACCAGGGATTGAAATTAAAATGTAATCATAATCAGGTGATACAATAAGATTGGAACATTTATAAGTTTGTCTTGCATGTAAGTCCCAATGAACTGTTTCTGTTATATTTTCCAAGTTGATCCCAATAGTCAAGGTTATCAAATGATCACTTGAAAATTGAGTCCAGATATTGAAATGAGGGTGGTCCCTCTGGTTGTATATAAACAGGCATTACAATACCAGTTTCCATCATTTTGTTTTTATAATAATACAGACTTCAATCTTGAAAAATGGAGCTTGGTCTTTCCTGAATCCACCCTGGTTTTATCCATTATTTCAAAGCAAAATCCTCATGAAGCTCTCTGAGGTCTGGGTCAATGTATTGCCTTAGGTTTGCACATGCATATATTATGGAATAAGGAAAATAATTCTTAAAGGATTGGATTTTTTATTTTATTTTTCCTGGTTTGTTCCTCTATTTAGTCTTTTTTTATAATTATATGTAAGGTTTGGACATTGGCCTGAATATGCTGATATTGGCTTTGTTCCTCCTGTTAAGATAAGTATTTCTGCATGTTCAGATATTATGCCCTGTAATATTTCTTCTGGAAAATATGTTTCATTCATAAAATGTGCATATTTGTAAGAGTTGCAATATGGTGTTTTGCACCTGGTGAGAAGGGATAAGTCTATTTCATTAGTTTTGTGAGGGAGCAGTAGGACAGCTAAATTCTGGGTAAAATTATAAAAGACATATATGGCTCAACCTTAAGCTTTTGTGCAGCAATGTCAGCAGTTGGAAACCTATTATGTTCTGTTGCCGCCTGAAGCGCTTGGAGCAACAGAGCCGCGGGAAAAACTTCAGAAGCAAACTGGAGACAAACAGCTTTTTATTCTGATAACTTTTCTCTCTGGTTCTAACAATGACTAACTCACGCCAAACACACCACTAAAATGGCGCTGACCCGATCCGCAATTTCGGCCAAGTCACTCGAGATCCCGCAACAAGTCTCGTGAGACTACGGGAGGAGACAATGCCCAAATCTCCACGGCTCATAGTCAACTGCAATTCAAGCCAATCCCCAAACAGGGCTCCTGCATTTCCCCCTTTTTGTTTTAAAAGAGGTAATGCTCTAGGACGTCTATGTGCAACCAACATTCTTACCCGTCATCGGATAATCAAGGCTGTGCCCTTGACTCCTGTCTTAGGTTGATATGTCGGCCACATGAGACTGTCCCGTGCGACTGTGCCTGTCTTAGGTTGTCCCCCTCTGGGGATCTTACCCGTCATTGGCTAACCAGCCATCCAATGGAGCCCTTTAGGATCGACTATGTATGATGACTAACAGCCGTCCAATTGTGAGGAGATGTTGCGGCTTCAAGGCGACAAGCCTTTTGGTGATGAGCCAAATTGCATAGCATATCAAATTGTTTAAACAAATCAGCTGCCCTAAGTTCCATCAAGTAACACACTGAATTCTCTAGACAAATACCCGCAAGGCATTGTCCCGTAAAGTCCCAAACAATGAAAGATCAAAATGTCCATTTGTTGTAACATGTTGATGTAGGAGGCCCCATGCATGTAGAGCAGAGGCCACACTGTTGGTGAGGTTGTTTGATGTTTGAGCAGCAGGGATGCTTGCGGCGGCCGCGATCCCTGCAGCTGTAGCAGCAGACGTCTTTTTTATGTTTAGACAATGCCACCGGCAAATCTTCAGGGCCCGCTACCTAGAAACTCAAGCATCAATTATTAAAGGAAAGGCAGTGCTATTGCAGCACTGAGTCAAGAGGCGAGTTGTCAAACTACAAAATAGAATAATTAGATTAGAAAATTAAAGTTGATTTTTGTTCACACACATCGCTGGTTGAGCTTCTACAAACATAAGTTGGAAAAATATCATATTTAGAACAAAACAAAGAAAGACTGAGGGTAATTACTGCATTAAAGATAGATTAAAGAAAAGGTAAAGGCACTTTAGAGAAATAATTTGTTAGCTGGAACCCTTGAATCTCTGTATACAGAGCAATCTTTTACCTGTTGAGATAATTGAAATTAATGAGCTATTAAACAAATGAAGTTAATAACAAATAAACAATCTTAAGTCAAAACACCAAAATATCAGGTTATATAGTACTAGTCATATTGTTTGCTAAAGAGAAGTCCCAGGGACACCTATAAATCAAAATTGAAAGTACCTTCATTTATAAAATTATTTACCTAAATTGAATACTCTTAACCTAAAATGAATTAAAGTTATTTGGATTCATATATATATATTTTTTTTCTTTTTCATAAGCGCTTTGTTCTTTGTGACGTCACACTGGACAGACGAACAAACATACAAACATATATTTGTGACGTCACATTAACATGAAATATAGACAAATGTACAGACATAAAGACATATATAAAAAGAAAAGAAAAAAAAAAAAAGAAAAAAATACAATTGTGTGCACACTAAAGAGAGATCTCCTCGTCCCGGCCAGGAGGAATGACACTTAAGTTGTGAAATATTTTGAAGGACTCTTTTGAGGGAATCATTCTATACCTTCATCTTGGTCCTCTTGATTTTGTACCTTTTTTATTAATCTTGATTCTTCAATAACTTCATCTTGATCATTTTGATGTGGTACCTGTTTTATTAATCTAGATGGTATCCATATTGGAGAGGATTCGTCTTTTTGAAAAACACAAACAGATCCTCTTCCCCAAATTAATACTGGATCTGGACCCTTCCATGTACCTGAAAGAACATCCTTCCAGTAAACCAAAGGTTTATGTTGTTGGTGTGGATTCCAATGTCTGTCTCCAGCAGAATAACCATTAGAGTCTAAAGTTAAAAAATTTAAGGTAAACAGGGCAACTGCCAATCTGTCCTTAGGACTTTTCCAATTTCCTTCTTTTTGTTTTAATAACATAATTTTCAGTGTTCGGTTTGCTCTTTCAATAATGCCCTGACCCTGAGGATTGTATGGGATGCCTGTTTTATGGGATATATTGAATTTTGCGCAAAACTGTTTGAAAGATGAGGACGTATATGCGGGGCCATTATCTGTATTAAGCATTTTGGGGATGCCCAATGCAGCAAAAGCTTGCAAACAATGAGATGTAACATCTTTAACTTTTTCTCCAGAATGTAAGGAAGCAAAAATCATGCCTGAGCAGTATCTATGGTCACAGGAATAAATCACAATTTTCCAAAACTTGGCTCATGAGTAACATCCATCTGCCACAAATGATTGGGCATTAATCCTCTAGGGTTAACTCCGAAATGAGGATTGGGCAAATGTGTCATACAAGATTTACAATCTTTTACAATTGTTCTGACTTGCTCCTTTGTGATTTTAAACCTACGTTGCAAGGTGGTGCTGTTGACATGAAACTGGGAATGAAATAAAGTAGCTTGTTGTAGCGCTGAAAGTATAAATACTGTTTTTGTAAGTTCGTCAGCCTTTTGATTACCTTCATGGAGGGGACCAGGCAAATTAGTATGTGCTCTAATATGGCCTACAAATAGAGGTTCTTTTCTTGCCCACAAAAGTTTTTGTATTTGATAAAACAATTTAAAGCTGGAGTATGAGGTGCTATTGGTCCTGCTAACTCTAATTTTGGGACGGCTTGTACAATATAGTGGCTATCTGAAAAAATGTTTACGGGCTGGTCCCTAAAATTTTCCAGAGCTCTTACCACAGCTTCCAGTTCCACTAGTTGAGCTGATTTGTGTGCAGTTATGTAAGTCATATTTTCTTTTTTAGTGACTACTGTAGCAGTACCATTTGAGGACCCATCTGTAAATACATTAAATGCCTTAGGAATAGGTTGATTTTTTATTACCTGTGGAAATATAATAGGATGATTAATACAAAAAGATAATATAGGGGACTTAGGAAGATGATTATCAAAATTTGCAGAAGTAGAGCATTTAACTATAGCCCAATCATTATCATTGAAGCATAAGTATTCAATCTGTGATGATGAATAGGGAGTAATAATAGTAGCAGGGTGAATGCCAAATATTTTAGTAGAAGTCTTAAGTCCTTGAAGAATAAGTTTAGCCACCATGGAGGTATAAGATTCAATTATACTTTTAGGAGAGACGGGCAAATGTATCCATAATAAAGGCCCTTGTTGCCAAAATACTCCTGTGGGTGTATATTGTGAAGAAATAATAATCAACATCAGCGGTTGAGTTAAATCAAATCTATCACAATGAGCTCCTTCGATGGCTTTTTTTTACTAACTTTAAAGCTTTCCTAGCATTAGGAGTCAATGTTCGTGGTGAAGATGGATCAGGATCTCCACGAAGGATGTCAAATAAAGGTTTTAGTTGGCCAGTAGTGAGATTTAGTGTAGGGCAAAGCCAATTAATGTCTCCCAGTAGTTTTTGGAAATCATTGAGGGTGGTCAAATGTTCTTTATTTATTAAAATTTTTTGGGGTCTAACAAAAGTATCCATGATTTTAAATCCTAAATATAATATGGGAGATCTGGTTTGAACTTTTTCTTCTGCTATATATAATCCATATTTTTTTAAATTTTCTACCACATCACTGAATATATTAAATAAGATTTTTTGATTAGGGTGGGCCAATAAAATATCATCCATGTAATGTAGACACATGAGGTTTGGATATTTATTTTTAATGGGTTGGATAGCCTTGTCCACATATATTTGGCATATGGTGGGGCTATTAGCCATTCCCTGTGGTAAAACCTTCCATTGATATCTCTGATCAGGGCCATTATTGTTCATAAAGGAACGGAAAAAGCAAACCTGGGGGCATCCAGAGGATGTAGGGGAATAGAAAAGAAGCAATCCTTTATATCAAGAGTAATAAGATGGAAATTTTTTGGAATAGCTACGGGACTAGGAAGTCCAGGTTGAGTAGGCCCCATAACTTGCATGGTTTTATTGATTTGTCTAAGATCATGTAACAATCGCCATTTTCCTGACTTTTTCTTGATCACAAATATGGGGGAATTCCAGGGAGAGGTGGAAGGTTCTATATGACCTGCTTCTAATTGTTCCTGAACTAATTGGTGGGCCGCTTGTAATTTCTCTTTAGATAGGGGCCACTGAGGGACCCACACTGGCTTATCAGAAAGCCATGGTATTTTCAAAATTATTTTCTCAGTGGCCCCTAAAAAAATATCTTTTTCCTTTATGACAATTATTACTTTTAGGGTTAAGATTACTCTGTACTTTTTGATAATGAGTTCTTTTATGGTTAAGATTACCCTGTAGGTTTTCACATTTAACATCTGCAGGCTTGGTTGCAAGGTGTACTCCCATTTGTTGCAAAATATCTCTTCCCCATAAAGTAACCGGTAGATTAGGTAAAACATAAGGCTGAAATGTTCCTTTATGGCCTTCATCATCCTCCCATTTTAAAATTACTGCACTTTTATCTGGGAGGTTATTATATCCCAAGCCTCTTAAACTGGTTGAAGCTTTTTGCAGAGGCCAGGGCTTGGGCCATTGGCGTAAATTAATAATGGAAGAGTCAGCTCCAGTATCTATTAATCCCTCCATTTCTATTCCTTGGATTTTTATTTTACACATAGGCCTCCTTGAACAGTCTCGAACCCAGCAAGCCATGGGACTTGAGTCAGTGGAACAAAATCCTCTATTGTTCCCTTCTTGAGGCATACCCATTTTAAATGAATTATGTAAATTGGGAAGGAGAAGCAACTGAGCAATTCTATCTCCTTGATTAACAGAAGTTATACTTTGGGGTGAGCTAAGCATTATTTTTATTTCCCCTTTGTAGTCTGAGTTTATTACACCTGGGGTCACTTGCAAACCTAATAAGCTTTTAGGACTACGCCCGATAATAAGTCCTACAGTCCCTGAGGGAAGAGGTCCACTGACTCCTGTGGGAATCAGTTGAACCCCCATTTCAGGTGTTAACACTATTCGGGCGGTGGAACAGAGGTCTAATCCTGCATTTCCTCTTGTTCCTCTGGCGAGGGAGTGGATGGGTAGTGGATGGGAGGGATTGTGTCGGGGAAGCATCTGAGTGGATGCTTGAGGATACTCCTTCTGCAATGCCCCGTACATTTGTGGGCCCCGGGGTATTGGGCCCCGTGCCCCGTTTTTTGAATTCCTGAACAAAGGATTTCCATGGATGTCAAATTTTGAATGGCATTTATTGGCCCAATGATTTCCCTTTTTACACCTGGGGCAGCGGCCTGGGGCACGATATGAGCTTGGTCTTATTTCTCTTTTGGGATTTTGCCTAGAATTGCCTGATTGATTATGATAATTTTGCCTGGAATATCCTGATTGATTATAATATCTACATTTAGCCTTTGTGAAATTTCGAGAGGAAGCACCTCTCATTGAGGCTGCAATCACATTTCCTGTGACAAAGGCGTCATTTATATCTTTACATAGTTGTATATATACGGAAAGATCCTTTTTAGTTCTCCATGGCCTGATGGCTGCTTGGCACCATTTATTTGCATTTTCATAAGCTAATTGAACAACTAATGGCATAGCTTGGTCAACATCTGCAAACACACTACCTGCAGTTCTCAAAAGTCGATCAGCAAAGTCGGCATATGGCTCATTAGGTCCTTGAATCACTTTTGACAAGCTACCTTGTAGATCCCCAGGTCCTTGTACAGTTTTCCATGCCTCTAAGGCAGCTGCATTTATCTGAGCATATATATCTGGGTCATAATCTGTTTGAGCCTGTAAGTCTGCGAATTGCCCTTCTCCTGTGAGCATGTCTATATTATAGTTTTCAAACCCTGCAGCTGCGTTTCTTTTAGCCGTTTCTATACAAAGTTCTTGGAATTGCGATCGCCAAACCAAGAATTGCCCCCCGCTTAATGTTGCTTTACATAGACTTTTCCAGTCTGAGGGGGTTAAGCTAAAGGTGTTAAGGGACTCCAGCATAATCAAAGTGAAAGGAGCTTGGGGCCCATAAGTCATTACTGCCTCTTTGAGATTTTTTATAGTTTTGAAATCTACTGACTGATGGACACTCTGTCCATTTTTCTTTTCAAATGCTGGCGGTTCCCAATGTATCTGTGAGTTGTCCTCGAGAGCGCATAAGCGATCAGAAAGACTTTTTATTTCTGTTTCTAGGGTATGCAAATGCCTAGTAATACCCTTCATATTTTCTGTAATGGATTCCACCCATGGGGGAGTAGAGGACACAAGTGATCTTCTGCCTGACGGACCTTTTTCTCGGTCTTTTTAAATTTCTTTTTCCTCATTTTCTCAGGATCACTTTTACTAGATTCCTCACCACTGCTAATTTCACTGACAGCAATATCCTGAGGCCCAGGTTCCAGTGAGAGCAAGTATCCTTCAGCTTTCGCCAATAACTCCCGAATAGCTTTAATAGCTTGGATTTTTGTCATTTTTGGGTCTCTTCTAATACTCTCTTTACTGGTCTCAGTTGGCCCAGTGGAATCTACACTTTTTTGATCACTTTCACTTTTGTCTATATACTCCTCACTGAGAACAGAGTCAGGTATATCAAGGAGTCTTTGCATAGCCTCTATCACTTGGGATTCAGTTATATTCGAACCCATCTTTAGAGACCTTTCAGTTCTTACCTGTCCGCTCCGAAGTTCCCCATACGGGCCGCCACCTGTTGCCGCCTGAAGCGCTTGGAGCAACAGAGCCGCGGGAAAAACTTCAGAAGCAAACTGGAGACAAAGAGCTTTTTATTCTGATAACTTTTCTCTCTGGTTCTAACAACGACTATCTCACGCCAAACACACCACTAAAATGGCGCTGACCCAATCCGCAATTTCGGCCAAGTCACTCGAGATCCTGCAACAAGTCTCGTGAGACTACGGGAGGAGACAATGCCCAAATCTCCACGGCTCATAGTCAACTGCAATTCAAGCCAATCCCTAAACAGGGCTCCTGCAATGTTCTAATAGCACTATCTTTTCTTTATTTCCTATATCTGCAAAGATTTTATATTAGGTTGGGAGTCATAAAAATTAGAAAAGAATATATGGGGTATCTGACTTCTAAATGTATCCAAATAGGTGGTGATTTACCTGGATATATCTACCCCCCAGAAAAGCTTTATATAAAATCTAAGGGTCTGGTAATAAATTTATATCTGATGTATGCACCAGGACACTACAATGTTATATGTGATATATAATGACATGACATTTCTTTGCATGTTTCCGTATGGTATCTAGTAGTTCCTGATAAATGGTCTTGCTTTCCATATTTTCCAACTCCTCTTATATTCTAAATATCTTAATTTCCTAGTATGACTATTGTAAACTATCTGCCACAGCAATTCAACTTATGTATACCTAAATGCAACTTCAAACTTCATAGCACCCAATGAAGTCCTAAATCTAAATTTAAGGTTATTCACAACAATTTTACATGATTCATAAGGTTTGTTACAATCAATGTAATTCACAAGACTAGTATCAAGAAGAATGCAGAAGCAATTTTCAGTTACTATCATGAAATGATATTCTGCATTCCACAGTCCTTTTTCCATAAAGTTTAGGTAAGTGTTTATGCAGATGAGTGGGTCCAATGGTATCCAAGTGAGCTGTAAAATGTAGGTAATATTTGTATATGTTATGTACACTTTTCTATCACTGGCATCAATTGTTTAGTGGTCACACGGCCACGTAATATTCCCTATTTGTTTCTTAAGTTTTTCTTCTCTGGTTTTAATTTCTTTATTCCACTCAGCATGCATCCTGAAATTTTTAAGGTTATCATAAATATGAATATAAACAGTGCATAGTGGATTTTTTTTTATGTCCTGAAACCAATTTGGAATGTGTAAAACATTTTACACAAGGTGTAAAACTTGATAAGCCTATAAAATGACTCTGCCCTAGAACATCCACTATTGACTACAATATGTTTATATGCTAAAAAATCTGTTTGAAGTACAGGTACTATCTGTGAGACAATGAAGTTTGCATTGTTGAGTTGTGCTATATCATGTGTTATTTGAATATCCTGTCTTTGTAATTGTTCTATATTATGTTCAATTTGGTATTAAAGTTGCTTAATATGTTCCAATTGTATGTCTGGTTTATCCTCATCTTCATCAAATACCATATAAGTTTGTAATGTATGCTTCATCTGTATCTGTTGATCTGAGAATGCTGTTATATTCCTACCTGATTTATCATATAATGTCAACTTTCACATATTGGATGCCATATGGCATCCTGCTTCATGGGTTGTTTTACATGAATCAAACAGTACATTCATGTCAGAATACTCATAATAATCATAAAAATCTTTCTTATTGGAGATGCTCTCAGATGTTTCTTGCATAAATGTCAGTGTTTGTGTTGTTGGACATATATGTTTACATGGGTAAGTGATGCTGAAGGTATAAGGTACACAGACTGCAAAGAGATTATTTCCCAATGGTAATACTTCTTCCCGTGGGTCAATCACAGTGACTTTTGATGTGTGTAATTTATGATGGTTTATAAGTCCTAAGAATAGGCAAGTTAATGCACCAATTGGTATTAGTGGTTCTTCTGGTGTAGTGCTAGCATCATTCCTCTCTCTCTTGATTATTTTGTATGATAATTGTACAGGGTTATCTTTTTTTTTTTTTTTTTTGTGGTACCAGGGATTGAACTCAGGGGCACTCGACCACTGGGCCACATCCCCAGCCCTTTTTTGTATTTTATTAGAGACAGGGTCTCACTGAGTTGCTAAGTGCCTCACCACTGCTGAGGCTGGCTTTGAACTCGCGATCCTCCTGCCTCAGCCTCCCAAAGTGCTGGGATTACAGGCGTGCGCCACCGCACCCAGCTATTGTACAGGGTTATCTTGTGTATTCAAGGTGATTGGAATATCTTGTCTAGCTATAACTTCCTCAACTGGGGAAACCCTGTTTCTCCTAGGTCTATTGTTTAAATTCATTATAGCCTCTTGTAGGGCATTCTGTAAGTGTTCACCTTTGTGTGACAGCAATTCATTTTTAAGTAATCAATTCCATTTTTCCATATTCCCTGCTGCTGTTGAATTGTATGCTAGATGATAATTCCATTGTATGTCAAGGGTTGTTATTAAATGTTTTATCAATTTTATTTGGAACTGGGAAACCTGATCAAATTTTATTATAGTGGGCATTCCATAAACTGCTATCCAATTTAGGGTAAGTCCTATAGTAATGGATTGTGTTGGTTTGCTAGCTACAAGTGTCATTCCAATACCTGTACATGTGTCCACCAATGTGGCAACATACTTATTGTTGAAATCCTTAAGGGGTCCTATGAAGTCAATTTATATTCTGTAGTTAAAAATTTTATATTCTAAATCTGGTTGGAAAATTTTATGTAGAGAAAATATCATTTTTTTTTTTTTTACATATACTACACCTGTGTAAAGCAATTTAAATGTCATTCCATTTTACATCTTAGTTCCATGTTTGGAACCAGTCATGTAATGCATGTACTCCTATATGCCCTAATTGTTAATGTCACGTTATAATATCATTTTCAGTAATGTTTATCATTATATTATCAGGTTTGATGTTTTTCTGTGTTCACTTAAATTTAAATTCAAAAGGATGTTTACTGGGTTGTAGTTCCAATTCCTTTGTAGCTTGAGTGTGGCAATTTTTGATAATTTATCTTTTGTGTTGTTAAGTGTACATTTGTCTGTGTACCTGTTTGTGTCCATCTACATGTGTAACTTTTATGTTTATTTTTGTATTAGCTTCATGTAATTTGTTTTATCTATCTCTTGACCACAATGCTTTTCCATTGATATGGAAGTCTGAAGAAGCCCATTTCCCTGACCATAGTGCTATGCCATTTGCAATACACCATGAATTTGTATAAATATATATTTCTTTACATTTTGTTAATAAAGCATCTCTAATAACCAGTGCAACTGCTATTAGTTCTGCATGTTGTGCTGATTTTGTATTCCCCTTATTCTGTCAACAATTTACCTGTCTTAGAGTTATATGCTGCTGCTTTCCACTTAGCAACTCCTTTCACTACTGTATTAGATCCATCTGTAAACCATGCCTTTTGTGTACTATTACTGTATTTTGGTCCCCATATGCTTATATTTTTTAGTGTAGGTTATATTGAAATATCAGATACTGGTACAAATGGTAGCTTTGCTACTTCTATAATTTTATATATGCCTAGATTTTTTTTTTTTTTTTTTTTTTTTTTTTTTTTTTTTGTGGTTACCGGGGATTGAACTCAGGGGCACTCGACCACTGGGTCACATCCCCAGCCCTTTTTGTATTTTATTTAGAGACAGGGTCTCACTGAGTTGCTAAGTGCCTCGCCATTGCTGAGGCTGGCTTTGAACTCGTGATCCTCCTGCCTCAGCCTCCCAAAGTGCTGGGATTACAGGCGTGCGCCACCACACCTGGCTTTGCCTAGATTTTGATCCTCCTGTTGTAAAAATTGTTGTAGGTACCATTGCCACATCAGGGCATTCTTTTCCCATCCAATGTTTTGTTTTTATAAATAGAGATAGGGTGAGTTTACATTAGTCTTTGAGTGAATTTGGAGTTCTTGATATAATATGATCGTTGGTCATAGCTTTAGCTTGTTTTAGTGCCTGAAAGGCAACCCACGCCAATTTCTTCATATAAGGGATGCATATTTCATGCATATGGAAATCTTTTACAAAAGAATCCTATTGTTTGGGGCTTAGTTTGGTTGGTACAGAGTCCCTATTTACCATATTCCTGTGTGAAAATGATGTCCAAAATCATAGTTCCTTTGATGTTATGCAATTTTCTAAATTCTGTTACAGGCTGCTTAAATATATATAAAGTTTTGGTCATGTGATTCCCAGATAAGGTCTTGTGACTTTTTTGTCATTGCATATATTGTTTATACAATAAGATTTAGATATGGTATATGGTTGTGCCAATACCCTAATATTTCTATCAATTTTTGTGCTTCTTTCTTATTGTTGGAGGTTGTAGTCACAATATTCTATCTATAATTTGATCTGGGATTTGCCTTCCTTCTGCTGTGATCAAAACTCTTAAAAATTTTACTGTTTGATCTGGTCCCTGTACTATCTCTCTATTGATTGTCCATTTTTTTTTTTTTTTTTTTTTTTTTTTTTTTTTTTTTTTGGTGGTACCGGGGATTGAACTCAGGGGCACTTGACCACTGGGTCACATCCCCAGAACTTTTTTGTATTTTATTTAGAGACAGGGTCTCACTGAGTTGCTAAGTGCCTCCCCATTGCTGAGGCTGGCTTTGAACTCGCGATCCTCCTGCCTCAGCCTCCCAAAGTGCTGGGATTACAGGCATGCGCCACCGCACCCAGCTTGATTGTCCATTCTTTTGCCCTCAAATGTTCAATTACTTCCTCTGACATTTTATAAAAATATTGTATATCATATCCTGCTATTAATATATCACCTATATATGTATATATTGGGACATCCTTATGTTTAGGATCCTTAAGGGATTCTGATAATGCAATATGGGTTATCAGGGAGCTATTTTTATAGCCTGTGGTAATCTTTTAAAGTTACATTGCTCTAAAATCCATGTGAATGTGGTAATCTCTTTGGATTCTTCAGGTATAAGAATAGCAAAAAGCATATCTCACAAGCCTATAGTTACAAAGAATTTGAAATTTTTGGAGTGTATCTTTTCTAAAATTATGGTGACGCCTGGCAGGTCTCCTGGCATCTGTGGTGTTAGTGCATTGACTGCTTTATAATCTACAGTAAATCTCCATTTACAACTTGGGTTTAAGATAGGCCAAATTGGATTATTATAGTCAAATGAGATTTTTCTTTCTATAATGTCTTTCCTGAACATTTTTGTTGTTGTTGTTATTTCTGTGTGTCCACCTTTTATTTGGCATTGATTTTTAAAGCTATGTTTGATTTTATGGAGTACTATGGGGTCCATCAATAAGAAGGTATATGTGCCTGAGATTTAGTCATATTATTTTTAAAATTTTTGTAAGTTATCCATGATGGAATAATTCTAGGTATAAGATTCATCCCTAGCAACTTAAAAAGGTATTTTAACTAAAGTATCTTGTTTTTAATGACTTCTCTGTTCCATAAAGGGATAGTTAATTATTTTTCATTTTGCATTAATTTTTATATTCCCTATTTCTACTATCTTATAATCACCTTGCATAATATTATATTTTACCTTCAAAATAGGTACTTGTTTTCCCGTATCTACTAGGAATTTATGTGTTTTGACTTTTCATGTTTTTTTTTTTTTTTTTTTTCTTTCCAGAGAGTTAAGAATAAACCAATAAATATTCTCTTGTTGCAGGCGCTTTTAATATTGAAAATTCTGTCTCACTCTTGGCTTTCATTGCCTGTTGAATGTAATGTTTCTGTTGTAAATTTGTGTGTTTGTGTGTCTGAAGTTTTTGTTGTGTTTGGGGAAGTTGTTGTTTTGTGTCCTTTATTGTTTTATGTGGGTCATCTGCTTGAAGGGAATCTGCCTCCTACTGGAATCTTTGTCCTTGTCTTCCCTGCCTGCTTGGTGTGGAATTACTTTCTTATAGTTCCCTTCTTCTGGAAGGCTCCTTGTTTACTCAAGGTTGCCTTTGCTGTCTGTTGTTATAATTAGGAAATCTAATCTTATTTTTTGAGGACTGAGCTGGAAAACCGAACTGTTCTGGTGAGGGTTGAGCTGGGAAAGAAAAGATCTAGCACCATCCAGCTCTTTGGCTTGTTTAAAATAAGTAGCCACACATCTTGTAATGTATGCATGCCTTGTAATGCTGATGTTACAGTTAGTCTGAGATGCTCTGGACTTCCTCTGGTTATTAGTCTTTTCTTCTGAGGTAACAGCTCTGCCTGTAATGGTGTGTTAATGTGTGTATATTGTATAGCATAAAGTGTATTTCTAGTTTCCTAGTTAATTTAATAACCTATTGGTGTGTAGTTCACTATATCTGTAATTCAAAACTGCCTACATCCATCACAGGAAATGCTCTCAACCATGCTAATGCTACCCATTTCAGGATAGTGTGTTCCTGCCATCTTTTCTCACTAGATTCTGCCATTAAGCCTCAGATATAGATTAATTTTCTACTATAGGGGTAATTGTATGTTTTTAAGCTCCATTCACTCTAATTACATGGGCTTCATGCTCCCATAGTCTTAGTAGAAACTCTCTATCTTGCCCCCCTTTCAGAGCAAATTAATTTCTTAACTGCTGCAGCTCTATTCTACTGAAGGATATGACTTCAACTTCCTCTTTATTATCAATATCTTCTGACCCCTTTTTCCTTGACGTTCTGGTCACTTCTAATGTAGTTACCAGTAAACCTTTATGATAATCTGGGTGAATTTTCTGCATATCCATGGTCTTTCTTACTAAGGTTTTATATCTAGTCCTATCTTCATCTTATTTCATTAATAGTTTTGATTAGCAATCCCCGGATTAATTTGGAGTGGCTGTAGCAATGATTGGCTGAACTACTTTTAGGTTAGATAGAGAGATATCAGTTTCTCTAGTTCCCTTATTAAATCCTGGCAGTTACACTGGCACTGTTCTTTCTAGTTGTCTCCAGGGAAGAGCAGAGCTATGTTCCTGGTTACTTTCTTTCTTTTTAAGAATATTCTTTAATTTCCTCATTTTGCCAATATACTATAAACTAGTTTAATATACTCTTTCCTACAATAGCACACAAAAGGTGTATCTGTGTCTATATGCTGTAGTGCTTTTGCAATTTGATTTCTTAGGTATCTGTGTAAGCACTTCTCTGTCCAATCATGTGTTATTGGATGTATCTGTCTAGGAAGCAGATTGTGTAATTTGCTCTATGATGGTGTATCTGTGTGGTGTTCTTACAATTTGATATATGTCTTTGCAGAAGGTGTAATGTCCTATTAGGTTAATTGCTATGATTGCCAATATAAATAGTATAACAAGTTTCACTGTGTTTGGAAAAAGCTTTTGAATTCCATATGTTGTTTTCACACAGCCATGACAAGACATTTCTCCTTGGCATTACGTGCCTATTTTCTTAACTGCTGACTATGCCAACTGTTATGCTGGACAAATGTGTAACTTATACAGTCGAGGGGAGAAAATAAAGAATGTCCACATACTTCTTCCCTTGTCAATGCTTTATTCACTCAAATCTCTCAATACAATTTTACTTTATAGGTTATTTTTTAAAATATTTATTTATTTGCTTTAGTTGTACACAATGCGTTTATTTGTACGTGGTGCTGAGGATGGAATCCGGGCCGCGCACGTGCTAGGTGAGCACTCTACCACTGGGCCACAACCCCAGCCCCACTTTATACGTTCTTAGTCAATAAAATGGCAATACTTAATGGTGGGAACTGCAGTAGACATAGTCAATCTACAGCAAACAATTCTAAGTTAATTCTAAGCACAGCAAACACAATTAATTATGACTAAATCATTAATTAATCAATTATGACAGAAATTCCCTCTGCATGCTCTGCTTATGTGCTAGATTTAAAGTCTTAAGTCGTAAGTCTCAAGTCCAGCAGATGCACACTGTCTCAGAATGTGATCAGATCAGGAAGCAATACAGGCTTCTTCTGGTGTGGAGCTGACAGCTGGCTGAGAAAATGGTTGTAAGGAGAAGTCTTTTTCTAACCAGTCAAGAGTCTGCTGTAGAGTTTGAGAGTGGTGAGGATGACACAGAGGTTCAATCAGATGAAAAGGGTTTGGAAGTCAGTCCAGGTCCTCATCAGGTTCTCCAACCTGTGGGCATCAGTGTCAGCTGGCTGAATACCTGTTCATTGGCTTTATCATTTATAATTAATTTGGGGGCTTTTTTCTACCCTTTCAACCTCTATCAGTTGTTACAGTCTTTCTCAGTGATATCATTGCTCTGAGGGTAGAGTCTCTGGTCTGGTGGTCCCCACCCTGATTTTCTAGCCTCTTGCTTATCAGGGACTTATCAGGATGAGGGTAACTTGACAGAGACTTACCTCTGGGTTTAAGCCAGGGTTGTAAGGAGTGTCTTAATTTATCAAGCTATGCCTGATGAATATAGTGGAGTGCTCCCTAAGTGGGCCTGGTGAGGACTTCAGGTAAAAAATAAAGTTTTAGAATGGTGTTGCTTAGGCTGAGGCCTAAGGCCATCCTTACCCTGCCTCAGCATCCCAGTGTTACTGTTGTTTGTTTTTCTGTTGAGGTTAAAAATCAGGGCCTCACCCATTCTATGAAAGCCCTCTGTCACTGAAGCATAGCTCAGTCCCAAGGTTACCTTAAGTACCAGATGCAAGGCAAATGCTACCTACATGGATTAGTTGCCAGCACAGCCAGGAAGCTCCATCTGAAAAGGGCTGGGGCCAAGAATTTGTCACTCTAGCAAATTTCAGCCAGTGATTGGATAATGTTTCTGTCAGTCAAGATGCAGAGGCGGGCCTTGAAATTGTCAATCAGGGACACTGGGTTGAAACTATCCAATCAGTGCGCAGACCTAGAGGAAGTGCGGGCTTCCGCGGGCTTTTCTTCCTCACCAACTGGGCTTCTCCATTTCCAGGTCCCGTTTTCTCTTATCCTGGGTTCCAGGTGAGTCTGTGCAGCCTGTGTCCCCGCGATCTCCGGTGACCAGAGGTACCTCAAGAGGACGCCGGATCACCAGGGAAGACAAAAATGGTGAGTGTGCTACCAGGGCTGAAGGTACTTGGTCAGCACCTCCTGTGGGGCCCCTGCGTTCCGGTGATCTCTGGAGCATGGCTGCGTTCCTGCTGGTGAATGTCCCTTGGCCCTGTCCCCTGGTTCCTGGGGGTTGCATAGGCGGCTCAAGTACCTGGCGTTCTCTTCTTCCACTACTAGTTGCCACACCCACTCTTCCAAATATGTAGAAATAAGGGTCACAAATGCACTTTTCTTCTCCCAGTTGAGCTATTGTGAAGGCTCTGTAGGTTCTTAAAATTCAGTTGCTTCCTGCCTTCTAAAATGCCCCCTTCCTCTCCATTTCACAGCATCATCAAACATTCATTCTTACTACTATGTTTCAAATAGAAACAGTGATATTGCTGGTTGTCAGTGACGAATTCTGCTCCCCCAAATGTTGAAGTCTGAATACTAGGGAAGCAGGCCGAGGCAAGCATATAAAGCAGAATTTATTTAAAAGGGGTCACATAGACTTCTCCCTGCAGGGAGAAGGGGGCCATGGCTGGTATCTTAATATCCCAAGAAGCCAGGCAGGTCTGCCTTTTTAATATGTCCCAGGGCTTCTTTGTTCTCCTGCTCTCTTACCCTCTGAGCTCTCTCCTTCCTGCATACTTGACCAGGCCCAGTGCGATGGCCAAAAGGTGAAAAGCATATGGCCTGAAGGGGGAAGGACAGGATGGAGCAGCCCAGGACACGTGAATTAAATTTTTTTTTTTTTTTTTTTTTTTTTTGGTGGTACCAGGGATTGGACTCAGGGGCACTCGACTACTGGGCCACATCCCCAGCTCTTTTTTTGTATTTTATTTCGAGACAGGGTCTCACTGAGTTGCTAAGTGCCTTAGCCATTGCAGAGGCTGGCTTTGAACTTGCGATCCTCCTGCCTCAGCCTCCCAAAGTGCTGGGATTACAGGCGTGCTCCACCATGCCCGGCTTTGTGAATTAACAATTTTATAACTCCCTGTAGGGAGGGGCAGTTCCTGGGACAGGTTACCTTGGCAACAGGTTGGGGCAGGGGCAGGTTCTCCATAAGGGTAGAGGAAGGGCTCTGAAGGAATTAATATTGCAATCCCTCAGGTGACAGTCTCCCAAGGGTCTCCAACTTCCCTGGACTCACTCAAAATTGTCTTTCTTGATCCAACCTGACTCAGTTTACCTATCTATGTTGACTGCCTACCAAATTCTGGCTTCAACAGTCTATTAATTTCTATTTTGCATTTAGTGAAATATTGCAAAGGATGTATGTGTGTGTGTGTGTGTGTGTGTGTGTGTGTATGAATCAAAACTAGGGCACTTTTATCAGTGACCTTCCCATCCCCTCCTTCCCCTTTTATTAACTTTTGATATCTGGTCATCTGGTCCCATTTGTTTTGGAAGCTGGCCTCCAACTTGTGATTCTCCAGCTTCAGCTGCCCAAGTCCCTGAGAATACAGGCTGTGCCAGTATCCTTGGCAAGAATAACATTTTTGAATGCATTTGTTTTCTATTTGTGAATGTTTTACTTGAGGCTAAAGAAAAATCACTTAACACTTCCCTGTTTTTGGTCAAAATATCCACTTTAAAGGAAATAAAGCAATTGCTTATAGATCTTTGGGATATTGAATCCGGGGCTACATACACAGCCTTTTTTATTTATTTATTTTTTTTTGACATTTCTTTATGTAAATTTGTTTTCTTAGTGATACATGACAATAGAATGCATTTTGACACATCAAACATAAATAGAGTATAACAGCTCCTTTTTCTGATTGTGCATGATATAGATTCACAGCAGTCTTGTAATCATGTATGCACATAGGGTAATAATGTCTCATTCATTCTTCTGTCCTTCCTCACCAGCCCTTTCAAATTTGATTTTTAGATAATATCTTGCTATGTTGCCAAGCCTGGCTAGAAAGTTGTGATCCTCCTGCCTCAGCTTCTGAAGCAGTTGGGATTAAAGTCTTTGACAACCCAAGCTACAGAAAATAGTTTTGTTTTTTAAAATATTTATTTATTTTAGTTTTACACAATTTTTTATTTATTTTTATGTGGTGCTAAAATTGATCTTGGGCTATGCACATGCTAGGCGAGCTCTCTATACTACTGAGCCACAATCCAAGCTACAGAAAATAGTTTATTTTGATACAAATATTAATGACAATAAACAGAAACATGGATTCAAGTTACCCAGAATGGTGTATGGGTCTCACCTCAGAAGAGATTACATCATTTTTTTTTTTTTAAATCAGGGGATGAACCAAGGGACACCTAAACCGTGAGCCACATTCCAGCTCTCTGTATATTTTATTTTGAGTTATGATCTTACTAAGTTCATTATGGCCTGACTAAGTTGCTGAGGCTGGCTTTGAATTGAGTAGCCCTCCTGTCTTACCTCTCAAACTGCTGAAATTGGAGTTGTGCACTACTGTTCATGGCCTACCTGAATGTTCATAAAAAAAAGTTCTGTGTGAATACATTAATCAATTGTAATGGTAGGATCATCAGATTGGTGAGCAACACCAACAACATCAATAAATAAATAAATAAAATATAAAAATAAAAAAAAAATAAGGGGTGGAATTTGTTCTGTAGGTTTGTTGTTCAAACATTCTTAGTTTTGGAACATGGTGGAGACTAGACATCAGGGAAGGTTAATGATGTATTCTGAGAAGTTTACTGGTTTTGAGAATTGTGTTCTGATACTGAAATTAAGATAATTGGGCTTCACAAACCCCAAGACAATTTTTGCTCTTCACACAGAACCCTGTCTTTCTACCCTTTAGTGGTCTAGTTAGCCAAAGTCAAGTGTTCTAAAGGTTCTTTGATGTAGATGCAACTTCATAGACTATTTTAGTTCACCCTTCTGAAAATCTTATGTTTCTCCTATTATCTTCCTTAGGTGTTTATACCATGTCAGAATTTTTGGGGCAGAGGTTTCCTTTGGACACTTCACAGTGTTTTATGTTCTCAGCCACAATTCTTTCCTGGAGCTGCCAAAAGATACCCACAGCTGCCCTGTTACCTGTACAGTTAAGAGAATTTTAGGCCCTGGATCAGCTCCTTCTAGAGGATAGACTGAGGTGTGGGATGCAGCCTCTCAGGCGAGGTCTGAGGGCCAAAGGGCTGAAAAATCTCCTGGAAAAAAAGCCTCATCTAGACAGTTATTATTTTTGGGAGGGAATATTGGTTCCCCAAAACTCTGTTCCCATTTATTGGAGAGGGGTGAAAAATCTGCCTGTGAATGCTGGTTTTGAAAGGCCAGGTCAGCAGTGATTTTTTTTTTTTTTTTTTTTTTTTTTTTGGTATTAGGGATTGAACTCAGCGGCACTCGACCACTGGACCACATCCCCAGCTCTTTTTTTTTTTTTGTATTTTATTAGAGTCAGGGTCTCACTGAGTGGCTAAGTGCCTCACCATTGCTGAGGCTGGCTTTGAACTCGCGATCCTCCTGCCTCAGCCTCCCAAGTGCTGGGATTACAGGCGTGCACCACCACGCCCGGCAGCAGTGATTTCTGCCCTTAAATTCACTCACATTTGTGAAAGAGAAAAATCTCTCCCAGGGCAGAAGGACCACCCATCCCAGTGCAGTGCTCTGCAATCCTGAAAAGCCACATAGACTAGAGTCATGGGCCAGGTCTCCTGGGAGGGTGATCCAGGAGGCTTTTGGTGAGCAAGACCCAGAGGAAGAATGTTCCAGCTATTAGGGACCTTGCCTGCCCCTTGAGCTTGACACACCTCTGCTCCCTCAGCATTAGTAGTTTCTATGTATCACTTTGAAATAATCTGCTCACTTTTTTGAGACCCAGGTTTATTCATTCAGAGCCAAATAGGATAAAATATTATTAAAGAGGAGAGAAAAAATTGCATTTAAAAAGTCTATTTACATTTTCATTGTTAAGAATCCTAACGTACAACCAGGTGCAGTGGGGCACATCTGTGATCCTCGCTACTCCAGAGGCTGAGACAGGAGGATTGCAAATTTGAGGAAACCTTAGCAACTTATCCACTCATTATGCAACTTGGTGAGACTGTGTTTGAAAATAAAATATAAAAATGGCTAGGGAATGTGGCTCAGTGGTAAAGTGCCTCTAGGTTTAATCCCTGGTACCAAACCAAAAACAAACAAACAAACAAAAACCCTTGTTTACATTTTGCTATCCCTGAGAATGTAAAATAGTGGTTGATAAATTTATGAATGCAGTTTCATGAAAACATTAGTTTCTGTTCTTTACATCTGGAGAATTTGACAGAAAATAGTTTTGTTGTTGTTTTCTAGACTTGGTAGGTTGATGTTAAATGTATGATATTTTTGGTGTCAGGAATGGACCCAGAGTTGCTTAATCACTGAGTCACATCCCCACCTCTTTTTAGATTCTTTGTTTTGAGACAGGGTCTTGCTGCATTGTCTAGGGCCTCAGACCCCTGAACTACTGGGGTTAAAGGTGTGCACTATCATACCTGTCTTCATTGTAAATTTTAAAGGGCAATTTTGGCAATACCTGGAATACCTAACTATGTCATTTAATTGCTGAATAATTTATCAGTGATATAGTAAATGGCACCTGTTTTCTGGAAAGGATAGATACATGTGTCTAAATAAGGGTGCTAATCCCCTTCACTAGCACTTCCACCATGTCACCTAATTCCTGTTCCCTCCTAACTGCCTCCTTCTAGGTCCATCCCAATAGGAACTTGCCTTTAAGCTTAAGAAATTTAGGAGTAATATAAATGCTCTCTCACTCTGTTCTGTACAACATTTTGGCTGGTCTCAGATATAGTCTATTGTTTTCATTTTTTTTTTTCAATTGACCAAAGAAACCACAGGAAACCATGCCCTGATTTCACAAAATTTACTGAAGTGTTCAGTGTTTTTTCAGAGAGTGCAGATTATGGGAAAGTTCAGACTCCTTTGTAAGAAAGGGTGTTGTCTTTCCATTGATTTTGTTGTATTTTATGCTTCTCATTATGTACCTTTTGTATTATAATCTTTTTTTTTTTTTTTTTGTCACTCATTACATGTATTTTAGTTTCTTTCTTTCTTTGTTTTTTTTTTTTGATACTGGGGATTGAACTCAGTGGCACTTGTCCACTGAGCCACATCCCCATCTCTTTTATGTATTTTATTAGATACAGGGTCTCACTGAGTTGCTAAGTGCCTCACCATTGCTGAGGCTGGCTTTGAACTTGCGATCTTCCTGCCTCATCCTCTCAAGTACTGGAATTGCAGGTGTGCCCCACTGCACCCAGATGTATTTTACTTTTTTGTTTGTTTGATTGTTTTTGTGGATGTGTGTGGACTGCTGGGGATAAAATGTAGGACCACACACATTCATGGCAAGTTCTCTACTACTAAGCTATTCTCCTGCCCAAGAAAATTAATATATAAACTATTATTTATTTATCTTCTTAATTATTAGTGGTGGGGATAGAAGCCAGGATGTGCTCATGTTTATGTTATACTCTAAAAATGAATTTCAACTTTTTAAGCAGTTTTTTGGAGGTGGGCAGGTGTACTCCTGGGGATTGATCCTAGAGGCACTTGACCACTGAGCACATCCTTAGCCCTTCTTATTATTTCTGTATTCATTTATTTAAATTTTTATTTTTTTGTATAGTTGTACGTGGACAGAATACCTTTATATTATTTAATTTAATATGGTGTTAAGGATCATACCAGTGCCTCACACATGCTAACTAGTGCACTGCCACTCAGCTACAGTCTCAGTCCTCCATTTATATTTTAGATGACAAACAAGTCTTATAAATTTCTGAGTGTCAGCAAGGTCCTGCTGTGCATGCCTATAATTCCAGTCCTTGGGAGGCTTAGGCAGGAGGATCATGAGTTCAAAGCCAGCATAAGCAATGGAGAGGCACTTAGCAACTCTGTGAGAAACTCCTTCTAATAAAATATAAAAAAGAGCTGGGGATGAGGTCCAGTGTTGGAATGCCCCTGAGTTCAATCCCTGGCACAAAATAATAATAATAATATAAAATAAAAATAAAAAGTTCTGAGACTATTGCTAAGTTGCTGAGACTGGACTTATACTTGGCATTTTCTTGCCTTGACCTCCCTAGTTGCTGAAATTACAGGCACACACCACCACACAAGCAGTTTGAATGACTTAAAGATTTATCATTTCCTTTCTCTCCAGATTAAAACAGTATTGAAAATCAGTTTCCTTGCTTTTCTCCATAGTTTTGAAATTTGTAACTTAATGATCTTCCTATTTCCATAGTTTTTGCTTTTTAGTTTGGAAAAGGTATTAGTTTTCAGTATTTAATATGATGATTTCTTGTGTATATATTTGTGAAACTTCATGGCATGGTTGCTTATTCACTTCTATATTAAATAAACTTTGTTTTGCAGAGCAATTTTAGGCTTACATAGTTTATTAGTCAGTGATTTCTAGAGGAACAGTGTCGACAGGAAGTATGATTATATAAAGAGGATTTATTAGATTGTCTTGCTTGACTAGAAGTTGGATAGTCCACAATGGTCATCTTCAGGCTGGAGAGCTGGAGAAGTAGTAGCTGCATAGTCCAAGAGGCTGAAGCTTCAGAAAAAGAGGGATCAATGGGGCTACCTTAGTCCAGACCTAAGGCTTCTGGAAATTCCCTGGAGAATCCTGACAGAATCCACTTTGCAAGATTGAAGAAGGGAAAGTCTGATGTCCTCAGGCCATTGAGCAGAAATCAAGATCCCATCTTAGAAGAATGGAGATTTCATCTGCTGCTACTTTCTTGTTTCTCCAACTTTTATTCCATCCGAGCCACCATCCTATTGGATGGTGCTGCCCATAGTTATGAAGGTTCTCCACTACAGTTTGCTCTGCCATATTCCAATCATTTCTAGACACACCCACATGAATACACCCAGAAGCCTCTTAATCATTTATGTCTTTTAATGCAATCAAGTTGACAATTCAAATAAAGCATTAAACATTTTAGCTAACACCCCTTCTCAACAGCTTATAGTCTTCATTTTTTTCCAATATTTTGCATTGTTGTATATTGTTTGTTAGTAACTGAGCCATTGTTGCATATTTGATGAAGATAGTGGGTGAAGCAAAACATTATCAGTGCCTGAAGTCCAAACTTTACTTTAGGGTTTCTGCTCTGTGTGGTGTGATTGTGTGTGTCTTGTATTCTACATGACAGTGTCATAAAGAGAAATTTCACTGTCCTGAGAATCCTTTGTTCCACCTGTTCATCACTCCTCCCTATCCCTTCCTTTGTCTCTGCTCCCTTAATTTCTGGAACCCATTATTTCTCCTACTGCATCTATAATTTTGTCTTTTCCACAATGTTGACTTGGAATCTTACTGCTCTTGGCCTTTTCAGACTGGCTTCCTTCAATTACCAGTCTGACTTTAAGGTTGCTGTATGCTTCCAGGCTGGAGAGCTCATTTTTTGCATGATGTTTTTTGGTGTGGTTAAACCAAAATTGTCCATTTAATACTAAAAGGTGTGTCTTCCTTCCTTCTAAATTTAAGGTAGTTCTGGATGTGGCTGCCGTAGTAACTGCTATGAGGTTTTTTTTTTTTTTTTCCATGTGATAATTTTGTATTTCTGATATAAAAACTTTAGGTTAGCACATGCTCCATAGTTATTTCTTGCTCTCCCAAATTTTTTAAATTATTTATTTATTCTAATTTATTATACATGATGCAGAATGCAATTCATTTCATATTTCATATATAGAGTGCAATTTGTGAAGTCACTGGTTCTACACAAAATATTTTCACACCATCTATGTCTTCATACCTGTACTTAGGGTAAGGATGTCTAACTCATTCCACCTTCATTCCTCCCCTTCGCCACTTCTCTTCTCCTTCCCACCCCTGATCTATTTAAAATTTCTTCATTTTTCTCATGGTTTCCCTTCACTTAGCATAATTTTCACCAACTTCTTCCATTTACCGGCAAACACCAGGATTTTATTTTCTTTTAGTACTGAATAATCTTCCATTGTGTATATATACCAAAGTTTCCCTATTCATTCATGTAGTGAAGGGCATCTGGGTTGGTTCCACAATTTAGCTACTGTGAATTGTGCTGCTATAAACATTGATGTGGCGCTGGACCTGTAGTAAAAAACAGGAGAAATTTTTGGTGATATTGACAGAGGAAAGGTGTCTTAGAAAATACACTGAAGGCACAATCAGGAGAGAAAAGTTTTAAAAAATTATTTATTTATGTATTTATTTATTTATTGTTATGAAGGATTAAACCTATGGTTACTTAACTACTGATCCACATGTCTAGCACTTATTTATATTTTATTTATAGACAGAGTCTCACTGAGTTGTGTAGGGCCTCACTTAGTTGGCGAGAATGGATTTGAACTCACAATCCTCCTGTGACAATCTCCTGAGGAATTGGGATGACAGGCAGGAACCAGTACACCAGCAAGAACAGAAAATTTTATGAAGAGTACTTTATCAAATTTATAAGAATTTTCTCTTCAAACACCATAAAGAATGTGAAAACAGTCTCTAGATTTAAGCATTAAAAATGTATGCATAGCCGGGCACGGTGGCGCATGCCTGTAATCCCAGCACTTTGGGAGGCTGAGGCAGGAGGATCGCGAGTTCAAAGCCAGCCTCAGCAATGGTGAGGCACTTAGCAACTCAGTGAGACCCTGTCTCTAAATAAAATACAAAAAAGGTCTGGGGATGTGACCCAGTGGTCAAGTGCCCCTGAGTTCAATCCCCGGTACCACAAAAAAAAAAAAAAAAAAAAAAAAAAGTATGCATACATCAAAATAACATCATTATAGCAATTGATGTTTTATGTTATAATTATACAAATAGTTTTTATGTGAATAAAAAAAGATTTTTTTTAAAAAAAAGTTGCTGAACAGGAGAAATTATTTCATATTACATGTTTGATGAATTTCTAGTCTCTAGAGTATAACAAACTGTTGTGTGTTGGTAATTAAATGATAGTTGACCAATTAAAAAATGAATTCAGAATCATGGAATCTTGAATATAGCTGCTGCTTTTATGCTGTTTCCTGAGGATAAATTTCAAATTGCCAATTGTTAACCTTCAGTCTCAATCATGAGAATAATCCTACAGTAAGACTGCTCATGTCCTGGATGAGGATGTGGTTCCTTCAGTGTTATTTTAACTCACCTGTTTCCCAAAATTATTGATGTTCTGTCTGCAAATATCCACCATGTCAGAAGCCTGGGTTATCTTAGGGCCTGTATCCAGTTTCTGCTCAGGTAACACAATCTGTGGCTAATGTGGACACTATGATCCTGCAGGAGACAGTAAGGGGGCACTCTTCCCTTGCACTTCACACTTCTTCTGCAGGATTTCTTCATTCAGGGATGAATGATGGAGTCTGAATCTCATTTATGCTTTCACTGCAAGTGAAATTATAAAATAACTCCAAAGCTGTAGAGTTAATATCATGTTCTTCTATAGCATTAATTGATTTTAAAAATCAAATGTTCCTCTTCTCCCCAGCACAATAGGAGCTGGGGGAGGGTTGTCAGGGATGAGAGGAGACATCTTTTTATGATCTTCCTGGAATTCCAGAAGGAAATTGACAGTATTCCTGTCTTGTCAGAGTTTTAGAGGCTGATTGAATCTCTGTGGCCCCTAGTTAACCCTGCTTCTGAGGAAAGGGGTGCACCTGACCTATTGTGAGTAGGCAGTTCTTCCACTGCTTGATCCAGCTATTGTCAAATTAAAGTGCCCCAAGTGTCCCAAGCATCATACCCAAATAAGTGAAAAAGGCTAATAAATCATTTATCTTGGGAAATCTGGAGGCCTGAGCCTGGAGCCATCCAGGTCATTCTAACATAGCCCAAAATAGAAGACAGCCCTGGGAATAGGTTTGTCTTTAGCAAATTCCTTCTTTGTGATGTGTGACACATGTGGCTACCCACCAGCAAACCCTTTGCTACTATCCTCAGCAGGGCAGCGCAGCCACAGGTGTGCTGCCACCTCCTCTTCGGATCCTCCTCTATTTTTCCTTAATGATCTACAAACCCAAATGATGAGGATGCTGATTCCAGAGCACATCATTTCTGTGGGCAGAATTTCTTTCTGCTTGGGATCATCTTTGTTTTGACCCAAATAAACTCTATGTTCCCACACTCACTGTGCTTTACCCTCTCCGGTACACACACGTGGATGATCACAGAATCTACCCTTCACATAGGAAGAAGCCAAGACCCTTGTGGGACATACTTATCACAGGGATCAGTGATGGAGCCATGATTGCTGTTCAGCTTTCTGACTCTCGAACTTTGATCTAGATCCCCAAAACTTTTCATTTTATTTTAAGATATGGTGTCACTGTTTGCTGATGCTGACCTGACCTTGGGCTCCTCCTGTGTCATCCTCCCTGAACAACTATTGTTTTTTTTTGTATGTTGAAGTTAAAACCCAAAGCCTCACCTGTGCCAGGAAGGCACATAGCTTTCCTGAAGCATAGCTCAGTCCCAGATGCTACCTTCAGAACAAGATGAAAAGCAAATGCTTCCTACATGGATTAGTTCCCATCACAGTCTGGAAGCTCCTTCTGAAAGGGGATAGAGCCAATAATTGGTCACTCTAGCCAATTTCAGCCAGTGATTGGATGATATTACTGTCAGTGACAATTCACAGGTGGACCTGGAGATCATCAGTCAGGAAAGCTGGGTTGAAACTGTCCAGTCAGTGTGCAGAGCTGGAGATTTATTTTTCCTCACAAACTGATTTATATCTGCTCAGGGACCAGGTGACTTTTTGCACCCTGTGTCCCCCACCATCTCGGGTTCCAGTTCCTCGATGATGGTTCTCAACAGAAGACAAAAATGGTGGATTTGCTGCCAGGGCTGAAGGTACAAGGTCAGCATCTCCTTGGGGCTTTGGTGTGTGGGTGAGCTGTGGAGCATGGTGGGCTCCCTCAGAGCGGGTTGCCCTAGGTATCTTTCCACTGGTTCCCTGGGGCTTGATGGGCAGCTCAGGTCCCTGGAGTCCCATCACTTTCCTGTTTGTTGTCTGAATCTACTCTTCCAAATGTGTAGGAAGCAGTGTCACAAGTCCACTTTCCTGCTCCCAGTTGAGCTCTTCCAAAGACTGCTGTAATTCCTTCAAATTACTAAAATGCCACTTTCCTGTCCACTTCACAACATAATCAAATATTACTTCTTCCTACTATGTTTCAAATGAACACAGTCTATTTATTTTTTTACTTTTTAGCGAAGTATTGCAATTTTTTTTTTTTAATATTTGGGATTGAAATTAGGAAAGCTTTATCAGAGACATGCCCAGTGCCCTGTCCCCCCACCCATCCTTATATTACATTTTGAGATATGGTCCCACTTGTTTTGGAAGCTGACCTCCAATATGTAAAATGCCTGCTTCAGACTCCCAATTCTCTGGGTTTACAGGTTTGTGCTACTATCCTTGGCAAGAAGAACATTTTGAAAGCATTTGTTTTCTATGTGTGAATATTATGCTTGAGGGGAAATAATAATCACTTAACACTTCCTAGTATTTAGTCAAAATACCTGCTTTAAGCTGGGCACGGTGGCGCACACCTGTAATCCCAGCACTTTGGGAGGCTGAGGCAGGAGGATTGTGAGTTTAAAAGCCAGCCTCAGCAATGGTGAGGCCCTTAGCAACTCAGTGAGACCTGTCTCTAAATAAAATACAAAAAAGGGCTGGGGATGTGACCCAGTGGTCGAGTGCCCCTAAGTTCAATCTCCGGTACCACAAAACAAAACAAAAACAAACAAACCAAAAAACTGCTTTAAAGGAAATAAGGCAATTGTTTATAGGTCCTAGGGATATGGAGTCCTAAGCTAGATACCCATCCCTCCGTTATTGACATAAATTATTTAATTTATATAAATTTGTTTTCATTACTTATAGAATGCATTTTGACACTGAAATGAAAGTGAGAAACCTGGAAACAGGAGAGGTAATAATGAAAGATGGAGATTAGGCAGACATACACACTAGGGTTTATGTGTCAGAGCTGACACATGAAGGCATAGCCCTCCATGGGTGAGGGAAGGTGATTCAAGATGGAGCAACAAGGGATTTGGGGGTAACAGATTTCTCTGGGGGAGGCTCAGGAATTAGATCTGGGTGGGTCCTAATGTGGGAGATTAAGGGTGGGGTTGGGAAGACATTTGGTTTGGAAGAATGAAGGCAGTTAAGGGTGGGGCTGGTATGAGGGAGTGGTGAGCTTTTCTCAGAAAGGCTCTTGAGCCCACATAGACTTCTAGACCAAGGGGACACAATAGAAGACAAAGAGACAAACCCTCAAAAATAGGGTTATCTCATACTAGACAAAGGTGCCAAAAATATTCACTGGAGGAAAGATAGCCTGTTCAACAAATGGTGCTGGCAAAACTGGAAATCAACATATAGCAAAATGAAATTAAACCTCTCTCTCACCCTGCACAAAAATCAACTGACAGTGGATCAAAGACTTAGGAACTAGAAAAGAAACCTTGCAACTATAGAAGAAAAAAATAGGCCCAAATCTGTGAAAATTTTGACAAGGATCTGACTTTCTTAACTAGAGTCCTATAGTGCAAAAAGTAAAATTAAAAAAAAAAAAAAATCACTAAATGGGATGGATTCAAATAAATTTTTTTTTCTCAGCAAAACAAACAATAATGTAAGGAGAGAGCCTATAGATTGGAAGAAAATCTTTAACACATTCAACTTTGATAAAGCATTAGTCTGTAGAATCTATAAAGAACTCAAGAAATGTAACACGAAAAATATTAACCACCCTATCAATAAATGCGCTAAGGAACTGTACAGACACTTTGCAGAGGAAGAAATACAATTGATCAAGAAACATAGAAGCCAGGCGCAGTGGTGCACACCTGTAATTCCAGTGGTCGAGTGCCCCTGAGTTCAATCTTTCGTACCAAAAAGGAAACATACAAAAAAGTGTTCAACATCTTTTGCAATTAAAAAAGTGCAAATAATGCAGGTAAATGGATGAAGTTGGAAGACATAATGCTAAGTGAAGTTAGTCAGTCTCAAAAATCCAAGTACCAAATGTTTTCTCTGATATAAGGAGGCTATTTCAAAGTATTGTTGGATGGGGGTAAGTAGGAGGATTAGAGGAACATTAGAATGGTCAAGGGAAGGGAGGGTAAGGAAGGGAGCAAGAGGGGAGGGAGGGGGAGAAAAGAAAAATAAAGGTGGTTGAATGAGACGGATATCATTTTCCTTAATGCATGATTGAAGACCTGAATTGTATGAATATACTTTGTATACAAACAGTTGTATGTAAAAAGATACTAAATATATGCACTATGAGTTGTACATATTAAAAATTATAAAAATAAAAAAAAGGTGCAAATAAAATCTACTGTAAAGTTGGGCGCGGTGCCACACGCCTGTAATCCCAGCACTTGGGAGTTTGAGGCAGGAGGATTGCGAGTTCAAAGCCAGTCTCAGCAATGGCAAGGAACTTAGCAACTCAATAAGACCCTGTCTCTAATAAAATACAAAAAGGGCTGAAGATGTGGCCCGGTGGTTGAGTGCCCCTGACATCAATCATGTGTCAGAGCTGACACATGAAGGCATAGCCCTCCATGGGTGAGGGAAGGTGATTCAAGATGGAGCAACAAGGGATTTGGGGTAACAGATTTCTCTGGGGGAGGCTCAGGAATTAGATCTGGGTGGGTCCTAATGTGGGGGATTAAGGGTGGGGTTGGGAAGACATTTGGTTTGGAAGAATGAAGGCAGTTAAGGGTGGGGCTGGTATGAGGGAGTGGTGAGCTTTTCTCAGAAAGGCTCTTGAGCCCACATAGACTTCTAGACCAAGGGGACACAATAGAAGACAAAGAGACAAACCCTCAAAAATAGGGTTATCTCATACTAGACAAAGGTGCCAAAAATATTCACTGGAGGAAAGATAGCCTGTTCAACAAATGGTGCTGGCAAAACTGGAAATCAACATATAGCAAAATGAAATTAAACCTCTCTCTCACCCTGCACAAAAATCAACTGACAGTGGATCAAAGACTTAGGAACTAGAAAAGAAACCTTGCAACTATAGAAGAAAAAAATAGGCCCAAATCTGTGAAAATTTTGACAAGGATCTGACTTTCTTAACTAGAGTCCTATAGTGCAAAAAGTAAAATTAAAAAAAAAAAATCACTAAATGGGATGGATTCAAATAAATTTTTTTTTCTCAGCAAAACAAACAATAATGTAAGGAGAGAGCCTATAGATTGGAAGAAAATCTTTAACACATTCAACTTTGATAAAGCATTAGTCTGTAGAATCTATAAAGAACTCAAGAAATGTAACACGAAAAATATTAACCACCCTATCAATAAATGCGCTAAGGAACTGTACAGACACTTTGCAGAGGAAGAAATACAATTGATCAAGAAACATAGAAGCCAGGCGCAGTGGTGCACACCTGTAATTCCAGTGGTCGAGTGCCCCTGAGTTCAATCTTTCGTACCAAAAAGGAAACATACAAAAAAGTGTTCAACATCTTTTGCAATTAAAAAAGTGCAAATAATGCAGGTAAATGGATGAAGTTGGAAGACATAATGCTAAGTGAAGTTAGTCAGTCTCAAAAATCCAAGTACCAAATGTTTTCTCTGATATAAGGAGGCTATTTCAAAGTATTGTTGGATGGGGGTAAGTAGGAGGATTAGAGGAACATTAGAATGGTCAAGGGAAGGGAGGGTAAGGAAGGGAGCAAGAGGGGAGGGAGGGGGAGAAAAGAAAAATAAAGGTGGTTGAATGAGACGGATATCATTTTCCTTAATGCATGATTGAAGACCTGAATTGTATGAATATACTTTGTATACAAACAGTTGTATGTAAAAAGATACTAAATATATGCACTATGAGTTGTACATATTAAAAATTATAAAAATAAAAAAAAGGTGCAAATAAAATCTACTGTAAAGTTGGGCGCGGTGCCACACGCCTGTAATCCCAGCACTTGGGAGTTTGAGGCAGGAGGATTGCGAGTTCAAAGCCAGTCTCAGCAATGGCAAGGAACTTAGCAAACTCAATAAGACCCTGTCTCTAATAAAATACAAAAAGGGCTGAAGATGTGGCCCGGTGGTTGAGTGCCCCTGACATCAATCAACAGTACAAAATAAATAAATAAATAAATAAATAAATAAATAAATAAATAAATAAATAAATAAATAAATTTTAAAAAAAAAGCAAATCCAGCCTCAGCAAAGATATGAGACACTTAGGAACTCAGTGAGACCCTGTCTCTAATAAAATACAATAAAAACAAACATACAAACAACTATAAGATTTTATCTTCCTCCTGTCAAAATGGCAATCATCAAGAATACAGGCAATAATAAATGTTGGCAAAGATGTGGGGGAAAAGGCACACTTGTACATTGCTAGTGAGACTGCCAATTGATGCAACCACTATGGAAAGCAGCATGGATGTTCCTTAGAGAACTTGGGTATGGAAACCACCATTTGACCCATTTATCACACTCCTTGGTTTATACCTAAAGAACTTAAAGTCTGCATACTATAATGACACAGCCACATCAATGTTATAGTAGCTCAATTCCCAGTAGCTATAATATGGAACCAACCTAGGTATTGTTCAATAGGTGAACAGATAAAAAAAAAAAAATGTGGTATATATACTCAATAGAATTTAACTCAGATTCAAAGAATAAAATTATATCCTTTGCCATTAAATTGTTGGAGTTGGAGAATATTATGCTAAGTGAAATAAGCCAACCCCACAAAACCAAATATCAAATGTTTTCTCTAATGTGAATGCTAACTCACAATAAGATGAAGGTGGGGGGGGCACTAAAGAAGAATAGAGTTATCTTAGATTAGGTACAGGGAAGTGATTGGAGAGGAGGGAGGGGATTGGGGGGGAAAAAGATAGTAGAATGAAACATACAGTATTACTGTTTGTATATATGTGACTACATGACCAATGTGATTCTGCAACATGTACACTTAGAAAAATGAGAAATTCTATTCCGTCTATGTAAGATACATCAAAGTGCATAAATACATTCTACTGTCATATATAACTAATTAAGACAAATAAAAACATTAAAATAAAAAAAAGGCCCTTGGTTGGAAAAGCCTTAAAATGGCAGCTGTCATTTAAGATGGCCACATAGATGCTAAGGAAAGACCTTACAGACACATCATATATAAATTGAGTACAACTGCTTCTTTTCCTGATTGTACATGATGTAGATTCATTCCAGTCATGTAGTTGATTACACACATATGGTAATAATTGCTGATTTATTCCATTGTCCTTCATCTCCAGACCTTTTAAGTTTTATTTTAAAACACTGTCTGGCTATGTTGCCTAGCCTGGCTGAAAGTTGTGATCCTCCTGCCTCAGTTTCTCAAGCTGTTGTGATTAAAGGCATTGACAATCCCAGCTAAGAAAAATAGTTAGTTTTGATAAAATATTAATGACCATACTCAGCAACATGGTTTCAACTTTTTCTATATGATGTATTGATCTCACCCTGGAAGATATTATTTCATAAGTATACATATATATACACACAGACACTGGATATTGAACCAAGAGGCACTTAAACTTTGAGCCACATTCCCAGCCCTTTTTATATTTTATTTTGAAACATGATCTCACTAAGTTTCTTAGGACCTTACGAAGTTGCTGACACTGGCTTTGAAGTTAGCAGTTCTTCTGCCTCAGCCTCTCAAGCTGATAGGATTACAGTTGAGTGCCACTGTGCCTGGCCTACATAAACTTATGAAGCAAAGTTATGTATTAACACATTAAGCAATTGCATTGGTGGGATCATGTGATAGTAAAAAGGGGGGAATTTCTGCAGGTCTTTTATGTTTTTATATTTGGAAAATCGTGGTCATAAATCTGGTAAGGTAAGTAATATATTCTGAGAAGTTAATTAGATTTGAGAATTTTTGTCTAATACAGAAATTAAGGTAACTGGCTATTAAAAGGCTAAAGATAGCCCAAGATAAGTTTTGATTCCCATAAAGAACCTTGTATTTTCACCTTCATGGTGGTCTAGTTAGCCAAAGTCAAGTGGTCTGAATGTTATTTGATGTTGAGAAAATTCATAGGGAACTTCATTGCATATATGTAAGAATCCTGTGCTTGTCATTTTATCTTTCTTAAGTTTAGACACCATACCATAATTTCATGGGCAGAGAAGTGTACTAATGATTTAGGACCTTGGACACTTCACAAGGTCCTAAATCCTCAGCCACTATACTTTCCTGAGTATGCCACAAGTGCCCACTGCTCTCTTGTTCCCTGCATTATTCAAAGAATTTTAGGCTCTGGGCAAACTCTTTTTAGTGGACAGCTTAATGTGTGATGTGCACTCTCTCAGGGGAGCATGTGGGGACCTTGGAGCTAAAGAATCCCCTGGAACCAGCCTCATCTACACGGCTAATTAATTTGGACATTGTTTTCCACAAGATCTGTGAAAACAGGTGAACAGTCAGTCTGTTGATGCTGAGTGTCCATGTCAGCAGTGATTTCTGACCCTTGCATTCTCTCACAGTTGTGACACAACAAAAAACTCTCCCAGAGTATAAAAACCATCCACCCAAGTGCAGTGCTGTGCAAACCTTAAAAGTCTCATACACTGGAGTCATGGTCCAGGTCTCCTGGAGGATGATCCTAGAGTATTTTAGTGACCACCACCAGGTGAGAGGATATACCAGCTGACAGGGACCTTAACTGCCCCTTGAGCCTGAGAGGTTTGCTCCCTTAGCACCAGGCTTTTATGTGTTTATCTTTGTAAAATAATCTGCTCACTTACTTGAGGCCCAAGTTTGTTGACTCAGAACCAAATATAATGAAATTTTATGAAAGTGGGAATAAACAAGCAGATTTTAAATAGTCTACTTACATTTTCATTTGTTAGATATCCTAATTTTCAGTAAGGTGCAATCATGCACACATGTAATCCTTGCTTCTCCAGAGGCTGAGGCAGGATGATTTTAAGTTTGAGGAGAGCTTTACAAACTTAGTGAGACTATGCAACTTGGTGAGACTCTGTTTTAAAATAAAATATAAAATCTTGGTATATGTCTCAGCAGGAAAGTGCCTCTGTGTTCAATCCCAGGTATTAAAAAACATTGCTTTGTTCTTGGACTACTTCTTTGAGGGCTACATTCTTAGCTTTTGAAATTTGTGGATTACATAAATACTCAGTCTATATTCACTGTGATCTGTGCCACCTTTTGGCTGACCTTAGATATGATATACTATTTCCATTTTTAGAAGTAGTTTTTTTGAAGTTCACCAACAAGCAGAGCTCCATTGTCCTTGGATTTCAAAAAAATTTACTAAAATGCTCAGTGTGTTTTCCAGAGAGTGTAGATCATGCGGAATTTCAGTCTCTAGCTTCCTTGGTAAAAAAAAAAAAAAAAGTGTAATGTCTTTCCATTGATTTTACTGTATTTTCTTGCTTTTATTTTGTACGTTTTTTTAATTATCTTTTTTTGTCATACATTACATGTATTTTAGTTTAGATTTGTGTGTGTGTGTGTGTGTGTGTGTGTGTGTGTCCTACTGCAGATTGAACCCAGTACCTCATGCATGTTTTGCAAATGCTCTACTAACAACCTATTACCCAGCAAAAGAGAATTAGTTTGTCGATTTATACTTATTTTCTTACTTCTGTATTGAGTGCTGGGGATTCAAGTCAGGGATTTATTCATGCTTGTTGTCCTTCAAAAAATACTTTCAAATTTGCGAAAGCATTTTTTTTTTCTGAGTGGGTGTTTCACTAGGGATTAAACCCAGAAGTGGTTGACCATTACATATATTCACAGCATTTTTCTTTTTCTTATTAGTTATGCTAATTTTTTTTTTTTTTTTTAGTGGTAGATGGACAAAATGCTTTACTTTTGTTTTGTTTTGTTTGTTTGTTTTTGTGAATGTAAAAATCATAGGTAGGCAAGTGCACTGCCAATGAGTGAAATCCCACTCCCCCAATTTTTATTTTTGATTAAAAGCAAGTTTCATTAAGTGTCTGAGGTTTTTGCTATGTTACTGAGACTGGCCTCAATCTTGTTATCTTCCTTCCCTGACCTCAATAGTTGCTAAAATTTTAAATGTACACCACTATACCAGCAGTTATATTGACCCTTAAAGATAAACCACCCTTTTTTCTATGGATGGAAAGAGTGTTAAAAATCAGTCTCTTTTCTTTTCTTCATAGTTTTGAAATTTGTAAATATAAATCTTTCTCTTTTCTTTGTTCTTGCATTATTATGGAAAAGGAATTCAGTATGTAATATTGTTTATTATGTATATATTTGTGAATCTTCCATGGTATGGTAGTTTATTCACTTTTTTATTAAATTTATATTTCTGAGGTATTGTAGGTTTATATAGTGTATTAGTCAGAATCGTCTACAGGAAAAGAATCAACAGGAAGAATGCTTCAAAAAAAGGAGATTTTTATATTTTCTTACCTGACCAGAAGCTGAACAGTCCACAATGGCCATCTGCAGGCTGGAGAGCTACAGAAGTATTAGCTGAGCAGTCCAAGATACTAAAGCTTCAGAACAAGAGGGACCGATGGTGCTACCCTAGTATGAGATCCAGTGCTTCTAGAAAATCCCTGGAGAATCACTAGCAGAGTTTGCTTTGGAAGAGTGAAGAAGGGAAAGTGTGGTATCTTTAGGTGGTCACAACAGCAGTGGAAAATCCATTTGAGAAGAAACTGGGTAGCATCTAGTGCTGCTGCCTTGTTCTTCCAACTTTTATTTCATCCAAGCCACACCATTCTTTCGGGATGATGTTGCCCTCACCTAGGGAAGAATGTCTGTCTTACAGAGTCTGTTCTCCTTTCCATTCACATGAGCAAGGGAATTGTTTTTGGTGATTTATGTTTTCACTGTCTTTCAGTGCTGTTGATGTTTGGCATTTGACCACTTCAATGGGTATATTGTTGTACCTCATTTTTTAGTTTGCAGTTTCCTAAAGACATGCTGGTGAACATTTCTCAAATGTATTTTCTGTTTGTATTTCTTGAATGAGTACTTTTCAGATGTTCTGCCCATTTTTTAAATTGGTTGCTTGCTGTGTTACCAAGTTTTTTGTGTATGATGAATGTCAGTCCAGTGTCATTATGTGTTGTGAAAACATTTTATCCAGTTCTTCACCTTCTCTTCTCATTCTCATAAGTGTAAGTTTTGAAATATGAAGACTTCCTTTCAATAATGTTCTATTTACAAGTTTTTCAATCATAGATCATGTTTGTTCTTATTGCCTGTAAAACCATCATGCCAAACCCAGATTTGTATATAAATAAGTAATTCTGTGTAATTTTTGTGAAGTTCTAAATTTTAAATTTAGTTGTAGAATATATAGGCAATTTGGGGGAACAAGGCAGTGAATCCATAGACTTCTTTTTTTAAAAAAAGTATTTATTTGTTTCAGTTGTACACAATGCCTTTGTTTTTACGTGGTACTGAGGATCGAACCCGGGCCGTGCACGTGCTAGGCGAGCACTCTACCGCTGAGCCACAACCCCAGCCCTGAATCCATAGACTTCTAAGTGGCACATAGGTGCTGTTATAGAGCTGCAGCCCAAGTTCTCTTTCCTACTTGTAAACAGAGTCCTCACTGAGAGCTAACACTGTGACATTTGTGAAATAAATGTGTTTCATTTTTTTGCATGTTAATGTAAAAGATCATTGGAAATATTTTCCAAGAAGGATTATTTTCCACTGATTTTTCATTTGCTTATTTATCAAATAACATTAGAATATATTTATACTCTGCAAAATACCGCACTGTTGTGATGATTTTTAGGTTTTTGGTAGTTCTTCTTAACCTCAGGTAGTGTCCATCCTGTGAATTTAATTTTTATTACTCTTTTGGTTATTCTGGGTATTTTATGACTGAAAATGTAACTTTAAAGATGTTTTATTGAATCTGTACCTGAAATTGATAAAAATTGAGATAACACTGAGTCTTCCCAACTATTAAAATGAAATATCTCCACGTATTTGCCTTGTCTTTTACACTCTGCTTAGAAGCTTGCACTTTTTGTCAACAGATTTTGCATGTGGAGCAGCTCCTTCTCCTTGGAGACTTTTTCAACTTGGATATAAATCACTTACCTTCTACAAAGATGAATTGTACATTTGAGTGAGGTTGTTTTGGGGCTCTATTCTCTTCTACTTCATGGCAGAACCATAATGTTACCAAGATTTCTGTCCTGTTTTTATTTCATAGCAGTACAGTGATGTTTCCAGACTCCATTGTGCGTCATTTTGGAATGAGTGTTGATTTTTTTAAAAGGCTTATCATATTTATAGAATTTTTTAGCTTATTCTTATATAAAATTAAATTTCCACTGGTGGAGTGGGGCATACCTATAATCCTAGCATTTGGGGAGGCTGATGGAGAAGGATCATAAACTTAAATTTTAACCTCAGCCACTTACAAGGCTCTGAGCAAGTTAGTACTGTCTCAAAATGACGAGTGTGCTGGAGATGTGACTTTGTGGATAACTGCTGTGTATTCAATGCCTGCTTATTTTTTTTATTTTTCCAAACATAAATAAATAAATAGATAAATAAATTAATTAATTAAGTCTTTTGTAAGCTTATGAAGAGTTTTAGTCTTTCATATTTGAAAGTATAATAAAAAAGATGTTTGTCTACAGAATAGAAAGCTTTTGCCAACTAGATTCCAGTTTGCCTGGAAATCATTTTGATCTGTCTTGAAGACACCTGATTTTACTCATCTTTTCATTCTGTGAAGGCCAGCCCACTGAAGGATTCCTCTTGATCTTTTGCTCACCTCTTCTGATACTGTGCTGCTCAAGAGCTCACACATTTAAGTCCTTGAGTATGGTTTTGTGTCAGTGGCATGGGAACATTCTGGTAGGTGCTTTTTTTGGCTGTTCCTTCACTGTGCAGACATCATAGCATGCTTATAGGTGTACATGGAGTGTCTTCTTTAACACACAAACAGTGCAAGATAGGTGAGGACTCTTGGTTGCAAACTTGCTGCTTTACCACACCCTGGAAGTGCTGCTGCCTTAGGTTTGTTTGCACCAGCATCATTCCAGACACGAGGAAACTCTTTCACATCAGACAACCATTGCACATGAGGCCCAGCCCTGATCAAAATATCCTTGAGCAAAACATGCCTACGTGGCACATGACTGAACCATATGTGAGGTAACTGACTGCGTTTCAGACGAGTTTTTACAATCATTGGATATTCATTGCTACTATAAGGTAAACAAAAGTATTGTTTACCATTTATCAAGGAGATTGTTTTGAGACATATAAAACTTTGTAAAGGTGTTGATTAGACAAGGTGATATCTTTCGGCCATTGAGTTTTTTCTAAGACATGTGACATCTTTCCAATTACCCCATTCTTCTTTGACAGTAAGCACGAGAAATTATCAAATTGTTGTGTTTATTAATCATTGTACTTGTTTACTAGTTGACTAAATGTGTTCTGGAGTAAAACACCTAAAAATTTCTAGTTGATCTCTTGGTGTAATCACGCAGGTTTAGCTCAATCCTCAATTAACACTTTGTGACAAAATGTGTGAAATGTTATCTAAACATTGACTATAAGGGAAGCTCCTTAGTGAGCTTATGAACAGAGTGTGTTGGTGTGTTTTGATTGTAGTCACTTTTTAAAGGATGGAACAATAGGCTTTCAGAAGGAGATGAAAGGTCAGTAAACACCATGTTGTCTGTACTAAATGTGTAGGCCCAGTGAGCCAATGTGGTTGGCAGATCTGTCTCAAAAGCTAAGTTTCATGAATCCAGGAGGTTCGTACTCAGTCATCTTTCTATTTTAAGACTACATACTATCTTTAGTGCTAATATTACCTCTGTACTGCACAAGACATTGTTAGGACTTTTAATAGAGGTGCAACCAACAAAGAAGTTAGGAGTGAAACGGAAGATTGTCTTACTGTGAGCCCACCAAAGGAAGTGTGAAATACACTTTACTGTTTGCTGTTGGAGTAGCTGTGAAGAATTAAGAGCAGTATAGTTTTGATGGACCAAATCGTGGAATTGTGGAATTAATCTGGAAGCCAGAAAATTATGTGAACATCATGAATGTTCAGTATAGATTTCTTATGCTGTCAGTCTGTTCTGACCTCCACTATACATTTCTGGAATATTTTAGATCTCAGTGACCATTGAGGATGTGGCTGTGAACTTCACCAAGGAGGAGTGGGCTTTGCTGGATCTATCCCAGAAGAACCTTTACAGAGATGTGATGCAGGAAATTCTCAGAAACCTGGCTTTTATAGGTAATACTGATATTTCTTTAATTAATGAAATAGAGAACTCATATTTATTTTGGTAACTTAAGTAAAACATAAAAAAAGAATCACTTGGAGAATTATTGCAGCAGAAAGGCACCTCAGACTTGGCAAAGCATTTTTAGTTCTTATAAATTCTTAAACATTGTTCTGTTCTGGCATTTTAGGTAGCAGATGGGATGGCAAGAACTTGAAAAATCAGACTGAAAATTCTGTGAGCAATCTAAGGTAATTGTACTCAAAAGAAATCACTGAGGGAATATAAAATGTTGTATAATTTTTCAAAACAAACCAAATAATATGAACAACATGAAATATATTTATTCTTATAAGAGTATTATTAGCAGAAATATATACTTATTTATATCAGTTATTCAGTCTTTTCAAAGTACTTGACATGCAAAAAGTATTGTGACTTGCATAGGTGAAAATGACTATTTGAATAATAGCCATAGGGAAGCTGTGTTGCAATGGATGTTTCTTTTCAATATCTTTATTTTCAGGCAAATTGAACAAGGTAGCAAAACTAGGCTTTACCTGATGTTGGTAGAAATGTAAACACATCCTAGATTTTACCTGATTTTGCTAGTAATGTAAGCCTAGGACCTATAAATAAATATAATATCATGAATTTTGCATTGATAATGTGCTGATAATTCTTCAGAGAAAGCATATGAGAAACTTCAAAGTCAAAAAAATAGTTTGGGGAAACTTTCAATGATATTCCAGTACTTAACTGGACAAAGAACAATTTTAATAGAGTAAATCCATGTGACTGCATTATGTGTGCAAAAGACTTCATATGTTCTTCATTCCTTCATAGGCAGATCTCATCTCTTTCTGGACACAAACACGATAAGCATGAGGAAGTTGAAGTGAAGCTATGTGAATCTAAACAATACAGAAAATTTCTGGTTTCTCTCAAAAGTGTTCAAACACAAATGTCAATACAAACAGGAGATGGACCTTATAAAAGTGCAATATGTGGGAAAGGCTTCATTTGTCCCAGTTCCATTCAAAGGCATAAAGAAACACATACTGATTGGCTATGCTGTGAGGGTAAACAATGTGGTGAAACAATTTCTTCTTTCACAGTTGATCTAGGATACATGATAACACACAGTGGAGGTAAAACTTATAAATGTGAGATATGTGGGAAAGGCTTTAGCTTTCCTTCTTTATTTAGAAGATATGAAAGTCCTCATTCTGCAGAGAAACTCTATGAATATAAAACAAGGAGGTATAACTTTTATTTCTCTCATGAGTCTTCAAAATCACATGTTCATGCACACTGAGAATGCACGTTTTAAATGTAAGTTATGTGGGAAAGACTTTGCTTATCTCAGTTTATTTAGTATATATCAGAGAACGCATAATGGAGAGAAACCGTTTGAGTGCAATCTTTGTGTCAAAGCCTTTAAAACGTCCTCTATCCTTGACTCACATGAACAAGATCATACTGGGGAGAAGCCTTATAAATGTCAACAATGTAGAAAAGCCTGTGCTACTTCCCATCAGCTTCACAGACATGAAAGAACGCATACTCGTGAGAAGCCCTACAGATGTAAAGAATGTGGAAAAGTGTATTCTACATCCTCTCAGCTTCATACACATGGAAGAACTGACACTGGAGAGAAGCCATATGAATGTAAACAATGTGGAAAAGCCTTAATTTGGTTCTCTCACCTTCAGAGACATCAAAAAACTCACACTAAAAACAAGCCATATGAATGTCAACAATATGGAAAAGCCTTCACTCAGTTCTCTCACCTTCAGATACATCAACAAACTCATCCTGGAGAGAAGCATTATAAATGTCAACAATGTGGAAAAGCCTTTGCTACATCCCATGAGCTTCACATACATGAAAGAACTCACAGTGGAGAAAAGCCCTATGAATGTAACCAGTGTGGCAAAGCCTTCACTAAGTCCTCTAACATTCACTCCCATGAACAAACTCATACTGGAGAGAAGCCCTATAAATGTAACCAATGTGGAAAACCCTTTGCTGATTCCTCTCACCTTCACTCACATGAACAAACTCATAGTGGACTGAAGCCCTATGAATGTAAGCAGTGTGGCAAAGCCTTCACTCAGTCCTCTCAACTTCACTTACATGAACAAACTCATACTGGAGAGAAGCCCTATGAATGTAACCAATGTGGAAAATTCTTTGCTGATTCCTCTCACCTTCACTCACATGAACAAACTCATATTGGAGGAAAGCCCTATGAATGTAAGCAGTGTGGCAAAGCCTTTCTTAAATCCAGTGACCTTCACAGACATGGAAGAACACATACTGGAGAAAAGACCTATGAATGTCAACAATGCAGAAAAGCCTTTGCTACATCTGGTGACCTTCACAAACATGAAAGAACACATACTGGAGAGAAGCCATATGAATGTAAGCAGTGTGGCAAAGCCTTTGTTAGATCCAGTGACCTTCACAGACATAAAAGAACGCATACTGGAGAAAAGCCCTATGAATGTCAACAATGTGGAAAAGCCTTTGCTACATCTGGTGTCCTTTACAAACATGAAAGAACACATACTGGAGAGAAGCCATATGAATGTAAGCAGTGTGGCAAAGCCTTTGTTAAATCCAGTGACCTTCAAAGACATGGAAGAACGCATACTGGTGAGAAGCCCTATGAATGTAAACAATGTGGAAAAGCCTTTGCTCATTCCTTTCACCTTCACTCACATGAACGAACTCATACTGGACTGAAGCCCTATGAATGTAAGCAGTGTGGCAAAGCCTTTGTTAAATCCAGTGACCTTCACAGACATGGAAAAACACATACTGGAGAGAAGCCCTATAAATGTCAACAATGTGGAAAAGCCTTTGCTATATCTGGTGACCTTCAAAAACATAAAAGAACGCATGCTGGAGAGAAGCCCTATGAATGTAAGCAGTGTGGCAAAGCCTTTATTCAGTCCTCTCATCTTCACTTACATGAACAAACTCATACTGGAGAGAAGCCCTATGAATGTAAGCAGTGTGGCAAAGCTTTTACTCAGTCCTCTCATCTTCACTTACATGAACAAACTCATACTGGAGAGAAGCCTTATGAATGTAACCAATGTGGAAAATTCTTTGCTGATTCTTCTCACCTTCACTCACATGAACAAACTCATATTGGAGGAAAGCCCTATGAATGTAAGCAGTGTGGCAAAGCCTTTCTTAAATCCAGTGACCTTCACAGACATGGAAGAACACATACTGGAGAAAAGACCTATGAATGTCAACAATGCAGAAAAGCCTTTGCTACATCTGGTGACTTTCACAAACATGAAAGAACACATACTGGAGAGAAGCCCTTTGAATGTAAGCAGTGTGGCAAAGCCTTTGTTAGATCCAGTGACCTTCACAGACATGGAAGAACGCATACTGGAGAGAAGCCCTATGAATGTCAACAATGTGGAAAAGCCTTTGCTACATCTGATGTCCTTCACAAACATGAAAGAACACATACTGGAGAGAAGCCCTATGAATGTAAGCAGTGTGGCAAAGCCTTTGTTAAATCCAGTGACCTTCAAAGACATGGAAGAACGCATACTGGAGAGAAGCCCTATGAATGTAAACAATGTGGAAAAGCCTTTGCTCATTCCTTTCACCTTCACTCTCATGAACGAACTCATACTGGACTGAAGCCCTTTGAATGTAAGCAGTGTGGCAAAGCCTTTGTTAAATCCAGTGACCTTCACAGACATGGAAAAACACATACTGGAGAGAAGCCCTATGAATGTCAACAATGTGGAAAAGCCTTTGCTGTATCTGGTGACCTTCAAAAACATAAAAGAACGCATACTGGAGAGAAGCCCTATGAATGTAAGCAGTGTGGCAAAGCCTTCACTCAGTCCTCTCATCTTCATTTACATGAACGAATTCATACTGGAGAGAAGCCCTATGAATGTAAGCAGTGTGGCAAACTCTTTACGCAGTCCACTCATCTTCACTTACATGAACGAACTCATACTGGAGAGAAGCCCTATGAATGTAACCAATGTGGAAAATCCTTTGCTGATTTTTCTCACCTTTACTCACATGAACAAAACTCATAGTGGACTGAAGCCCTATGAATGTAAGCAGTGTGGCAAAGCCTTTGTTAAATCCAGTGACCTTCACAGACACGGAAGAACACATGCTGGATAGAAGACCTATGAATGTCAACAATGCAGAAAAGCCTTTGCTATATCTGGTGACCTTCAAAAACATGAAAGAACACATACTGGAGAGAAGCCAGATGAATGTAAGCAGTTTGGCAAAGCCTTCACTGAGTCCTCTCATCTTTACTCACATGAATGAACTCATACTGTAGAGAAGCCTTATCAATGTAAATAATGTGGAAAAGCCTTTACTAGCTGCAGGCATCTTCATGTACATTGACAAACTCATACTGGAGTGATGCCCTATGAATGTAAACAATGTGGAAAAGCCTTCACTTTTTTCTCTTAGTTTTAGGTGCATAAACCAACTCATACTGATGAAAAGCCCTATGAATGTAAGCTGTGTGCAAAAGCCTTTGCTACATCCTCTAAGCTTCATATACATGGAAGAAACACATACTGGAGAGAAGCCCTATGAATGTAAACAATATGGAAAGTCCTTTGCTAGATCCAGTGTTCTTCACGTACATGTAAGAACACATACGGAGAAAGCCCTACGAATGTAAGCAGTGTGGCAAAACCTTCACTATGTCCTCTTGCCTTCATTCACATCAACAAATGCATTCTGGAGAGAAGCCCTCTGTATGTAAACAGTGTGAAATATTGTTTGTTACATTCCATCAGCTTCACTCACATGAATGAACTCTTAAAGCAGAGAAATCATACTCATGAAAATAATTAGCGAAGTCTTCTGTTTCATATGTAAACATGTAGGAAGTTTACTAGAGAAAAGTCCTTTTAATTTGAAATGTAGTAAGTCAATATTCCTTTTCATCATTAAAGACAACAAAGGACTCACACTGATGAATATATGTATATATATATATATATATGTATGTGTGAGTGTATGTTGTGTGTGTGTGTAATACTGGAAATTTATTCTGAGTCATATCCATGTTCCTTTTTATTTTTTTTTTTTTAATTTTGAGACAGGGAATTCATGAGTTCCTTTTGGTCTTGCTAATGTGCTGAGGCTGGCCTCAAGCTTGTGCTCCTTCAGCCCTAGCTTCTCGAGTCTCTGGGATTTAAGTCATACATGAAATAATCTGAGTAACTCTTTAAATGTGAAAAATAAGGCAAATCATTTTATTTTCACTGTTGTCTTCAAAGGCATTTCACTCACACTGGAAAACAAACCATCTGAATGTGGGGATTTTTTACAATCTGCAAGTGTCACATCCAGCCCTATTTTTTTTTCTGGTACATAAAATACCCAAGCAAACCCTGTGAATGTGAGAAATGTGGGAAATCTTCTGATTTTCCCAGTTCCCTCTAAGGACTGGCAAAATTTTTTTTTTTTTGAAAGTTTCATGCCAAAAATGAATAAATTCCATGCAAGTAAGAAATATAAAGGTTTCAGGTATTCTAATTTTGTTTATTTGTATAATATGCCACATACTGTAGAAAATTTTGTAGATAAGCAATTTGAGACAGTATTCAACTTTTACAGTTTTCTTCAAAAACATAAAACGATTCACATCAGGGAAAACTGTTCTACTCTTTAAAAAATGTGGTAACTCTTTCAACTTTTTAGGTCTCCTTAAACAGCATGGAAAAACTCAAAATGTAGAAAAGCCTTGTATGTACAAATGTGGTGAGACCTTCAGTTGATTCAGATCCAGTTGGACATCAGACTTGAGGAAATTTTTTTTTTTTTTTTTTGTACCAGGCATTCAATCCAATGATGCTTAACCACTAAGCCACATCCCAGTGCTTTTTTTATTTTTTTTATTTTTAACTCGGAGACATGGTCTCACTGGATTGTTTAGGTCCTAAGTTTCTAAGGCTGGCTTTGAACTTGTGATTTTCCTGCCTTAGCCTAATATATACAAGCACTGCCTTAAGCAAGCAACTTTATTTTTGAGAAAACCACTGTAGGTGTGTGAAATGGGTGTGTGCCTTTATTTCTCCTTTGTCTATTTAGAGATAATAAAAATGAACACTGAAGTGGACTTAAGGATTATATCACCGTGAAGATGTGAGAGGAACATATTTATCTGGATTAAATTTCACATATTGTTAGGTTAAATTTTCCCATATATATAACTTTTTTGCATCTGTAGTCAACTCTTACATATTATGACATCATTATTATTATTATTATTATTATTATTATTATTATTATTATTTGTATCAGGGATGGAACTCAGGGGCACTGGGCCACATCCCCATCCATTTTTTTGAGTTGAGTTGCTAAGTCCCTCACCATTACTGAGGCTGGCTTTGAACTTGCTGTCCTCCTGCCTCAGCCTTCCATGTGCTGGGATTATAGGCGTGCACCACTGCACTCGGCCATAATCTTAAATATACTGAGCATGTATGTGACTATAAAATCTAGTATGTAGTATAATTTTGCACTTAGAAGTATATTACATAGAACAGTTTTCAAGATTTGTAGTTAAAATGTATTAACCTTATTTGCAGCATTTAAATTATTTTTTAGAGTTGTCATCTGTCTTCTTCCCTTAAGTACAATTTCTTCCATATTGTCCATTTTCTAAACTAAAGGCCTTAGCACATAAATTATATCTTGAAACTCTGGTCTTATAATTGAACAACTTTTTCCAGGCCCATGTATAATTTTGATATTTTCCATCTCAAATATCTTAGAATTTTTTAAAATTTTTTATTTGTTTTAATTAGTTATACATGACAATAGAATGCATACATGTTGTGTCAAAATAAAAATTGTGAGAGGTTTTTAATATAATTACCAGTGTCACAGAATGGAGGGGGAAATGAAACATTATTGTTATCATCATCATCAACAACATCTATCATCATCTTCATCATCATCATATCTGGAGTGGTTAAGCACTGAGCCACATCACTAGGTCTTTTTATTTTTTATTTTGATAGGGGATTTTGCTAAGTTCTTCCCAAAGGCCTCATTATAGTGCTAAGGACAGCTTTAACTTGCCATTTTCATGATATAGCCACTAGGATAACAGGCGTATGTCAGCATGTCTGTCTCCTGGATGTTTCTTGAAACCCTGATGTAAATCAAAATGTGCCTCATTTCTGTATAGTTTCCAGGTGTTAACCGATTCAGAAACAAGAATTACTTCTTCATATGTTTATGTCTATTAAGGTTCTTCAAATTTTAAGATTTTAGAATGATACTGATCATCGTAAGAACATTTATTTAAACCTTATGCTTCAATTTTTTTTTTTTTTTTTTTTTTTTTTTTTGTGGTACCAGGGATTGAACTCAGGGGCACTCGACCACTGGGCCACATCCCTGGCCCTTTTTGTATTTTATTTAGAGACGGGGTCTCACTGAGTTGCTAAGTGCCTCGCCATTGCTGAGGCTGGCTTTGAACTCGTGATCCTCCTGCCTCAGCCTCCCAAAGTGCTGGGATTGCAGGCATGCGCCACCGTGCGCGGCTATGCTTCAAATTTTTATTAGTCCATTTGAACTAAACTGTAGTCTACTTGGAAAAAGTTTATTTTAGATAATTTCTTTTGGGAACTGTAGTGGAAGAACTATTTAAACATTTAAGGGAACAAACTATTATGATCTCATAATAAAAAGAACTTTAATCACAATAAGTATTATGAGATTTTTTTCCTACAAATAATTTAATGTTTTCTTCTATTCACCAGACACTTGCTAAGTACCTTAGCAAAGTCACAGAGGCTATCAAACATGACATGGTGCTCATGTGAGTGTTTACTAGAGCACCAAGTGAAATTACATAAGGTAACACCTGGGAAGGGAGAGTTTTGCCATCCACACATGCACATTCATACTCCTGTGCACATGTATGTACAGGATCAAGTCACCCTTTCCTGTACATACCCTCCCAAGTACAGTTCTTTAATCCTCACTGTGTAATGCCACTACTAATTTTTTTTTTATTTTTCTCACAATGTTGCTGTCCACTATTTCTTCTCACAAATCAGTTGGTATTTCATGACTTCACAATTTAGTCTTTTGTGTCTTTCTAGTATTTTATTACACATCGCATATGTTAGTTTAGGCCTCTCCATTCCAGCCTTATGTACAGATTTGTAAAATCTCTTCTTCCTTTGCTTTCTTTATTCCTTTAGATATCACCCAGGAATACTCCACCTCCGATCTTTGACATAGCCCTTTTAATTATTATTAATTTTTAGGGTGGGTTGAAGCTGGCCTTGAACTTACCCTTGTCTCAGCCTCCTAACAGCTGGGACCATTGTCATGTGCCCTTTTGTGCCATGCAGCTGCCCTCTTCCATTTTCTTCATACTTTATTGTTCTGTTGATGATCGTGGGGCCAGTACTCTGTCACTAGTGGTTGTTATAAGTCTCATTTGTTGTGTTGTACGTAGTCACATTAAAGAGCATTATAAAAGATTTTCATTTGTATGTATTGTGTAGAGAGGCTTTTTCTCAAAATATATTTTGTCTTGTATTTAATTGAGTTGATTTCTCTTTTCTTTTTATGGTGTCGGGGGAACCAATTCTGCATTGTGCATGCTAGGCAGATGCTCTTTTATAGGAGTAAATTTAAAGAACTGACATCCAACTTATGTTTCTTCCCATGATTATTACTTAGGTGGAATGTGCTTAAAAACCCAGGTTTGATTTATCTGTGTAGACACATAAGATAAAGGGTACCATAGTAGCCCTGTGGAAAAATTCTGTGATGATTATCTTCATGCACAGTGTGTTACCAAAGATCAGGTAAGGAGTGTCCCAATCTGATGACTTAATGTAGTGATGCCCCCTTCTCCACCTAAGAATTTTAAATAAGCTTCCCCAGAGGCCCTCAGCATAATTTTCTTCAAACAGATTTTTTATTTTTTTAATGAAAACTCCATGTGTGTTAGAATGTACACTTGATGATGTTACTGCTGCTTTTCTTGGAAAGCTTGGAGGACCTCTGACTAATCCTACAAATAGAACACAAAGCACTTTACATGAACAAAAAAGAAAAAAACAAACACCTTTATGTAGATTCCTATTAAAAAGTTTAAACTTCTACTCTCCTCCCACTGGGTGTAAAGATCAACAAAATTCCAAACTCGAGGTCCAGAAAGTTTTAGGTGATACACTTCTGAACCCTGCAGCCAATAAATCTGCTCTATGAAAATTCTTGGGGTGTCCCACCCCATCTGCCCTACATCACTAATAAAGCCGCCACTGGCAAAAGGTCCCAGATCCTGGTCAGTCATTCTTGTTTAAATATTATGCAGCAGAGTCTTTGATGGGAATACAGTAGCACTGGTTTCAAGGTTCCCAGACACTTTATACCTGCAACCTTCTTACCCAGATTTCATGACCCATGTGAAGTCCACAGTGGTTGAAGAACCTCAGAGGTGGTCAGCCCTCATGAAGGCAATACCCCTCCCTACCCTACAACCAAAATATTTCCAGGAGACCTGCTTTCCATTGTTTTCCCTGTGATGCAAAGTGGTCCTGCATTTTGCTCTATATATCTGGTGGTCCATCTTGTTCTCTGCTGGTGTTATTCTGCCCAGGAGGCCTGGCCTGACTGCACCTGAAATCTCTTAATGACTTTGAAGATGAAAGAAATTGCACTGGTGACCATGTGTTCCTGGGCCTCATAAATTTTCTTCACCCATACCTCCCTGAAATGCATGGATTTACTTTTCACTGTTTTATTCTTACACGCACTACCGGAACTCAGAGTCTCCTCATTTCTCCTTACTCATATTCCTTCTTCTTCATGGCCTTGGTAGCCATCCAAGACCATGCCCACTCTTGTGGGGCCTCTCCAACTTCTGTTAGTCCCCACTCAGTGAAGGGTAACTCAGGTGTGTGCTACGGAGAGGGCATCTTGCTCTGCTGTGAAACCTGAATACACTGCCCCAGGGTCACTCAGGTGTGTGTGGTGGGGAGGGCATCTCCCCTCTAGACTTTCATATTAATAATGCATCAAATATTGTTTTATTAAAAGTTCATATGCTCAATATGCAATGCAAAGTTTATACTCACAATTGCTAATTTGCTTTGGATAGACATTTTGTTCCCAAACAGCCAGTATCAAAATTTTTATATAATATATAGTGTTCCACCAGATCCATGATGACAAGACTCTATGCCCATGATCACATGTGAAAAAGAATAGACTGCAATGTTTACAGAAACAGGTCCTGTTTGGATTCCAGCTCAGTGTGGGAGACATGACAATCATGAGCTAGCATCAAATCCTGATTCTCATGTAACATTTCATCCTGGATGAGTAGAGTCCTACCAAACAAGAGGACAATGATCACCCTCCTGGAAAGAGAAGAAACAGTAAAAGAGGATCCCAAGCTACTAGACTTCCAGTGACCTGGGGGAATATAAAATCATGAACAGCCTCAGTTCAACTGCTGTTAACTAAAATAGGGTTAGAATGAACTCCAGAGAACTTAATAACTTCTTTGATTGCTAAACTAACATTAAACTCTGTAAATGCTTTGGTTGTACCACAGCTGTGAAAATTCAGTACAGTCAGACTCCTTGCATTCTAGAATCCATGACGATATCTGGGTTTGCTTGGCTGAAATTGTTACATACATGCAAGAATGTAGGATGGAACCCATTGTTGTCTTAGCAGGCTTACTATGTTTTTACAATCCCCACAGGATTTAATATGCCACTATCCTGTGCAATATATTCAGAAAAGGTCTATTCCCCTTGGTAAAAACTGTGATGAGGGCCTGGGGTTGTGCTCAGTGATAGAGTGCTCATCTAACACATGTGCAGCCTGGGTTTGATCCTCAGCACCACGTTTAAAAAAAAGGCATTGTGTACAACTAATGAATAGATAAATATTTTTTAAAAAAACTGATGATTCAGTGAGCCTTCAGTCTAATGCACAATTTGACACTTGGACATTTTCCTTAGTGGGGTGTTCCTGGACTAACAGTCAGGGCTTTCAAAACCACTATGAAAATGGCCCTATGCTATGGTAAGAAAATATGACTCATACCTCTATGGCCATTAATATGTTTAATGAAGAGCAAAAAGAACATTGCCAAGCCATTTTTAAGAATCATGCTGCAATTGATTTTCTGTTATTGTTACATCATAAAGGATATCAGGAGTTTAATTATATGTGTTGCTTCAATTTAAGTGATAACAGTAATTCTATTTCCAAGGAGTTAGATTACTTTAGAAATATCCTTAATGAGGTCTGAAAAGATGATGAAGCTTTAGACTTGTTGGGTTGTCTATCTTCATGGTTACCCAGTTTCATCTGAGTCAAACAATTATTCATCGGTGGATGTCTACTAATATTGGGATTGTTATGTTATGATTGCTGTTGCCTGTGCCTACACTGTTTTTTGCCTCCACCAGCATTAAGAAGAAAACAGATATTATTCATCTGAAGAAACTTAAAAAAAAAAAAAAAAAAAAACGGGGAGCTGTAGGAGTTCTACGTTTGGGATTGGGGTCTTTGACACACTTTGTGATTGTGGCATGCTTGGTGACTAATAAGTTTCTATGCAAAGACACAGAATGCCTGGCTGCTAGGGGGTTTCTGTGCAAGACACTTGGCTACTGGGAAACTCCTGTGTAAAAGCACAGGATGCATGGTTGCTATAGCAATGTTCTTACCGAGGAGACCCTGTTCCCCAGGCTCAGAATGCCCAGCTGTTTTTCCTTGAAGCTATTAGGACAACTATGAAGGTGCACTATCTGGTTTTCATGGTAATGTCCTTGGAGAAAAGGGGATCTGTTTTTGTATTAACCTGGATCTTGTCTCAGTTAGTGAGCATTTGGTTTTAAAGGAATAAAGTTAGAATGGAAAGGAAAGGAAAATATGTAACTTTTTTGGGGGGTTACTAAATGCAGCAGCAGAAAAGAGCAGCCACTTCCCTGCCTGCTTATACACTGTGTGTCTGTCCTTTGTTTTTGTTTTTTTTTGTTGTTGTTGTTGTTGTTTGTTTGTTTGTTTGTTTGTTTTTTGGTTTTTCACAGGTTTCTTAGGAGGTATTCTTATCATTAACCCTGTGCCATGGTAGTCTTTTCCCTGGAGTCACCCAGGTGTGTGCAGTGCAGAGGGCATCTTTCCATTTGCTGTGAGGCCTTGGAACACTTGGCACTAGAGTCACCCAGTGTGTGTGCCAAAGGGTGGGCTTCTCTCCCTGTCCTGGGTAGCTGCGTTACACTCTGCCTGTACCTTGGGTACTCTGTGAGGAGTAGAGGGGGCAGCCACCAGCAGAAAATGTGGGTTCTGATCTGCTGTAAGAATGACATTTATGTGACCCCCATTGAGCTCTCCTGTACCCCACCTTAGGGAAGACTCTGCAGGGGGACCTGGCTGTATTATGCTTCTTGGAACATGCCATCAGAAAGAACTGTGTTCATGTCATCTGTGAATGACTGTGATTTATAATTTAAGTTTTTAGTGGTAGTGTGAGGTAATCACAAATTATATTCAGCCAAATGTGAGTTCACCAAGTGGGAAAAGGGGTTGGGGATGGAATAATTTTTTTTCTCTCAGTAATTTTTTATTTGATTTTTTTTTATTTTTATTTTTTATTTTTTTTTATTTTTTTATTTTTATTTTTTGGTGTTCTACACTAAGACTTTGTTTGGGGAAACTAAAGGCAAATTTTTTACAGTCATTGGGATGCAAAATATATTGAAAAAATCTTTCAGACTTATCAACATTAGATGACAATCTAAAGAAATGGCTATAGGAGAAGGAAGTCCTGGTGTAAAGCTCCCATGGGCTCAACAACATGATTAATTGCCCTAAGATCTTGCAACAATCTCTATTTCACAAAATTTTTCTTAATTACAAAAATTGGTGTATTCCAAGTACTAAGAGTAGTTTTTATATAGCCAGCTTGACCTTTTTCCTGAACCAACATGCTGGCAATTTTAAATTTCTTTGCAAATTGGCTCTTCTGTAAGCCAGTTAATCTTTTCTGTTGTTTTTTGGGCTGGGAATAAAGTCAGTACATCTGCCAAAATTTTTGACTGGGTGAATTAACTGGTTTTCTCTTGGAAGACTGGGTTGTATGTAAATATCCTGCATGTGAATTGCTTTCAAATTACCTAGGAGAAATAAGTTTTTGATTAGTTCCCTGAGGTGACACAGTGCAGTTTGGAGTTATTAATAACAAACCCAGGCTGCTTAGAATATCTCGATCTCATAAATTTATTGGAAAACTGTCTAGGATATAAGGCTTAAAGACTCCAGAGTTACCATCTTTATCCTCCCACCAAAGATATTGAGCACTCTGTGCATTTTGAGAAATTTAGCCAATCCCTTCTAAGCTAGCAGCTGCTACAAATAACTGACTTGTCTCTTCCCCTGTCAAGCACACGTCTTAAATGTTTATGGTTGACTTTAAGATCCAATAGAGGCCTCTCCTGTATAACCAATTGAGCCCAATATCACCCCCAACCCCCCCCCCCACCTCCTGTCAGGGAAACCTGGACTTCGGGATTTCACCTGGACCATTTGTGCAATGACAAAGCAAGAATATTAATTGTGCTGACACATCTCTCTCCTGCAGAAAGCTGAAGAACATGATTTGTTGGAACTGTAATGTAAATCTCTCTTTCAGAATTTGGATCAATAACACCTGGCAGTACTTTAATTCTTTCCTGAGTTAAATTGATGCGTTTCAACACTACACCTATAGTATTTGATGGTAGCTGGCCATGAATCCTAGTAGGGACAAGCTGTGGGCCAATTTCAGGAGTTAAAATTTGTCTCATGGCTGGTCAGAGTCTCAAGCTCTCACCCCCCTCACCGTGGAAACATCCCAGAAAGATAATAATTTCGGGCCAGTTGGGCTAGGCTTGATGACATCTGATTGTGATCCCACCAATTCTCATCCCCTGTAAACTGCAACGTCTCTACCCTTTGGCAGGGTCGGCCGTGAAGACAGACAGGAAGCTGCAAATGGCTGTTGGCCACTTATGCCAAGCCCGCCTGCTCCCAACATCACGTGGCTACCTCTTCAGTGGTGGCTTCCCAAACCAGGTGTATCATCACCCTTCCGCTAGGTAGTGATCTGCATGCTTTCCCATTACCATAGTCAAAACACTGACTGTGAAAATAGCGTCTCCTAGATGGAGGCTGCAAAACTTGCTTTAAGCTGCTGCAATGGCCAAACCTTGTAATTGCATCACAATGAAGCCAGATTTAAAGCTAGGTAGTGAGTGTAGTCAGGCAAATCGGGTCTAACATTGAGTTTTATAAAGATCATGCAAAGCCGGGCGCGGTGGCGCACGCCTGTAATCCCAGCACTTTGGGAGGCTGAGGCAGGAGGATTGCGAGTTCAAAGCCAGCCTCAGCAATGGCGAGGCACTTAGCAACTCAGTGAGACCCTGTCTCTAAATAAAATACAAAAAAGGTCTGGGGATGTGACCCAGTGGTCAAGTTCCCCTGAGTTCAATCCCTGGTACCACCAAAAAAAAAAAAAAAAAAAAAAAAAAAAAGAGCATGCAGTCCATAGGAAAATGGAGTCAGCCTGAGTCCTGGAAAAACACAGAGCAACTCTAAGGGAGATAAGATGGTTAATGTTCCCAAGTTTAGGGCCCATCTTATGGAATGTTAATGAAACAGCTCCCAGCAAATGGAGATGCTAATCAACTAGCCCTAAACCCTTCCTGTAAATCTCACACCCACCATGGAAACCTGTAACATCTTTCCCTTTCCCCAACGCAGCCCAGAGGCAATGTTGGAGCAGTGAGACTTTACCTGTTTCTCCCAGAGGGGATTACCTGTATCTGAATGGTGGAAGCAGGGTCATCCAACAACAGATTACAAAAACCCACTTCCAACTCACTTTCTCCATCGGACTGGGAATCCTCCAAATTCCTCTTCTTGGTCTCTTAGGAATTTTTCTGTGCGGTTTCCTCCCTTCTATCTTGGATTTTTCTTCCTGAAAGTCAACCTAGGCTGGTTTCCTCTCTAGCACACACCCCTATCAATGAGTTTTATTGGCATGCTCGTGAATCACTCTCTTTGCCCCGATCTGCTATAATTTGAGTAGTTTTAGGTCTTGCCCAGAGGCTTTCTGTCTGAGGTTTAGGAGGCATGACTTGACTCCACCTTATTCTGGCTACAGACAAATTCATCTTGGAGCCACACAAGTCTGTCTATCTTGTTCAGGGGTCCTAATTGCAGTCTGCACTTCTTCCAACAATTCCCTTGGAGGATCTCTGGTCCTCCTCTCAGTCAGTGAAAGGACACAATTCTAAGGCAGTCCAGACTTTCTGAATATTCTCTATTGTACTTCTAGGTAGTATAGCAAAGTAACAATCTTTAAACAGCTTTCTACCTACCCTCTCCCACGTATGCAAATTTGGCAATTCTTCCTCACAAAACCATGACAAACATTGTTGGCTATTTTTAGATATTGAGTGAGCTGGTCTCTTTTGATCTGTTTTTCCCTAAGGTTAATTAAAGTCTGCAGGATCATTAAGTAGATTTCTTTCTCTGAAGATGATGAGTTGCCCATGTTATGATTAGCATTCCTCACTCTCCATCTGCAATCTGTTTTCTTTCACAATCTAAATCAAGTTACTCGGATTTTTCTTAGTGCGCTTAACCCAAGGCAACCCACCAAATACACAAGGAGTGCCTCTCTTTCAGGTGCCAATCTGCTGCCCTGTTCCAGCGTGGGCAACTGAACTAAAGTCACTCGTGTAAATTTGGGTGATGCAAAATACCACACAGACATGGAATACATTTTTATAAGCTCTTAACCTCAGGCTTACACAAAAGGGGGCAAAAGAAAGTCACAGAGCCTGATCAGAGAGAGTGAGTGTACCTTCTGAAGTGGCCTTTTATTGGGGGACTCTGTTTCAAAGAACACACTATCTAGAAAAGTGCCAATGGGGTAGGATTACAAAGGAATGTGTGAGTTTAACTCAACCCCACAGGGCAACACCTAATCCTGGAGCCATGCCTTATTATCCAAGTTGAGGTAAAGCCCAAGTTACTGGGAAACGCACTAATTGTTCAGAAACTCTTGCATGCTTCAGGACTTAAAGGCGTGTTCATTCAGGGTGGCTGCCCACACTGAATAAAAAAAAAAGAGTGAAATTTATAGTTCACATATTTATACATTAATCCTATTCATATTTAATTATTTAAGTAAACTAAAACAAAAATTTTGTGTTAATTTTTCAGAGTGAATAAATCACAGCAATATGAAAATGAGTTATTTTCCTTTCCTAGACGATATGTTTCTTCCTTTCCACACCAGGCCTTCAGTTGCAAATTTATATTGGTATTGCCTAAAACCTTTCTTTTTCTCTTTATGACATCTCAGTTGGATGCTTGAATATTTTTGCTTTCATGCATTCTCCAAAATACACATAAACTGTGATGGTGACATTTCTCCTAGGTCTGACTACTTTCCATATCTAGTCTTTGCATGAGATTCTCTGCTTCATATGTTTGTACTCTTTTATCTGAAAGGTTCTCCCTCTTGATTATTAAGAATAATAAGAAAATAATAGCAATAAGAAGTTTGTTGCCAATTTCACATTTAGTAACTTAAAATCGTGCCTCATATTTTATTGGTAAACAATAATAAAACTGTGAAAGTGAGCTTATGATTAAAAGTGGAATTTCATTTTGATAGCTGCTTTACGGACAAGCACTGAGAGTAAAAACTTCCTGGTCAGGAGCCCACCAGGAGTAGAATCATTGCCCATGAAGGAGAGTCAGGGTCACAGGCTCCTCTGCTTCTAACAAGTTATAGAAACAATGCTCATGTCCTCACAGAAAAGGTAAAATACAAGACCCATCATCAGGGAACATTCATCCTACAAATGTGCTCACTATTTCTGTTTTCTTAGAGAGCAGCTTGGTATTTACTTGCTTTAAGCATTAAAATATGCAAGTTTCTATATTCTCTAGTTACTATTAAAAGAATGGGTTACTTCAGTTACTAAATAAAGAACAAGCTGTAATATATGCTAAGAAGTTATGTAGTGAATAGTACCATAAAGGAAAATAGAACAGGGAGGAAGGATAAAGGAACAGCTGTTCAGCAGCACTGAGGAGGCCAATCTCAGGAAGTACTGTTAGAGATAAAGCCCTGCAACACTCTGCACAGACTGAAAAGCAGGACGAGCCTTGGAGGGAGACTGCCTTGGTCATCAGGGCAGCAGCAGATACAATACTGCTCTGGAAGCTCCAGGCCTCCTGGCAAGTGTGTAGGAAAGAATGAGGACTTAGACTCTGTTCTGGATCAGATGAGAGGCCAGTGAGTTTGGCATGAGGTCAGGTTCCCCTCTAGAGCTCACACAGTGGGCTCAGATTGAGCATACAGCTGAGAGGAGGAGCCTAGGGCTCAAAATGGGCAGTGGAAAATGGGGACACCTGGGAATATCACAGCTTATGCAAAATAACCCAAGCATGCTAGGGATGCTTGAGGCCAGGGAACTTCAGCACTGCTGGGTGCTGTTTAGGGACAGGATGGCACCCATTGAATTATCTGTCTCTAACCCCTGGATCGGGGCTATTGCATAGTAGGATTTCAGCAGATCTGCTGATTAACTGAACCAAGTAGTAGCCTCCAAAATAAATTAGTATTATTGATATCAGGGAAGCATCAGATACCACAGCCCTAATTGCTGCATCTGTATTAGCACTGTCCATGAAACCAGCTACCTAAGTTCCTAAATTCCTAGGGGAGGGATTGCTAGAAAAAGCAGAATTTACAGCTCAAAAGGTCAGCTGCACAGGGTGTGATGGTTAGAGCACCACAGGAGGCTGTCTTCTTCCCTGTCAGTACAAATGTAGTCAATTATTTTGGGTAAAGCTATAGGACAAATGTGAGGCTGTAGGTTTCTGGGTTCAGCACAGCTCAACTGGTTCAACTGTACCATGGTTAAAGGAAGTAAAGATTTGCTTCTTTCCTCCCTGATCAAGCTCTGGGGTGGGTAGGCCAGTTTTAAGTGGGTGTTATTTTAAGTTATTCCACTCAAACTCAGTGTCTAAGACATGACCTAATTGAGGAGAACTACATGACTATTGTTCACTTCAGGAGTTGGAAATTTCAATATGTTTTACATAAGATAATGCTGAATGTGTTGCCAGATAAATTGTCTCATTTCTGTATTCCTTTTACATTGATTTCATAGGAGTTTTTTTTTTTTTTTTTCCATATTTCATCTGAAAAAGAGCAATCTAACTGCTGGGTGGAGAGGGTGAGTGTCACCCTTGGATTGAGGACCCAGGATGCTCCTCTGAGCACATCCCTGCATTCTTCAGGTAAAGTTCAATGTGCAGGGCACCTTTTTGTCTAGGATGGTTGCTAGGTCGGTTCCTCTCCACTGTGTGAAGATGGTCAGAAGACTCAGGTCTGTTGGTGCTCCCAGGGGCCTGTGTTTCCCATTAGGAGTCAGAAGCCTTAGCAGTTAACCTCCACACAGATACCACACAGAAGCCAGAAGGAGAAGGGCACGTGTTTCCCACCACAGGTGGCTAAGGTCATTGCACAGGGCTAGGATCCCTGAGTTCCTCTCCTGCAATGATGATGCCTGCTGCAGTTTTGTTTTGGTTTCCATTTCTCTCCTTTGCAAGAGTCACCTTGTATTATCTCTGTTTGTGGAAAGGTTTATACATTTTAAAATTTTATATGATTTGTGTGTATATTTTATACTTGTAAATGATAAAGTGTCATAATAACATCAAAGATGTCGTGCAATCATGACATCCTAAATTTTTGTTAAATATTTGAATATTTAGTCACATGTTTTGTCTTTGAGTTTATCTAATGCTTGCAAATCTCCAAACACATTTTATTTACTAAAAAAGATTTTTGTATAAATGTGCCCTTGTAGTTCAAACCCGTGATGTTCAAAGATCAGCTGCATATGATATTTCTTGAGTACAATCAGGTGTTTTTTTGGGGTGTTATTTTGTGACTCTGAGTTTTTTTTTTTTTTTTTTTTTTTTTTTTTTTTTTTTTTTTACCAAGGATTGAACTCAGGGGCACTTGACCACTGGGCCACATCCCCATCCCTTTTTTGTATTTTAATAGAGACATGGTCTCACTGAGTGGCTAAGTGCCTCACCATTGCTGAGGCTGTCTTTGAACTCGGGATCCTCCTGCCTCAGCCTCACAAGTGCTGGGATTACAGGCATGTGCCAAAATGCTTGGCTTCTCTGAGGTTATGACAGGAGCTCAGGAACTTGTGGCTTTAGAAGAAGCAAAGGTTGGAGCTTAGCAGGGTCTTGCCTCTCTGGAATGACAGAGCACCAGGGGTGGATAAGGATAAAGATGAAAGCCACATTCCCTGGGTGTAGACCAGCTCTGCCTCTCCACATGTGACATGTACTTAAAAAACAGGTGCCTCAGTTTATTTTTCTGTAAGTTGGCCATAATAATAATCATCGTAGTGGAGCCTCCACACCACTGTTTTGGGGTTAGGTGAGTAAGTAATATTGCACTGTTTCCTTTTAAGCCTGGCTAGAAGTCCATACTCCAGCATCAGACCTTGCCACTACTGGTGTTGACATCTCTGTCCAGGTACACTAGAGATGGGCAGGAACAATGGCAGCACCATGGGCCACTTTGGCCTCCTGGGTTTCTCTGACCACCCCCCACCTGGAGAGGGTCCTCTTTGTGGTCATATTAGTAGCCTATCTGCTGGCCCTGGTGGGCAATATCACCATCATAATGGTGTTGCTCCCCACCTCCACATGTCCGTGTACTTCTTTCTCACCCACCTGTCCTTCCTGGACCTCAGCTACACCACCAGCTTTATTCCCCAGCTGTTCCACTACCTGAGTGGCTGCAACAAGAACATCAGCTATGTGGGCAGTGTGGTCCAGAGATGTCAACACCAATAGTGGCAAATATTGATGTCTATAAAATATCTAATATGCATTGTTTCTACAACTTTTCTTCATCTCGGGAGAAATGGCAAATACTACTCAATACACTTGTCTGATATCTTGGTAAAAATATGTAAATTAGATTTGACACAGAATTAGTCATAATTGTGTTTATTAGATATCTGATTAATTTACAAGGCTTAAAGGTTAACTGTTAAATATAACATCAAGTACTCTTAATCTTTTAAATTACATTGGGTAATGTTATTGATGTTTTCATAAATTGGTAAATAAAAAAGGGGGGGTTAAATTTGCTTTGCCATTACTGGAAAAAAAAGGTTACTAAAAATTTAAAGTACCAAGAGGTATAATTCTATATATTTGAGCATTTTTTAGAAAACAAATGTGATTCCAGATATAAAGAGGTCTAATAGTTTTAACAGTGTTTCAATTAGAGAACTATAAACAACATAAAATATTTCTTCTCATTAAAATTGAGTAATTTGTATAAATTCGGAAATTTACAAGGATTGTTTCAAAATGTTAATAGAAAAGGGGTTAACACATGGAAAAAAGAAATTAGAAGTTTCTAGGTAAGGAAACTATAAGTAGGTTTAACTAAGTGAGAAATAAGGTCCGTATAAGTTGGTTACATACATGTTAAACAATCAGTCTAAGCAATAAAGGTATTTTTTCCTAAGGTTGAATGTTAATGCACTGATATAAACTGAAGTTTAATCTATGTGGTAAAAAGACAAGAATTTCTTAAAATATTAATTTACCTATAATGTTGTATTTATTAAGTTTTAATTTTTAGAACAAATGATCTTGAAGAAATTAAGGTTTATATGTACAACTGTTAAACAACAACAAAGTCTAAATTTTCATTAGAAGCTAAAACTTTGTTAATATAAAACCCTCAATGTAATTATAGTGCTATTACTGTTCTTTGTATATTAAATGTGTTCATATCTTCCAGGTATGAAAGTATTTAGGGTGGAAGGTTTAAAAGAACATTATATCAAGCTGGTGTCCTCCAAACTAAAGTCATATGGAAATTTTATAATCATAAGAATAACAAATTTTATTGTGGATTTATTTATATCATTTATGTTCTACATGAGGACCTGTTATAAATTAGATATATAGAGTTTTATGTTACTTTTTACACTGAGGTAAAATTTAAATGTATTACTAAGTAAATTAGAGCCTAATCTATTTAAAGGTTAATATTAAAAACACAAAATCTCTATTCTACTTTTTCACAAAAAATGTTAAAATATCTCAGCCTTTCTTTAGTTCATGTTTTAGTTGTATTATATTTTGTTAGCTAACATTCATATTGACTCAAAAAAAGACAATATATGTAAACTTTGTAAAATAATATTTAAGAAAAAGGCAAAGATAAGCTTCAAAACTAGAACACTTCACCTAAGTTTTACGAGGAACCCCACCTTAACTGAGATAAGGCTCTGCCCCCATCTTACAGTGACTCAGAATAACTCCAAAGTAGGCCAAACTTTAGTTTATTTAAAATTATGTTAAAAAGATTGACTAAAAGGATTGATTTTTGTTATTAAGATTTTGTTATTAAGATTGATTTTTTTTTTTTTTTTTTTTTTTTTTTTTTTTGTGGTACCAGGGATTGAACTCAGGGGCACTTGACCACTGGGCCACATCCCCAGCCCTTTTTTTTGTGTGTTTTTATTAGAGACAGGGTCTCACTGAGTTGCTAAGTGCCTCGCCATTGCTGAGGCTGGCTTTGAACTCGCGATCCTCCTGCCTCAGCCTCCCAAAGTGCTGGGATTACAGGCGTGCGCCACCGCGCCCGGCTAAGATTGATTTTTGTTACTAGGATTTTAAACAGGGGATATAACATACAACCCAGCCAAAATTCAAGATACTTATTACACAAACTAAATATGTTTTTATTCTTGTTAATTTTATTTTGTATTTTCCTTATAAACTGTCTAAATGTTGCCTGTTAATGTTTTGCACATGTGTTGTTTCAAGAACACACAACCTGGGTTAATTTAAGATAATAAGTCATCACCTATAGGACAAACGCCAGTTAAATAAAAGTGATAAATGACTGTAAGTTTACAGACATTAAAGTTAAAGCCCAGTACTATTAATTTAATACTGCTGAGGCTGACTTTCTGGAGTTTTAAGATCAAAACTTAAAAATTAAAGTTTAATTAAAAGTGCCAAGATAATCGATATTTGTCTCTTGTTCTCCGAGCCATTCTGAATCAAGAAAACAGAGAACTTCTCTAAAGAGCTTTGCAACTCTGGGTCAGATAACCTCTCAATCAGGGAGATTAATGAGACCACTGGAAAATGAAAATTTAATCAGGGCACTTGCTATGAAGAGTAGGGTCATTGGAGAAGGGAGACATCCCTGATGCTTCCAAGGGAAGCCACATTGTCCACAAGACCTGGACCCTTCCTAGCACAAATGGCACTAGCAGAGCAAAGAAAATGCTCTTAAGTTCCCCCACGAGTGACAACTGTGGGAACTCAACTGACTCTTAACAATAGATAGAAACAAAGTCAATTTTGAATAGCTTTCTCATAAACACCTAGGCAAAACAAAACAAAAGAAACCCAGCTAAACCAAAACATTGCCATTCCTGTTTGTTAAAACAACAACAACAAAAAGAAAATAATAGTTAAATGTAACTTAAAATACACACTGTGTCAGCCCCCAAGAATATGTAAGACTGGAGGCTATGAAAGAGAGATTTTTAGGAAGGTATGCCTAGTAACTATCAAGAGAAACTGCCAAAGTCAGATCTTTTTAGCTAATTTAAATCCTACAGATATTCCTAACCTACACAAGTAGGCTTGATGTTCGCTAGTATGATCATCCAACACTAAGTAACAAAATAGATATTTTACAAAATCAGATGATTTTAAATAGCTTAACTACATCTTGAGAGAATTAGCATCTGTAACATTAAAAGTTAAATGTTGTGTTTATATTCCTGATAACTCTGGCTAGGCTAGAAATTTATATTCCCAAATAAAAGTCTTGTCCTCTCCAACCTTGTTATAGGGACAACTTCTCAGCCCTCACAACCCCTGGTGAGAGATTATTGGCTTTTCTCATTTAATAGAATGTATTCTTGGTCTAAACAGTTCATTGGTAAGTCCCTACTCATATAAGCCCTTGACACAAACAGGCTATTCAATTTGTTCCCCTACTAGCCACCCTAGGTGTTACAGCAGACCTAGCCACAGGAAGAGCAGAAATAATTGTACCCATTACTTATTTTCATCATCTCTCCAATCAGCTGCTGGGGATACCCAACAGGTAGCCAAGTCTATACTAACCCTCCAGAATCAACTGGACTTCTGAGCTGCTGTGGTCCTACAAAACCACCATGGATTGGACCTATTAACACCAGAGAAAGGAGACCTCGGTCTTTAACTAAAGAAGTACTGTTGTTTTTATGTCAACCAGTCAGGGGTAGTGAAGGCCAGGATCAAACAACTACAAGAGCATCTAAAAAAGAGGAAACAGCAGCTAAGCCAACAGTCCCCTTGGGGAATGTTTCTCCTGACATTCTTAAGACCGTTGAAGGCACAGAAAATACTGAGTGGACAACATGAGGAAAAGGACAATTAAAACTCATCAAAAAAAAATACATGTACTAATTACTTTTTTACCACTTTGTACGAGTAATACTGGGATGGGCAGATGGATGTGACACTCATCATTGAAAATGTATGTACTGATACATCAAATATTGCTCCTATCAGTGATATTTTTTACAACACAAACTTCACAGCCTAATCATAACACATTGCCAGTACAAAATGTTGATATTAATAACATGGCCTATAAATAACACATACATTGAGGCTAACAGAATAATAGACAGAAAAAGGTAAATTTGTTTAGACACAACCTGACACTCAAAACTAAAGACTTTTTATCAAAATATGCTCATTTGTGAACAGATAGTTATAAATATCTTAGTTGTGATGAATACTATAAGACCACCAAAAACTTACAACCACTGGCACACAGCGATTAGATAATAGTATCATCTTGGACATAAATCCTTTGAGATGTGCATACATTGAATATTATAGAAATCTGACTTCCCTGGAGGCAATATACCCCTTCTATTTCACTTCACTTAAGTCCACAGAAAATTACCCACAGGATTCAAACTTAATGCGACAGAAGCAATACACATATATGGATAATTTACACAGAAATCTATATTTCCATACAAAAAAGCTACAGAATTAAGATTCTTATCACTCTTCTTTTCACTCATGTTTCCACAGGTCTTATGCATAGACATAACTAACCAACAATGCATTTTAACAAACAGACCCTAATTGGGACAATCACCAAAAACCTCCTACACAAACCAATTACATAATCAAACCATATTATCCTGAGGCAAAATTCCATCATTACAATCATTCAGCATTTATGTTCACATATCCTGAGGATGTATGGGACTTCATTCCAGGGAATTATATAATAAAGACACCCACAATATGTTGTGTAATAGATTTATCTAACCTCCCATGTAAGGTAAATTTGACTTAGTACATGGAACATCAGATTTTATGATAGATAATGATTCATTTCCTACTGTCGAGACATGGTCAGACATACTGGTATTAGGAACACAAACATAAATTCCCTATGATTATCAGAGATCCCATACCTCAACCCTATAAAGTGGTGAAACAAATTTGGCCATCTCCAAAACAGGGATGCCTACAGTGGTGTTACTTCTGCTTCAAAACAACATTCATCAACAGGTGCACTGCATAGTTTCTACCCACAGACATTTCTGATGTACAGCCTTACAGAAGAGGAGACTCACAAGCATCTTTAGAATACTCTTGCTTTAACTATAATCATAAGAATTTATGCATAGAAACATAAAAACAAAGAACTTTGGAGATATGCTTCAAACTCTGGACACCAAATAAAAGTTCTTAAGATAAATAGAAAAATATATCACTTTCACACATTTCAATAATCTCACACATTATGCCAATAAATCATATCTTTGCAAAGATAAGAAGAAAATACACTAGAATCAGCATGTATAAAATTCAACCTAATAAACTATACAACATAACACCGAACATATAATATTTTATGGAATAGAACACACACAGGGACACACCATGGTACACATTGGGAATCCCCTAGACTGCCCTCCTTGCTTTTAGAAAAGAGTCTGGTAGCATTCTTTGATTATACAGCACTTCCTAATGCATCACTAATAACATCATATAGCCCACAATATGATCCCCAAACAGAAAACAAGACATATAACAAAATGATGGTTATGTCTCTACAAGAAATCACTAAAGCATAAAGGCTTATATGCTTACATTTAGGTGAACTATGAAGGCAAACTATAGTTCAGATATTAAAAGCCCAAAAGGAATATTATGATGCTTTTTATACAAAAAATGGGTACAAAAATGCATAGCTGACAATAGATGCACATCCAGACTATCTATATTTTTTATGTGTGACCAAATAGCTACAATACACATGGACAACACATTGGATGTTGAAATTCCTTTAAATAAAAAAGCAAACAACCAACCATGCATAAAGCCATACCCAAATAAAGACCAGGCCATAAACTAAACATAACTAAAGCTGTATGGATAGACGATTATGTAATACCAGATATTTTGATGAAAACATTACAGTAGGGTGAATGTAAAAATGAATATGCCTATTCCTACCCCAGATATAAGATAAAAGCAACAGATAAAAGGCCTCTATCATGGTGGAAAACAGCAGGCATGAATTTGATAGTGTGGCACCATACAGAGTAGACCATACTAATATATTATACCATTTCTATATGCTACTACCACAATGGAGCATGCAATGGGAATTGATTCAATATAATTTTGTGTCTCATATGCCTTTATTTAACAGGTATTTAATCACTAAAAGATCATAACAGGAACAGGATCATGTATTTGTATTGCCCATGTCCTTTGAAACACGTTACATTAAGGGCCACTTCCAACCATGTATGACTGCTAGAGGAGGTATCAACACCACACAAAAACTAATTACAGCCGGGCGTGGTGGCGCACGCCTGTAATCCCAGCACTTGGGAGGCTGAGGCAGGAGGATCCCGAGTTCAAAGCCAGCCTCAGCAATGGCGAGGCACTTAGCAACTCAGTGAAACCCTGTTTCTAATAAAATACAAAAAAGGGCTGGGGATGTGGCCCAGGGGTCAAGTGCCCCTGAGTTCAATCCCTGGTACCAAAAAAAAAAAAAAAAAAAAAAAACTATTTACAGCACATTATCCATCAGAAGTGAAATTATATAGAGAAAGCCCAAGACTAACCATGATCACCAGAGCACCTTATGTGATATCAAATACACAAATTCCTTTACAAATAATTGTAAACCCCACAATTCAGAGGGTAACATTAACTATTGACACAGAAATATATGCTAAGAAGCTACACAGGAGATGCCCACATTAAACAACATTGCACATACCAAATACAGACACAACACATCAGGAGAACAAGAGAGACTTTAGAATAGATAGCTATAGCTGGATTAGCAATAGGTGAAATTGTTAATGCAAAACATATAGAAGACTTGGATGTTAGAATGACATCTCTGGAACACATTAGAGATCAAGAAATTTATGGCCTACAAATGATTTCTGAGTCCTTATATACAATCACAGAAATCATACATCTAGGTAAACTACAGAGGCAAACTATAGTTCAGATATTAAAAGCCCAAAAGGAATATTATGATGCTTTTATACAGAAAATAGATATGAAAATGCACACAATAGCATACAAATGTAAATGTACACAATTGAAACTATTACAAGAACAAGGCAGAGCAGACTTGCAACATTTGCTTTATACAGGACAAGGAGAAGAGACAAAGTCATATAAAATTATATTATACTCCAGTAGAGATACATACTGCACTGAAAATTATCCTTAATAAAACTTTTGTTCACAGACACATACACGGCATAACATGGATGCACATTATATAGGAAAAATAGGGAACACTTTCAAAAAACCACTAAGATCAGGCATTATTTTAAATGGAACAATGTTACCAGGAAAGTCAGTAATACCAGTTGGCACATTAACTTACCTATTCTCAGGATATATAAACCATCATGATTTACACAAATCTAAGGTCATTATTATAGGCCCAGAGGAAGAAGTCATACCACTGGGAAATAATCTCTTTGCAGTCTGTGCACCCTACACATTTAGCATAACTTACCCACGTAAACATATAAGCCCAACAACACAAACACTGACATCTACCCAAAGCACACCTAAGAGCATTACCATTGATAAATATTATGAGTATTATGAATATTCTGACACCAATATATGTTTTGGTGAATGTAAAACAACCCATGAAGCAAGATGCCATATGGTATCCAACACATGGATATTGAAATTACATACCAAAATCAGGGAGGAATATAACAGCATTTTAAAACCACCAGACAGAGAGAAAATGCACATTACAAACTAGCATGGTATTTGATGAAGATGACAATAAAAAAGACATACAATTGGGACATATGAAGCAACTTCAAATATATACTAAGATGCTCTCTGCATTCCTGATCTGGGTCTCAGATGCTGATGAAAGGTGGGAGTGGGGGTAATTTAGCAGGTCTGGGATTGCCATTCTCCTGAAAGTGGGTCTAACAGGGGTCTCTGTTGAGTTCCAGATCACCTCTGCAATCCAGGTAGCCTGAAACCCTGTCCCCAGTCAAAACCATTCATATCTTCTTCCCCCTTGCAGGAGCAGCCCCCAGAACTCAGATTTTTAATGGTAGTAAGATGCCATACGTCTGTCATTCTGTCATTGCTTCCCCACCCAATACCTTTTGGCACCACTATCTTCTGTGCAGACACCAGGCTCTCTTTCTGGTCCCAAAGTCATCTTGTTGTTTGAATTGACCCTGAACTTCACATTCTTATTAAGAATGTGAAAGGATTATAAAGAATGTTTCCATATCAATGGGAGTCCCTGAGGGTGAATTGTATTACATTCTATGGACATTACCAATTTTGTGTCTACTGGACAGTGTTCTGGGTTCCTACAGTAGCAAACACCCCCAAAACTCAAAATAACGTAATTCTAAATTCTAATTGAACTCAAACTAAGGACTTTCCACCTTATTAATAAAATATTTTGTTTTGTGCCAGGTGTGATGGCACATGCTTGTCATCCCAGCCTTTCCAGAGGCTGAGGCAGGAGGATCCTGAGTTCAAAGCCAGCCTCAGAAAAGACGAGGTATAAGCAACTCAGTAGAGACCATATTTCTCAATAAAATACAAAATAGGGCTGTGGATGTGCCTCAGTGGTCGAGTGCCCTGAGCTAAATCCTTGGTACCCAAACCCTTCAAAAAAAGTCCTCTGTTTCTGTTGATTGGCAGAATCTCAGCCTATGGGACAGAAACTCCTGTGCTCCTTTGCTAACAATGCAATACATTTTTTTTTCCCCCAAAGCCATGTCCTCATTATTTTATTAACATTGGGGACAAGAATGGAGCTTTCAGTAACCACTTAACCTCATGTTTCCATTCCTCACAGCTGTTATCTATCACTTAATTTTTGTTTTTGAAATATTTTGCCTAATTTTACTAGAGATGCTATTGTAGAGCTTAATTTGCTTCTGTCTGCATGATGTAGAATTCATACCCTTTTGTTTTTAAACACTTTATAAATTTTCATCCAAGCTGTGACTCCTGTAGATAGCATGGGATTGAATCTTGTTCTCATTTTTTTCTGAAAAAAATCTACCTTTGTATAGGAATGTTCGGTCAATTCCCATATAATTTTATTGTTGATGTAGTTAGATGTATGTCCACCACTATTTATTTATTTATTTATTTATTTATTTATTTATTTATTTATTTATACTGGGGATTGAACTTGGGCACTCAACCACTGAGCCACATACCCAGCCATATTTTGCATTTTATTTAGAGAAAGGATCTCACCCAGTTGCTTACCGCCTCACCATTGCTGAGGCTAGATTTGAACTTACATTTCTCCTGCCTCAGCATCATGAGCTGCTGCAATTACAGGTGTGCACCACTATTTCCAGCTCTGATATAATTTTTATGCCTCTATCACTCTTCATTGTTTATGTGTTTTATTTGGGACTGAAGCCAGGGGTGCTTTAACACAGGATTCCATCCCCTGCCTCATTTAAAGTTTTATATTAAGGGAGGGTGAGGCTAAATTGCTGAGGCTGGTCTAGAATTTTTGATCCTTGTTGCATGATTAGCACCACCATCCAAGGCTACTACTCCATTTTTAATTTCTTATTTGTTTTTGTTTGTTAATGAAGATTTTTTTCAATAATTTTTTCGTGTTTTTTTATGTATTGGTTTAATGATGAGTTACCATGTGTAAGAAATATGCTCACTTGGGGCTGGGGTTGTGGCTCAGCAGTAGAGCACTCTCCTAATACATGCGTGGCCTGGGTTCAAGCCTCAGCACCACGTAAACATAAATGCATTGCATTGTGTACAACTAAAGCAAATAAATTTAAAAAAAAATAATAAATGCTCACTTGTCCAAACCCAAAGAATGGGCTTGTTCTAGTGTTGGGATTTTCTGACAATCTGAGTCAATGGGAAGACCTCCTTCAAACCTTGATGCTTGCAATCTAGTCAGAAAGTTTTCAGACATGTAACCCAGTAACAGCCATGAGCTTCTTGAAGGGATAGGAACAGGGAAAGGGGACATTCTCAAGGGAGAGAATGGGTCCTCTCAGATGGGACCTCCCCTGCACTCCAGGTTTTTGCAATTCCAGAGAAATTTCCAGAGGCTCCTACCCAGGTACACCTTTTGACTTTTGACAGTAGGGTGATATCATAATTTCAAATTCCCACAGTCACAGCAACTCTATGTGACCTTGGCACATGCTGAGTGGTTCTAATTGGATTCTTATCCAAAGAATTATTCTTTATTTTTTTAATTTTTTAATTTTTTTTTTTTTTTTTTTTGGTTCCAGAGATTGAACTCAGGGAAACTTGACCACTGCACCACATCCCCAGTCTGTTTTATAAATTTCATTTTTATTTATTTTTTATTATTAGAGACAGGGTCTCACTGAGTTGCTAAGTGCCTCACCATTGCTGAGGCTGGCTTTGAACTCACAATCCTCCTGCCTCAGCCTCCCAAGTACTGGGATTACAGGCATGCCCCACCACATCTGGTGCCAAAGAATTATTATTACCTTCCACAATATGATCTGAGAAAAAAGTCTCAAAATATCTCCCTGCAGAGTAACTTTTGTTCCTCTTAGGGTGTTTTCTGCCTGCGTTTCTCTTGCAGATATCAGGTAGTTTGCTGAGATTTGTGACATGTCCTGTCCACTTAGGTCAGGCAGGGTTGTAGGTATGTTTCTTTTTGACAAAGAAATTATGTGGGGGTCAGTACAGTGGTCCCATTTTATAAGATTATTCTCATAACCTTATGTCCCCACCATTGTCATCTTTAAGTCCCCTAAAAGATTGAGAGGCAATGGAACAGAGAAAGCACAGATTTTTCTGACAGTATTTCAACATAGAACATCTGGAGGAGCAGGCTTTTCATAGGCAGCATTTTTTACTCTGGTGCACAATGTCCTCACTTTTCAATTCAGTTCCCCATTGGCAAAGTACTATTGGGAGTACCAACTTTCTGATCTTCACCTGGTTTATTTTTTTTCCCTTCCACTGGGACATTTAAATAAGTATGCTACTGGGCACAGTGGCACATGCCTGTAAGCCCAGGGGTTTGAGAGGTTATGTAGGAAAATTGCAACTTTGAAGATTGCCCATGCTTCTTAATGAGGACCTAAGCAAGTTAGCAAGACCCTGTGAAAAAGTGAAAAATAAAAAGAGCTGGAAATTTGTCTCAGTGGTTAGAAAGCCCTCAGTTAAATCCCTTGTATCAAAAATACCACATTTACACATATAAAGAAATACACCACTAGTTGTCCCCGCCTCCCTTTTTTCTTTTGTGCTAGGAAGCCCTCTTGGATTGAGTGCATTGTGGAGGTAGACAATTTTTATCTTACCTAAATCAACAGTGTTTCTATCACTTCTGTTCAGGGAGAATCATCACCTACCTCCTTTGTGTCAAGTGTGGTTCAGGTACATGTACTCTGGATCTGCTACATGCATAGTCTGTGGTGCTAAGTGTGCTGTTTTCCATTCTGCTCTACTTCCACTCAGGCTGCCTTTCTTACATCCCAATTTTACAATTAAAGCTAAATATGACATTCTGAATATGGATCAGTGGACTTTTTTTTTTTTTTTTTTTTTTTTTTTTTGTACCAGGGATTGAACTCAGAGGCACTCAACCACTGGGCCACATCCACAGCCCTTTTTTTTTTTTTTTTTTTTTTTTTTTGATTTTTATTAGAGACAGGGTCTCACTGAGTTGCTAAGTGCCTCACCATTGCTGAGGCTGGCTTTGAACTCGCGATCCTCCTGCCTCAGCCTCCCAAAGTGCTGGGATTACAGGCGTGTGCCACCACGCCCGGCTTCAGTGGACATTTTATTTCTCACACCATGTGCATTTTATCAGAATCAGCCACACATTCATACACACTCCAGCTAAATATAGAAACATTATCCTACCTAGCTCTCCATCCTTCTACACATACAGTTGTAATTTTCTACACTCCATTCTGCATACTATATTTATACATCTAACATCTATAAAATTACAAATTACACAGTACTGGCTGGAATGGTTATTGCATTAGGTAATTTTAAAATATATGTGTTTGGAGGAAGTTAAAAGGATACCAATGAATTGCGCATGGTGGCACATGCCTGTAATCCCCAGCAGGTGTGTACCACCACGCCTGGATCGCACCAGTCCTCATTGTAAATTTTTTTTTTTTTTTTTTTTTTTTTGGTACTGGGGATTGAACTCAGGGGCACTCAACCACTGGGCCACATCCCCAGCCCTTTTTTTGTATTTTATTTAGAGACAGGGTCTCACTGAGTTGCTAAGTGCCTCGCCATGGCTGAGGCTGGCTTTGAACTCGCGATCCTCCTGCCTCAGCCTCCCAAAGTGCTGGGATTACAGGCGTGCGCCACCGCGCCGGCCTCATTGTAAATTTTAAGGACACTTTTGCAATACTTGAAATACCCAAATGTGATCATTTAATCACCTAATAATTTATCAGTGAAATAGTAAAAGACATCTGTTTACTGGGAAGTATAGATACATGTGTCTAAATAAGAGTAATGATTCCCTTCATGAGCACTCCCACCATGTCACCTAATTCCTGTTTCCTCACAACTGTCTCCTCCTAGGGCCAACCCTTTGGAGCTGGTCTTTAATTTATAAAATTTGGGAGTCACTAAATGCTCTGTCTACTCACTTTCTTCTGTACAGCATTTTGGCTGGTCTTAGGTATAGTCTTCTATTTCCATTTTTAGATGGAGGAAAACATGCCCTGAATTTTACAGAATTTACTGAAATGCTCAGTGTTTTTTTTTTTTTTCAGAGTGTAGACCATGATAAAACCCACTCTTCTTTGTAAGAAAAAGTGTTGTCTTTCCATTGATTTTATTGTATTTTATGCCTCTCATTTTGTACCATTAGTGTTACAATCATTTTTTACACTCATTACATGTAGTTTTATTTTTATTTGTTTGTTTATTTTGTGTATGTGAGTGTGTGTGGACTGCTAGGGATTGAAATGAGTGCCACATGCATGCTTGGCAAGTTCTTTTCTATGAGCTACTCTCCAGCCCAAGAAGATTAGTATTATAGATAGTTGTTTATTTATTTTCTTATTTATGAAATGCTGTGTATGAAGCCAGGAATTTGATCATGATTATGTTTTTCTCCAGAAATGAATTTTAACTTTGTGAGCAGCTTTGTGGTGGTGGGAAGATGTTTTACTGGAAATTAAACCTAGAGGGGCTTGATCACTGAGCACAACCTCAGCTCTTCTTATTTATTATTCATTTATTTATTTATTTATTTATTTATTTATTTATTTATTTATTTATTTTTTTTTATTTGTTGTATAGTTCTAGATGGGCAGAATACCTACATTTTGTTCATTTATATGAGGTGCTAAAAATATACCCAGTGCCTCACACATGCTAGCAATTGCTCTGCCACTCAGCTAAAGTCCCAGTTGCCCCATTTGATTTTTGAAGAAGTCCAAGTCTCACTAAATTTCTGAGTGTCTTGCTAAGTTGATGAGACTGGCCTCAAACTTGCCATTTTCCTGCCTTGACCTCCCTAGTTGCTGAAATTACAGGTGCACACCACCTTGCCAGCTGTTGGATGACTTTTAAAGACTCATCATCCCATTTCTCTCCAGATGGAAACAGTATTGAAAATCAGTTTCCTTGCTCTTGTCCATAATTTTGAAATTTGTAATTGTAACTCTTCTTCTTTTCTTTATTATTTTTATTTATATAGAAAAAAGTATTCAGTATGTAATATTGTTTGATATATATGAAACTTCATGGCATGGTAGCATATTCACTTCTTTATTAAATAATTTTTCATAGTAATTTTAGGCTTATATAGTTAGTGTTCTCAAGAAAAGCAGCATCAATAGAAAGTATGATTATAAAGAGGGGATTTATTAGTTTGGCTTATTTGACCAGAAGCTGGATAGTCCACAATGGCCGTTCTGCAGGCTTGAGAGCTTGAGAAGTAGTAGCTGCACAGTCCAAGATGCTGAAGCATCAGAACAAGAGCAATAAATGGTCCAACCCTAGTCCTGAACAAAGGCTTCTTGAAACTCCAAGGAGAGTCACTGGCAGAGTGCACTTTGGGAGAGTGAAGAAAGGAGAGTCTGACATGCTCAGGCCATTGCAGCAGCAATCTAGAACTCATTTGAGAAGAAAGGAGCTTGCATCTCCTGCTGCTTCATTGTTCGTCCAACTTTTATTCCATCCAAGCCACCATCTTTTTGGATTTGCTGCTCATGCATAAGGAGGTTCTCCATTTTATTTTGCTATCCCCATGCCAATTGTTTCTAGACACACCCTCATGAACACACCCAGATGCCTCTTAATCATTGGTATCTCTTAATCTAATGAACCTGGCAATTCAAATAAACCATTACACATAGTATAAAACACCCCTTCTCTTCTCTCCAGCTTATAGTCTCCACTTTTTTCAACATTTTGCATTGGTGTAGTATGTTTATTAGTTACTGAACCATTTGATGAATGGTCCTATATTTGATGAAGACAGTGGATGAAGCAACACATTGCCATCAGCTGAAGTGCATAATTTACATTATGGTTACTCTTCTGAGTTGTTTAATTGTGTGTGTCATGTATTCTACATTTTAATATGGCAGATAAGTGTTTCACTGCTCTGAGAATCATTTGTTCCACCTGTTCATTACTCCTTTCCATCCTTTCCACCCTCTTTGCTCCCTAAGTCCCTGGCACCGATGAGTTCTGCTACTGAATCTCTAATGTTTTTCTTTTCCAGAATGTTGTTGACTTGGAATATTACTGCACTTGGCCATTTCAGACTGGCATCTTTCACTTACCAGTCTGCATTTAAGAGTGCTAAATATTTGCAGGCTGGAGAGCTCATTTTCTGTGAGAGGTTCTTCATTGTGTTTAAACCACAATTTGTCAGTTCAGCATTGAAAGGTATATCTTTCTTGCTTCTAGTTTTGGTCAGTTCTGGATATGGATGCTGTAGTCACTGCTGTGAGGTTTTCTTTGCAAGTAAGCTTCAGCTCATTTGTGCAGACACATGTGAATGTGATAACTTCATTGTACAGTGCACAATCTTTATTTTGTAGAAACATAACTGTCTCCTAGAGAGTCTGTTCTCTTTCCATTCACATAAGCAAGGGAAGAGTTCTTGCTGATTCATATTTTCATTTTCTTTCGGTGCTGTCAGTGTTGGGCTTTTTTCCACTCCAGTGGGTATCTGGTAGGACCTCATTGTTTAATTTAAAGTTTCCTAATTATGTGCTGGTGAACTTCTTCTCACACATATATTAAATGTTTCTATTTCTTGGATGAGTGTCTTTCCCGATGTCTTTTACCCACTTCCAAGTTGGTTCTTTGTTTTCTTGCTGAGTGTTCTTCGTGAATTTTGAATACTGATCCAATGTCATTATGTGTGGTGAAAATATTTTATTTAGTTCTCAACAGGTCTTTTAATTCATCTAAGTGTATCTTTTGAAAAAGAGAAACTTCATTTCAATAAAGTTCCATTTATAAGTTTTCACTCACAGATCATGTTTTTGATGTTGCAGATGAAACTGTCATACCAAACCCAAATTTCTCTGTAAGTAGTTTTGTGTTATTTTAGTGAAGTTCTGAATAGTTCATTCAGTATTGCAATGTATAGGCAATTTTTTTGTGTGTGTGTGTGTGTGTTCTGGGAATTGGACCAAGGCCTTTTATGTGCCAGGAAGGAGCTATGCTAGAGCTGCAGCCCCAGTTCTTTGTCCTACTTTAAGACTGAGGCTCCACTCATTGCTGATTCTGTGACATTTGTGAAGTCAGTGTTTTGATTTCTTTGCATGTTAATGTCCAGGTACTTTGGGAGCATTATCCAAGATAGTACATTTTCTATTGTTCCTTTGTCAAAGATCAATGGAATATATTTATATTCAACAAAATACCACTCTGTCTTGATCATTGTAGATTAATAGTAGTTCTTAAGCTCAGGTAGTGTCCATCCTGTGAATTTAGTGTTCATTACTGTGTTGGTTGTTGTGAATCTTTTATTACTGAAAACATAACTTAAAAGATTTTTTATTAAAATTATATTAAATCCATAACTGAAATTAGTTAGAGTTGATGGTAACACTGTGGCTTTTTGTCTGTAAACATGAAATATCTCCATGTATTTCCCTTGTCTTTGATACTCTCATTAGAAGTTTGCAGTAAAAATCATACAGATTTTTTCAGATTTATATAATGTGTATTTCTCTTTTTATTACTTCTATATAAGTGGTGTTTTTTTGTTTATTTGTTTGTTTGTTTTTGATTCTGGGTGTTAAACTCAGGGATTCTCTACCATTGAGGTACATTTCCAATCCTTTAAATTATTTGTTTGGAGAAAGTGTCTTGGTAAATTGCCCAAGATGGCCTCAAATCTGTGATCATCCTTCCTCAGCCAGCTGAATGGTAGGGATCACAGCCATGGTCTCCAGGCCCAGCTTGCTACTGTCAAAAGTACAATAATCGTCCTATTTTTTTTTTTTTTTGGTACGGGGATTGAACTCAGGGGCACTCGACCACTGGGCCACATCCCCAGCCCTTTTTTGTACTTTATTAGAGACAGGTCTCACTGAGTTACTAAGTGCCTCACCATTGCTGAGGCTGGCTTTGAACTCGCGATCCTCCTGCCTCAGCCTCCCAAAGTGCTGGGATTACAGGCGTGCGCCACCGCGCCCGACAATCGTCCTATTTATTAACATGACAACACTGATTTCATGTTGTTCCTTTTTATGATTCTTTAGTGGATTCTACATAGAGTATCAAGCTGTCTCTCTAAAAAAATTTGTGTTTTTCTGAGCTTGAGTGAGTTTTTTTTTTATTATTCTTGATTTTTTTCTTTAATATTGATATAACAATTTATAATTTAGCTTATTGTTGTGATGGGTAATGTTAATTGGTTTTTCATTTTTGAATGAGCCTTGCATAGCTGTAATATTTCCCTCTTGTCTGTGGTGTATAATTATTTTCATTTATTTTTGGTTTCACTTAGGTAATGTTTGATGGTGAGTTTTGCATTTATGTTAATGAGAGTCATTTCTAGTTTTCTTTTCTATTTACTTTTTCATCTATGTAATTTTGATAACATGGTAACTTATGCCTCAGAAAGTATTAGGAGGTTGGGCTGGGTTTGTGGTTCAGGGGTAGAGTGCTCGCCTAGCATGTGTGTGGCCCGGGTTTGATTTTCAACACCACGTAAAAATAAACACATTGTGTACAAATAAAGCAAATAAATAAATATTTTTTTAAAAAAAAAACTATTAGGAGGTGTTCACTTGGCTTCTGTCTTCTGGGAAAAAAAAGTAGAAAATTGGTGGCAGTTCTTACATTTCTCAAGGTAGCCTGTTTGTGATGTCAGAGCCTTGCCTTTATTTTCAGGGTGGTTATTAGTTATTGAGTTTGATTTTTCAGTAGCCATGGACTCATCTGTTTTCTGTATTTCTCCTTGTGTGTAAGTTGTAGGAGATTGTCTCTCTCAAAGAAATAAGTCCAGTTTCTCGAAGTTATCTAATTTCTTTCAAGCACATGCTCATGATAATTTATAAGTACCTATGGATTTTTTGCAATGAGGCTTTTAATTATGTTAGTAGTTTATCCATCCTTTTTATTTTTTCTTTAATGTTATTGTATAATTTATACCTTTTAAAAAAAATTTTATGTTATGGTGAGGATTGAACCCAGTTCATCCCACATGCCAGGCAAGTTTGGTACCACTGAGTCACAACCCCAGTTTTCCATCGTCTGCAATCTTAACCTTGTATCAGTTTTTCAGTGATGCTGAAGTTCATGAAGAACTTGATTTTGCAGATGCTGTTTTTCTGATTGTGGTTTCATCAACACCCTCTCTGTTACCTTCCTGTGCTTAATTTGGATTTAGCTTGCAAATCTATCTTTGGTTTTCTAAAGTGGAAGTTTCAGTGATGACTTTTAGCTCTGCTTTTCTGAAATGTGCTTTGAATGACTTAGATACCAACAAAGCACCACCTCTGCTGTATTCTAAAGATTTCCTATGGTGAACTTTTACATTTCATTTTCTTCAAAATGGTCACAATTTCTCTGGTGTCACCTTTTTCTCCTGTGTCTTAGAGCCCTGTGCTTTACCTTTCATTGCATGGAGGCTTTTCATCTGCTTCTGATATAATTTCTTTTTCAACTTCCATGTTCTTTGAGCATACATGGAATTTTACTGATATTGCACACTTGTAGAGGTGTGATTAATGAATCAGAATATTCCTTGTCCTGGGGAGTGTTGCTGTGACCCTGAGAACTTCATGTGCTTCCCCTTTGGATAAAGGTCAGTGAAGTCCTCTTGTCTGTATCTCTTGTCTCAACAGAGTTAATCTGATGTCTCCCAGTGTAAATGTGGATTCTTCATTGTCATGTGCAGTTCTGTGTTTGTCTGCCTGATGTATTTTGATTTAGTTTCACATGCATGCATTTTAAAAATGTAAGATAGTTAATTGAAAGTTAAGCTTAGAGAGGGTACAGGCTTCTAATCCCAGTGGCTTGGGAGGCTTAGGAAGGAAAAGTTCAAGTACAAAGACAGCCTCAATATCTTAGAGAGGCCTAAAACATATTAGACAGATTCACTCTGAAAACAAAAATAAATAAATAAAACAAAAAAGGGCTGTGGATGTGGCTGAGTGGTTATATACCTCTGCGTTTAAAAGCCCTGGCACACACACACAAAAAAAAAAAAAAAAAAAAAAAAAAAAAAACCTAGGGATTCTGGAGTCTGGTCTTTCTCAATGTTGGTCAATCTCAAGTCATGTATTTTTCTTTGTATAGCCAGAGTTTCCTGTTTTCAGTACTATTTGTACATTTTGTGTTGAAAGTAAATGGAAATGTGTTTCACCCCTTTCTATTATGGTGCTGTTCCTGTTTGTGAAGGCTTTATGCAGTTTCTTATAAAGTGCATTGTTTGTGCTATGTGTAGTGAATTTGCTTGTGTTCAGTCCACTTTTAGATTTCCCTGAATGCCAGTGTGGTAAGACAAAATGAAAACCTTAGCAGTTAAAGAGCTGACAGACTGTGGTCTTGCAGGCTGACACACAGAAGATCATCTTTCTGACATTTCACCATGCAGGATTGGAGAAACTGCAAGTACCTGTAACAAGATACCCACAGTAGAAAAAAAAAGACAACAAAGTTTTAGGGACAGAACAATTCCTCTTTAGGTTTTGTGTAGCAAAAACCCTAATCTGTTTGAGCTGCATCCCTAGACTGTTTACAAGCTTGTATCCATATAAGGGATGCAAAATTGATGGAAATAGGTTGCACCAACAGCCTTGTCTCAACGTGCCCAAAATATTTTTATGTCTAAAAGTAAATAACCTGATGTTTTCAGGGATCAGGCCTTGGGAATTGTTCCTCTGGCCTTGCTACCAGTAATAATCTCTTGCTTACAGATCTTAGTGTCCTTGCCCTCATTTTCTGCTTCATCAGAAGTAAGGAAACAGCAGGAGAAATAGCAAGACCTTAGGTCCTCTGTTTTCTTTAGATAGTTGTGCTGGGGTCACTGCTTCAACACATAGTGGTGCTGTCAAAAACTCTGCTGCTCCTTCATTCTGCACAACCCAGAATGGACATTTACAAGTGCTAAGTATGCAGGTCTTTCATCCTCTCTTAAAATATTTCTCCTGACCTGTTTGGTCTTCCTTACTTCCTCAGTAATCTGGGTAGTTTCATTTTGTTGGAGAATACTTTGGAGTGAACCCAGGTGTTCTTAACCACTGAGCCATATTATATCTCCAGCCCCTCTATGTTTAAATTTTGTTTTAAGTTTTGAGACAGGCTTTTGCTCAGTTCCTTAGTTCCTCACTGATTTGATAAGCCTGGCTTTGAACTTGCAATCCTCCTGGCTCAGCCTCCTGAACCTGAGTATTTTTGAAACGTGATTTCTAAAAGAAATTCTCTCTTGGCTTTCTTTTTTAGATTTTTTCAGTGGTTGATTGTTGAGTGGGCAAACAATAATTTCTTCCTATATGCAGGCTGTGTGTTTACCTGAAACTTTCAGGAATTTATGCTAATTTTTTACAGTGATTGCTTCTGACTTAGAAGAGAGCTTTTTTTAAAAACATTAAGATATTTCTGTGATGACTTTAATATAACATTACAGAGACTTGGAAAAGTTGTGCTGTGTGCACTCTGGAGCCAATGACTAGGGTCTCACAGTGGAAGGCCAGGCCCCTTTCCTGCACCATAGATGGGCTGTCTGAAAAAGTTGTGAAACTCACACTGTCCTTGCTGCTCTCCACTGTTCTCCATGGCTGCTTCTTGTAGCTGTTGAGAACCTGTCAGGGCTTTCAGGCGTTATGGCATTCTTGTTCAGATGGTTCAGCTTGTATTTCCACTTTTCTCTGGAGAACGTGCATCTGAGCAGATCCCTCTCCCTAGAGCTATTATCATCAAGGATGTAAATGACTTTCTTGCTTCAAACCCCCTGGATTTGATCACTGCTCTGTTTTGTTTGTTTGTTTGTTTTTAATTTGCCCCACCATAAATAATTTTTAAAATTTATAATATTTCCTTTAAGCTTCTGAAAAGTGTTTTAGCATTTTATGTTTGAATATATGAAAACTGGACTTTTGTCTACAGAATACTGGGATGGTCTATTGGTTGACACTTAGATTCCATTTAGCCTGGACCATCATTGTGATCTGTCTCCAAGACATCTGCTGTGATCACCATCATTCCATGCCATTAACGCTAGCCTGATAAAGGCTTTCTCTTGGACTCTTACTAACCTCTGCTGAAAACTGTGCTGCTCAGGATGTCACATGTCTAAGTCTTTGAGTGTGTGATTTTGTGTCAGTGGCAGGGCCATGAGCTAGTAGGTAATTTTTTGGCCATTCCATCACTTTGCACATATTACAGTGTGCTTGCACACATACATGGTTTGTCCTGTTTGACATACAGACAGGATAGTTGAGGATTCTGGGCTGCAAACCTGCTGCTTTGCCACATCCTGGAAGTGCTTCTGCCTTAGGTTTGTTTGCACCAGGTTTACTACAGGCACTAGTAATCTCTTTCACAACAGACAACCTTTGCACATGAGGGCCATCCTTGATCAAATTGTCTGTGAACAGAATAGTGGTATGTGTCTCATGACTGTATATTATGCAAGTGAGACATCTGCTGTTCAGAAGAGTTTGACAATCATTGGACATTCCAAAGTAGTTTCTGCTGTCTGTTAAAAAGGCTGTTTTTCAGACTTATGTAACTTTTTAAGGCTGTTGTTTGGACAAGGTAACATCTTGGAAATATTGAGTTATTTCTGAGTTACATGCCATCTCTTTACACACCCCATTCTGCTTTGACATTAACCACTAGAAATTATCAAATTATTGTTTCTAACAATTATTGTGCTTTATTACCTACTGGTGAATTTTTATCTGGAGTCAAACAACTGAAACAACTTCTTCTTCTTCTTCTTCTTCTCTTCTTCTTCTTCTTCTTCTTCTTCTTCTTCTTCTTCTTCTTCTTTTTATATTTATGTATTTTCTTTAGTTGTACTGAAAGGTGAAAAATGCAAACACTTGTGTAAACACAAGTCCTTCCCAAACTGTCCTCAGTTTTCAGAAAAACCGCAGAATGTTTCTGCTCCTTATTTTGTCTATCTTGCAAAACCGGGTGGCCGACTACCCTTCCCCTAGCGGTCAGGCTGACCCAAAACTTAACAATAATGCTTTGTATGTAACTTTATATGTTAACCAATCAGAATAGCACTGTAAACCCCCCCTTAACTTGTATGTATTTCATTATAAAACCCCTGCTAAATCTGGGCTCGGGGCCTCTTAGCGTCACCAGTTACCAAGTGCACGGAGGACCAAGCTCGAGCTTGCTAATAAATGACTCTTTGTTATTTGCATTGACCAAGGACTCTGGTGGTCTTCTTGGGGGTACCAAGCCACAGGGCACAACAGTACAAAATGCATTTATTTACATGGCGCTGAGGACTGAACCGTGGCCATGCACGTGCTAGGTGAGCGCTCCACCGCTGAGTCAAAACCCCAGCCCCACCTGCAAACTTCTAACTGTTCTATTTGTTGGATTCCAGGCAGGGAGGCTGCACCTCCCAGGTAGAAGGCCACACCTCCCCAGATACTTTGTGAAAAGACTACATCTCCCAGGTGCCTCAGGCTGACTAGTGGAGCTGGCCACCAGGTGCCCTTGCCACCACCTCCTGACCTATGGCAGTCTATGGGGACACAGAACTGCTCCAGGGGTCCTTCTGACCACCAGTTTGCTATTTAAGCCAGCTCCAGACTGAAGCCGCTTTTGTTCTCCCTTGTCTTTTGTTCTTCCTTGGTTCTTCTCTTTTCCCTTGCCCTGAACTCCCTTGCCTCGCCACACCATTTTCTTCTTCTCAATCCACACCGTTTTTCCCCCTACCCTTCCACACAGCACCCCAATAAACTCCCTTTTCAACACGGTGCTCCCGGCATAGCATTTTTCCTCAACACTATTGATGTAATCACCTAGGTTGAGCTCAATTTCCAGTGAACATATTATGACAACTTTATGTGAATGGTTGTCTAAATGTTGCCTACAAGGGAAACTCCATAGTGAACACATACCCAGAGGGTTTGGGAGGGAGCAGACACCTACATGCTCTAAGAACATCGTATGCTGTAGAGAGCTAATATTAGTGCTCCTGATAGTACCTACTCTTAGGAAATACAGCTAATTAAGTAGGAAATTGCTGGAATCATGAAACTTAGCTGTTGGAACAAATCTTGCCAACCACAGTGGCTCACTGTGCCTACACAGTTATCGTCAACAACAAGGTATTTACTGATCACCTGTTTCATTCTGAAAATCTATTGTTTCATGCTTAAATAAGGGCTTAATTTTTAGAAGAAACAGGAGATCAGTAAATACCTTGTTGTTGATGATAACTATGTAGGCATAGTGTGCCACTGTGGTTTGCAAGATTTGCTCCAAGAGCTGAGTTTCATGATTCCAGCAATTTTCTACTCGGTCAGCTTTCTTTCCTAAGGGTAAGTAATATTGGGAATGCTAATATTAGATCTCTACAGCATAGAACTTTGTAGCGTGTTTAATAAATATGGAAACAACAAAGAAGTTAAAAGTGTCATGGAAGCCCATTTTACTTACTGTGAACTCACTGCAGAAAGGGTGTAAAACACTCTAGTCATTGCATTGTGAATAGCCCAACTTTAGTGTTGGAATGGCTGTGAAAAAATGAGTGCACTAAAGATTTAATAAACCAAATCATGGAATTAATCAGGAAGCCAGAGAATCATGTGAACATCATGTTCAAACATGGCATGGTACTCATGTGAGTGTTTTCTTGAGAACCAAGTGAAATAAAAAATGAAACACCTGAAAGGGTGATTTTTGCCACTCACCAACACACTTATATGCACATGCACACGTATGTACAGGATTAATTCACCCTTATCTGTACCTACCCTCCTTAGTGCAGTTCTTTAATCTTCACTATGTATTGTGACTATTGATGTCTTTGATTTTTCTCACAACATTGCTGCTCACTATTCCTTCTCAAAAAATCATTTGTTATGACTTCACAATTTAGGCTTTCGTGTCTTTCTAAAGTTTTATTATGCATTGTAAATGTTAACCTCTCCACTCCAGCGTTATGTACAAATTGATGAAATGTCTCTTTCCTTCCTCTCTTCCCTTCATTCTTTCAGATTTCACCTAGGAGTGCTCTGCCACTGAGCTTAGCCTTAGCACTTTTATTTATTTTATTTTTTTGAGATGGAGTAAGATTGGTTTCAAACTTATGGTCACCCTCCCTCAGCCTCCTAGCAGTTGGGACCATAAACATGTGACCTTGTGTGCCCCGAAGCTGGCCTCTTCCTTTTCCTTGATGCCTTATTGGTCTGTTAATGACTCTGGGACCACCACTTTGTCATTAATGCTTGTTCTAAGTCTCAATTGTGTATTGTATGTGGGAACATTAAAGAGCATTATAAAATATTTTCACTTATATGTATTTTTTTAAGTAGCATCTTCTCAAAATACATTTTTTCCTATACTTAATTTGAGTTGATTTGTCTTCTCTTTTTGTGGTGCCAGGGACCCAATCTTGCCTTGTGCATGCTAGGCAGGTGCTCTAGCACTGAGCACTCTTTAGCTCAGGTCATGAGTTTGCTGATGCTGTGTGTGTGGACCCCACTGATGACCATGTCAGTAGATGGAGCTCTGTAGGTGTTTCTTCCACGTTTGCAGCTTGTCCCTTTCTTCTTATAGCAGCAATTTTTAAAAACTGAGATCCAAAGTGCCTTTCCTCAAAGTGATTAACACTTAGGTGGAATATTCTAGAAAACACAATATTGAACTACCTATGTGTTTAGGGTGCCTCAGTAGCCCTGGGTAAATTGTGTGATGATTTTCTTAAAGTATAGTGTGTGACCAAAGGTGAGGTAAAGATAGTCCCAGTCTGATGTCCTAAGGTAGTGGCACTCCATTCTCCACGTATGAATCTTAAGCTTTTCCAGAGACTTTTCGCCATAATTTTTGTCAAAAAGAATCTCAGGAAATGTTTTTCCAAGGAACTCAATATGTGTTAGAACACAGACTTGATGATGTTATTTGTGCTTTAATCTTGGCAGTCCTCTGACTAATCTTACAAATGAAACATAAAACACTTCTTTGAACTTAAAAAAAAAAAAAAAAAAAAGACTCCTATAAAAAAATGTAAACTTACACCCTTTTCCTACTTGGTATAAAAATCAATGAAATTCCAAATTCGAGTTCCAGAAAATTTTAGGTGTACCCCTCTGGACGCTGCAACCAATACATTTGCTCTCTGAAAATTACTTGGGTATGCAGCCTCATCTACCCTATATCACTAATGGAGCCTCCACTGGCAAAAGATTCTCAATTGTAGAATGGAATTCTTGTTTTAACATTATACTGCAGGGTCTCTGATGGGAATTCAAGAGCACTGTTTTTAAGGTTCCTAGACACTTTAGACCTGAAACCTTCTTAGCTAGCAGTTGTGATCAACATGAAGTTCACAGTGAGTGCAGCACCTCAGAGGTGGTCCGCCCTCACAGAGGCAATACCCCTCTCGACCTTACAGCTAATACATTTCCAGGAATCCTTTATTCCTTTGCTTGCCCTGTGTTTCAGGGGGGTCCTGCATGTTGCTGTAAACTTCTGAAGGTCCTTGATGTGCTTTGCTGGAGTCATCCTGCTCAGATGCCCTGGACACCATTGGTCCTGTGGTGTCTTAATGACTGTAGAGCAGGAGGCACTTGCATTGATGCCCATTTATTCTTGGGCCTGTTGAACTTTCTGTGCCACCCCCCAAGTCATGCCTGGATCTGCTCTTCACTGTCACCTTCTTCCCTGCACTGTCTGAGTTCAGAGTCCCCTTAGTTCTCCCCACTCATGTTACTTCTCCCTCGTGGCCTTGGTGGCCATCTGGGATCATGCCCCTCTTGGGGGGGGGGGCTCACTGAATCGAGCCAGCCCCCACTCAGTGCAAACTTAATTGTATGGATTAATTAAGCATTAATAAAGTTCGACAAGATGATAGAGCTTTAGACTTGTGGGTTTGGATAACTTCGTGGTTACTCATATTCATCTGGGTCAAACAATTATTCATAGGTGGATGTCTACTAATACTGGGTTTGTTATGTTATGATTGTTGTTGCCTATACCTACCCTATTTTTTGCCCTCACCAGCATTAAGAAGAAAACAGATATTATCCATCTGATAGGCCTTAAGAAACAAGAGGAGCTGTAGGAGTTCTGTTTTTTGGGGTTGGGGTCCCTGACAAACTTCGTGATTGTGGCAGGCTTGGTGACTGGGAAGTTTCTGTGCAAAGACACCAAATGCCTGCCTGCCAGGAAGTTTCTGTGCAAGACACAGAACACCTGGTTACTAGGAAACTCCTGTGTAAAAGCATGGAATTTCTGGCTGATACAGCAATGTTATTCATGAGGATACCCTGTTTCTTAGTCTTGGAATGCTCAGCTGTTTCCCCTTGATGCTATTAGAATAAATATGCAATTGTACTACCTGGTTTCCATAATGTACTTGGCAAAAAGGGGCTCTGTGTTTGTATTAACCTGGACCTCATCTCATTTACCAAGCACTCGGGGTTAAAGGAATACTAGTTGAAATGTAGTCATGATAATGGAAATTATGTAATTTTTTGGGTTAATAAATGGCAACAGGGAGGAGCAGCAACTTGCCTGTCTTCTTCTACACTGTGTATGTGTCTGTCCTTTGCTTGCTTCTTTACAGGTTTCTTAGCAGGTGTGCTTAACACTCGCCCTGTGATATGGAGCCTTGGTATGTTTTGCCCTGGTGTTGCCTAGTTGTGTGTGGTGCAGAGTGCCTCTCCCTGTGATGTGATGCCTTGGAAAATTTGGCCCCAGGGTCACCCAGGTGTGTACTGCAGGATGGGCATCTCTCTTTGTCCTTGGAACCATGGTAAACTCTGACTCTACCCTGTCTACTTTGTGAGGAGTACCGTGGGTGGCCTCTAACAGAGAACCTTGGTTCTGATCTGCTGTAACAGTGTGATTTAAGGGACCCTCATTGACCTGTGCCCAAACATAGAAAGATTTTGCATGGGGCCCTAGCTGTATTATGCTTCCTGGAATATGCTGCCAGGAAGAACTGTGTTCATGTCATCTGTGAATAGCTGTGTATTATAATTTAAAATTTTAGTGGTAGTCTGAGAAAACCACAAATTACATTTACCCAAATCTGAGCCCACCAAGTGGGAAAAAGGGATGAAAATCAAATAATTTCTTTTCTCTTAGTAATTTGTTATTTGAATAGTGCTTTCTTGGTGTTCCACATTAAGGCCTTTTTTTTTGCTTTGACTTGAAATAATTTCTTAAAACCATATTGCTTGGTTTGGTAAGTGCCTGAAATATGCAGGAGAATTTTAAAATGGCTCCTGAATTTTCCAATTCCTGGAGTGGAACCAAATAGCCTTTGACAAGAATCAGCTGATGCTTGTGGCTCTGATTCAGGTGTTACTAAAGCCTCCAATCAGGTCTACATTGTACAGTACATGTGGTTTATAAAGCAGTTTGTGCTCAGACTAATGGATTCACTAATCTGTGCTTAAATTTTGAAAGGATTCTGAGCAAAACTTTACCCACAATCTATTCATGTGTTGTAGATTTTGTGTGGTCATTGATAAGAGTTCTTTACTTACTTGTTTCCAAATATTTAAGGTAGCAAACATGCTAAAGATGGGGTGACTTTAACTGCTATCTCTGTTACCATTCTTTTGGTGTGCCTCTCATAGTATTCATTTGGAAAGAAAGGTCAAGAGACAGTGCTGTGGCACTTGTGTATTTAATAAATACAGCTTAAGCTGTCCAGTAGCACTTTGACTTTAAAAGATAGTTTTGGGGCTGGGATTGTGGCTCAGCGGTAGAGTGCTCACCTCGCATGTGCGCTACCCGGGTTCGATCCTCAGCACCACGTAAAGACAAATGCATTGTGTACACTAAAAGCAAATAAATAAATATTTTTAAAAAGATAGTTTTGAAAGCTCCCTGAGATTACTTAAACTTTTTTCCACCCAATGAAACAGTTTGGCAACTTCTTAATTTAAATCTCTGATTCGGTAGAAATATTGCATAATGGTGTGTGACCACTTGATGCAGTCAGGATTCATTTGTAATAAATCCATTTGCCACAGGCAGGAGTTGCAGGCTTGCTAGTGGCCAGTGTGAAGAACTGGAGTGAAGGCAACTTTCCTGGGGTGGGGGAATTCTGTGTAGTTTAGTCGTGGTGAGTATATTATTGCAGGGATCAGACTCCTAGGAGGGCTACAGTATATTTCCTGATAGGTCCTGACTACCACTTCTGGGCAATCATATTGGTATGTGAGGTGGCCAGTGGATGGTCACTTTCTGATGTATTTGGGTAAGTAGTTGAGCCAGTAGGGAGTAGTTACAATGATTAGATTTAAATTAAAAAATTTATTTGCTATACTAAAGACATGATTTAGCAGCCAAACACCTTCAGTCACATATTTTCCTTCAAGTATGCATTTTCCCCAAAACTTTTGTAGCATGATTCTTTTGTTGATTGACTGAGATGAATATGAAAAGGTTTTATTTAATTGGCATAGTATACTAGAAATTTTGAACACCTGCAGCAGACTTAAATTCCAACACTTGTTATAATTTTATAAAAGATTGTGAAATTCTCAAAATGCTTATAAATCACCAGGGGCAGTGGCATACAACTGGAACCCCAGTGGCTTGGGATGCTGAGGCAGGAGCATTGTGATTTCAAAACCAGCCTCCCCAAAATAGAAGCACTAAGCAACTCATTGGGTCCTGGTGTCTAAATAAAATACAAAAGAGGGCTAGGGACGTGGCTCAGTGTTTGAGTACACCTGAGTTCAATTCCCAGTAAACACCCCCCCCACACAAAATGCATATGAATCAAGTTTTAATAATCTCTATGATGGTTGGATAGACCTATCCATTTTAACTTTATTTTCTTTGGATTCTCAAGCGTGGTTTGCCAGTCCAGGAACTCTCTAAAATTAACAAATTGAATACGAAGCAAGTATAAGCATTTTAAAAATAATAATAGAGCAAGGACCATAATGTGCAGGTTCCTGCTTGGTGAACCCTAAATGATTGATGGTTATCATAAGGATCCATGATTTCTTTATCATGAAGAGGTTGGAAAAGCCTCTGCAGTGCAGGCGTCTCTGAAGGTGCTACGAGTGCCTGTTGGTTCAGACTCTTTTCGTGGAAGAATCTCGTATGGCATTGTCTGATTAGTAGATGGCATCATCATAGAGATCATGTGAGACCTATAAGTGAGCAACACATTGGCAGTAGGTCCAGTGCAGCGTAAAAATTGTTGGATTTGCTTGTCTTTAAGGAGTGTGTCTGGGATCCTTGGAGGAGGATATCCACAATATAAGGTCGACGCTGTGCTCCTAGTCAAAGGGGAATGCTGCAAGTCTCTATTCAAGGTCACATGTGAAAATCTGTTGTGTAGTTTGAAAAAAGTGTTTGGTCCTTTTGAAGGTAAGAACAATTTGCTGTAGAATGGCTACTGAAGTAGATAAAACAGAAAAGATTTGCTAAATCTTTCTTTTCTTTAATGTGGAAACTCAAAAGTATAAGTTTCTTTTCAGAATTGCCTTTATATTATCTCAAAGATTTGGTAAATTGTGACTCTCCTCTGATTTGGTTCAAGCATTTTTTAAATTTCTTTTCTTGATTTCTTTTATGAAGCATTCTTCTTTCAAAAGTGTATTATGTAAGGGCTGGGATTGTGGCTCAGTGGTGGAGTGCTCGCCTAGCACGTGCGCAGCCTGGGTTCAATCCTCAGAACCACGTACAAATAAACACATTGTGTACAACTAAAGCAAATAAATATTTTTTTTTTAAAAAAAGTGTATTATGTAATGTTCAGGTGGTATAATGGTTTCTGCTTTTTATCTTTTTTTTTTCCTAAACATTTTTCATTGTGACATGATAGAATGCAAGGAATTGTCTCTAATTTTTCTGTTTGATAAACTTGCTTTGACCCCTAAAATATGATGTATTTTGAGAAAAATTTTATGTGCCACTGAGAATAAAGTAAATTTTTGTTGTCAATGCATGAAATATTTGATGGATTTTTCATGTGTCCTTTTGATTAATAATGCTTTTTAGTTCTAAAGAGTCTTTACTTAGTTTGTTGAAATCACCCAATTGATTAATCTCTTTGATTCTTTATATTCATAAATGCTTGTTTTATATGTGTACTTGCATTGAAGTTTGGAGTACAAATATTTACAATCATTAAATTTTTTTATTATTCCCTTAACCACTGTGTAATGGCCTTGGCTTTTGTTAAAAATGCTACCATAATCAAGGGAGTGCATCTGTTTGATATAGATTATTTTCTTTGGATAGTCTCCCATGTTCCTGCATTCACTGAAATTTCCAGATTTAGTTTAGAATGAACTCCCAAACTTTTTTGCAAAATGGCTATACTATTTTACATTCCATCCAACAGTTTATAAAAGTTCCTGTTTATCAACAGCCTTGTCGGTGTTTTTGATTTTTTTTTCTCTTTTGTAATAGCCTTTCTAAATTTGGTGGCATGAATGCAGTTTAGATTTGCCTTTTTTTAACACTGTATAAAAGTGAGAAGATGCAGAAATGAGAAAGTTTTAAACACTAGGATATTTCAATTTGTGGTTCATGAAGGTTTATATATTCCTTCTTAATAATACATATATATATATTCACTTTTATTTTGGTTGATTAAAATATATATCCACCCTTATTTCAGATTCATTACCTAAATCCATTTCATGTATAAGTTAGTTAGACTAGGCATTTTTTAAAGCTTCTTTGTTTATATTTATCTTCTGAATACAAAAATACTCATGTGTATGCATATGTGTTACATGTATACATATATGTAATGTTGCATATGGTTTCATGTATGTGTGTGAGCAGTGTAATATCTGATATCTAGGGAAGTTCACTTAAAACTCCTGAACCTCATTTTGTGTTCTTTTGACAATATGAGTGATGAATACCCACTTCAATATTTTTTGTAACTCCAACTGTATATAAACTATCAGAATAAATATCAATTAGCTCATTTGCAAAAATAACTGAAAGCACAAATGAGAGCTTGAAGTTCTGCTTAAGGTGTAGAATCATATGTGGTTTGTGTTACCTCTGTATGAGCATAACAATAAAAACTGCTTTACCTTAGCTTCATCCATCAGTGAACAATTACATTGCCCCAACTATTTGTTAAGCATGCACAATTATTTAAAAAAATAAATGTAGTTACTAAGACAAATTGAATAAATTTACCATGAGGATAATGACTTTCTATCTGACTAAGAAATATAGCAAAAGGTATTTGCAAAGTTTTAGAAGTTTGGAAAAGTCAGTAGATTTGTTGAGTAGAATATGATATGACAATAGCATTAGGTTCTGATCCAAACAGCTGTAAAACTCATGTTCAGCCTTTAATAACCAACTGAGCAACAAACTCATGAAAGGGAGTCAATGACTTTTGAGGAGAATGAGCCAAGTCAATCTATTCAATAACTCCCAATGATTGCCATATTGCTCCTGTAGAAACATGACCAGTAGGAAATATTAATAAATATCTAGACTCCTGTGGGTTAATTCTGGTAATGTGAGCATTTTTAATAGCAGATTCAACTTGGAATAAAACCACCATTTGATCCAGCTATCCCACTTCTCACTTTATACCAAAAGGACTTAAAAACAGCATACTACAAGGACACAGCCACATCAATGTTTAGTGCAGCACAATTCACAATAGCTAAACAGTGGAACCAACCTAGATGCTCTTCAGTAGATGAATGGATAAAGAAAATGTGGCATATATACACACTGTAATATTATTTAGCAATAAAAGAGAATAAAATCATGGCTTTTGAAAGTAAATGGATGAAGTTGGAGTATGTAATGCTAAGTGAAGTTACCAATCCCAAAAGCAAAATGTTGAATGTCTACTCTGATATTAGGAGGTTGATTCATAGTGGGGTTGGGACAGAAAACATAGGAGCATTAGAAGAACTCTAGAAAGGACAATGGGAAGGGAGTGCTAGGGAGGAAAAATGGGGATAAAAAAAGATGACAGAATGAGATGAACATCATTACCCTAACAACATTCATGAAGACAGGAACGGTGTGAATATACTTTGTATACAACCAGAAATATGTAAAATTGTGCTTTATATGTGTAATATGAATTATAATGCTTTCTGCTGTCATATATAAAAACTTAGAATTTTTAAAAAAGAAAGTATAGGTAGCTCAGTGGAAGAGCACTCCTCAGTTCAATCTTTAGTATTGCAAAAATAAATAATAAACAAATTAATTAATTAATAAAAAAGAAAACTCCCAATGATTGCCATATTGCTGCTATAGGAGCATGAGCAGTGGAAAATATTTATAAATATATAGTTTCCTATGTGTTAATTCTGGTAAGCTGACCCTTTTAAATAGCAAATTTGACCTTCTTTAAGTCCATTCTTGCTTCTGCTGTGAGCTGATAAGATGTCAGAGAGGGTCCCCTCTGTAAAATCTGGAAAAAAAAAAAAAAAAACTCAAATCTGCAGTAGTTAGTTTTAAAGATGGCCTCAGCCATTTAATAGCGCCTAATAACTTTTGAAAATTATTAAGTGTGTGCAATGCTTTGGTGCTTATTTTTATGTTTTGAGGACCAATTGTTTGTCCTTCTATTACATTACCTAATACCAAAAAGGAGATGTTTTTTGCACTTTTTCAGGAACTATGCACAAACCCATTGCAATAAGTGAATTTTCAAATTTGGCAAATATTTTTAAAAGTACATGTGGACTACCATAAGCTAAAAGTATATCATCCATAAAAAATGAAAAATCAGGGAATTCCTCTCTCAAAGGCAATATAGCCTGTGCCAAAAATTTTTGTCAAAAAGTTGGACTATTACACATACTGTGAGGTAACTCTTTCCAGCAATATCTTAACTGATTCTTTAAAATGTATTACTGGGATAATAAAGGCAAAATTTTTTACAGTCATCAGGATGCAAAGGTATAGTGAAAAAACAATCTTACATATATATCACCATTAGATGATAATCTAAAGGAATGGCTGTAGGAAAAAGAAGCCCTGGTAGTAAAACTCCCATGGGCTCAATAACACATTTAACTGCCCTGAGATCTTGCAACAATCTCCATTTAACAGACTTTTTCTTAATTACAAAAATTGGTGTATTCCAGGAAATAAGAGTAGGTTCTATAGAACCTTCTGACATTGTTCCTGAACCAAAATACCGGCAATTTTTAAGATTCTTTCCTGTTAAGGGCGACTGAAACACCCAAATTGCCTCTTCTGCAAAGCCACTTCATTATTTTTGCTGTTTTTTGGGCCTAGAAGAAAGTCAGTACCTCTGCCAAAAATTTTGACTGGGTGAATTAACTACTCTTCACTGGGAAGAGTGGGTTATATGTAAATACCCTTCATGTGAATTCCCTTCCAATTAATTTTATATAAGATTTGTGTACATTTTATGATATTTTATTGTGTAAATGATAAAATGTCATAATAAGAGCATGGATGTCATGCATTCATGACATCGTAAATTTTTATTAAAGATTTGAGCATTTAGTCACATGTTATTTCAAACTTGTTGTGTTCAAGGATAAGCTGTATACAGTATTCCCTATATCTTTTGTGTGTGTGTGTGTGTGTGTGTGGTACCGGGGATTGAACTCAGGGGCACTCGTCCACTGGGCCCGCATCCCCAGCCCTTTTTTGTATTTTATTTAGAGACAGGGTCTCACTGAGTTGCTAAGTGCCTCGCCATTGCTGAGGCTGGCTTTGAACTCGTGATCCTCCTGCCTCAGCCTCCCAAAGTGCTGGGATTACAGGCGTGCGCCACCGCACCCGGCTTCCCTATATCTTATCAGGTCATTTTTTGGGTGTGAAACCCCAGACTTTGACCCCACTGCTGAACACCCTCCCTGATGTTCTCCACCTTCTGCTCTGTCTCCTCCAGGACCTCCATCTTTTACTTTCAGTCCACCTGCTACTCACATTCACTTGGGCACCTCTATCCAGTTTGTACCTTTGCTTCCCCTTCCTGAAGTAGCAGGGTCAGAGGGAGTTCTTTGAGTACTCATCCCTTTCTCCATTAGTGACCTCTCCCGTATTGAAAAGAGGCTATGGTTCTTTACCTCCAATCCTTCATGCTACATTATAAAATTCCAATACATAACCCAATCATATAATCTAACTTTCCATGATGTCCATATATGATCCTATCCAACACCCTCCTACCTGAGGAACACATGCAATTTTGAAGCAGGCCAGAAATGCTGATGAGGTCCATCAAACCTTCCCTGGCTCACCCATTCTGCACTGAGGCAGTTCCTGAATGTGACCCCCAACTAGGTTATAATTCAACTGGAGGGATCACCAGTAGGAACCAACTTTTTACCTCATGGCGGGCCTAAGAAAATCGGCCCCTAAGGCTATGAGAAACTCCAAGAGGTGATTCAGAACAAAAATGAAAACCTGTCAATGTTCTTGGATAGCCTTACAAAGGCCCCTTTACCATACACTAATCTAGACCCTGAAACCCCACATGGGCGTAAACTACTAATGACCTACTTCTTTTCCCAGAACTTCCCTGACATTAAGGCTAAACTCAAACACTTAGTGAAGGGACCCCTACCTTCTCAAGCAAAAGTTTTGGCAGTGAATTTTAAGGTATATAATGGGAGAGATGAGAGGCAAATAAACAAAAATAATAGATACTGGCCAAGGCTTTCAACCTGCCCCAACCACTGGCACTTGGGCATTCCTGCTTTCCAGAAAGGAGCCAGGGGACCCGTGGCCCTTTCTTCAAATTTTTGTGGTCAGAAAGGTCATTGGGTTAGACCATGCCCAAATCCCCGGAAGCCTCCTGGTGCATGTTCCAAATGCCATCAGGAGGGACTCTTGGCTGTTGACTGACATCACCACACCAAGAGGTGCAAGGCCATCTGGCTCTGCTACTTTTCAAGTGGATATTCTAGGTCTGGCAAAGGATGACTGAAAAGCCCCTGGATCCCCTCACCTGAACTCCACGAACAATTCTCGGCAGCCCAGGGTAATTATTGTGGGAGCAGGTAGGCCCATCTCTTTCCTTTTGGGCACTGGAGCCACATACTTGTCCTAAAGGAGCTTTGGGAACATACTTCTGTTTCTCATTTCTATGTTGCTGGGCTAGAAGGAACACCTTCCCAGCCTTTACAAGCCCCTTTTCTTCACTGCACATTCCAGGGCATTACCCTTTTCCATTTTTTCCTGGTGATTCCCTGATGCCCAGTTTCTCTCTTAGGCAGGGATCTCATAGCCAAAGTTGGAGCTTCATTACCTTCACACCTGAGTCTTGCCTAAACTGCAGCTCGCCTTCAGCCCCCTTCTTACTAGTACTTCAGACAAATTCCGTGGACTCCTCTTACCCCTGATCTGCATTGGAGGTTGATCCCTTGATCTGGTACCTCCAAAACTCCTTCAGAGCTGCCTACCACCCTCGCTTGATAATAAATCTCAAGGGCCCCACCTATATCCCAGCGTGAACTCAATGCCCAATTTTCTTCCAGAGTCTCAGGGTTCTTAAACCTTTAATCTCTAATGTTCTCCAAAGGGGCCTCCTGCGCCAAACTCCCTTTTTAACACACCCATCCTAGCAGCCAAGAAACCAAACGGATTCTACAGGTTTGTCCAGAATCTTCACCTCATCAGTATGGCTGTAGTCCCCTTTCACCCAGTAGTTCCCTACCCGTATACCCTCCTCTCTACCATTCTCTCAAACACACTCATTTTTCAGTTTTGGTCTAAAAAGATGCTTTCTTCTCCGTTCCCTTACACACCCAATGAAAGGACATTTTTGCCTTCACCTGAACAGACTCAGACACTCATACCTCCAAATAACTTGAACTGTCCTACCCCAAAAATTCAGAGATAGTCCCCTTCTATTTGGCCATGCCCTTTCTACAGATCTGCCTTCTCTTTCACTTCCTCTATCTCAACTTATCCAATAGGTAGATAACATCCTCCTCTGCAGTCCCTGTTTATATATCTATCTCACTAATACCAACATCCTCCTCAACTTCCTCGCTCACCATGGATATCAGGTCTTCTCCTTAAAAGTTCAGCTATCTACCCCACAGTCACCTATCTGAGTCTTCTCATTATGCCAACCCACAAGGCACTCACCACTTATAGAAAGAATTTAATTTCTTCCCTACCATCTCCCCCTACAAAGAGGAAGTCCTGTCCTTCATGTGGATGGCAGGATTCCTCCACTCTTGGATTCCCACCTCTTCCCTTTTGGCCTACCCTCTCTATAAGGGTACACGTGGCCCCCTCTACAAACCCCTACAGAATTCAATCACACCACACATCCACAGGCTCCTACAAGCCCTCCCTCAAGCCATTCACAGAGCAAATGCTTGAATCACTCAGTCTTGAACTTAATTGCCCTAAGGACTGGAAAGACCTAGCCAGAGCAGCTCTTGAGACTGCAACATTTGTGAAGTTGGAGGCATTTTTCTATGATGCATGTGAACAGCAGAGGGATCACAACCACAATACAATTGTTAACCTTTCAGAAGAGTACTTGCAGGGAGAGGGAAGCTAGGGTTCCCCTATGAGCAAGCTACAGGTTCACCAAAGTATTTCCATTAGGTATGGCTCTGTGCTTTAAGAGCCTGGAGAAAGTTACTAGCTGGGGGAGGTACAGTTTCTATAGAGGGCCTAAGGCAGAAAGCCACTGAAAATTGGCCACAGGCTATTGATAGAGTAAACAAGGCAGTGCAAGGGAAAGTGTCTCTTAAAAGAGTCCTAGCCAAAGAATTGATGTGGAAAGGACTAAATAAGGAACATAGAGCCACAGTGGTGCCAGTACGCTAGATGACTGGATTTTAGCCACTCTAGATATAGGGACACAAGACCATCAAGCCACCTTAATGACCTCTGCATTCTGGGCTCTGTCCTTGAGCCGCCAAAATAAATCAGATGGGTGCTGGAGCTGTGGTGGAAAAGGGCATTTCTCTCAAAATTGCCATTCTTGGAAGAGAAGGGACAAACATTTCTCTGCCCATGGTGTAACAAGGGAAGGCATCAGGCTAGAGCAGAACTCGGTTTGGGGTTTCTGGCTGTAACCCCATTTGTAAGTCAGGGCCACATATTGAAATGCAAAACTTTAAATTTGCAAATTAAAAACCAAGACCTTTTCTCCAACTCCAGCACCACCTCTGGGGATTTCAACTCTGAGACTCCTGCCTGTATTTTCACTCCAAGGATTTAGGGCAGCCCAGATCTTCTGGAAGCTCTGGTTTCCTTTGGTAAAAGCACAGAACTGATTTGGAAGAGTAAAAAAAAAAAAAAAAAAAAAAAAAAAAAAAAAAATATATATATATATATATATATATATATCTGTCACACCTTGAAGAACCAGGGTCCAGCCAAGACCACGATCACGCATGTCCACAGTAAGAAGACCCTGGTCCAGGGTCCCCTTAGCTTAACACACAGATACCCCAGGCTGAGGGAGCAACCATGGAGCCAGAGTCCAGCACCCCACAGATTCCAAATGCAGAGCCTGGTGGAGCTGAACTCGCACAGATTCAATGAGGGGTTTGGGGGTGTCCCAAAACCCTTGGTGGGATAAAGAAATGGGGCCCCTTCCCTGTCCTGGCTACCTGGTAGCTCACAGTGCTGTGGTCCCATTGGGATTAAACAGCTCCCAAAGTCCCATCCTCCCTGGGCAGCAGGGACCTGGAGAACGTGTTTCCAGGAGCCACCTCTGAGGCCCAAAGTTCAGAGGTTAATTGGATTAAGCTGCAGGGGTCCACACCTCGCCCCCCCCTCAGCTCAGTGGGCGGGGGCTGGATTTGGAGCCCAGACCTGGGGTTAAGTTCCTGCCGCCTGGCCAGAGCGCAGCCTAGACATTGTATCCACAGCTCAAAGGGGTGCACTCAGGACCATGGGAGGTGACTCGCCCACAGCCAGGTGCGCGGGACCCCATGACGCGGCCCCTTTCAGGCCCAGGAAGGGGACGAGCGCGGGACGCTGGGGAGGAGGCGGTGATGCCCGAGAGGGCAAGTAACTGAAACCTAGCCCTTGGCGCCTTCTAAGTGTGCAGGGAAAGCAGCGCTGGGGTGGGGCACAGAGGGAGGGTGAGGGGCTGATCTGGAAGGAAATAGCTTAGGCGAGCAGGAAGGGGGGGCCCGGGGTTGAGCAGGGTGACACACTCCATTTTGTATCGTCAGAGACTCGCCTTCCTCACACTGAGACTCTTTTGCCGCCTGACCCCTCCAAGACCCTCTTCTTGCCCTATCACTACCTGTCTCCCCAACACTAGGTCAGCATAGATGTCCTTCAGTGTCTCCCCACTAGCACCCGCTTCTTGACCCCTCCCCAACTACATGCCCTGTGTTTCCCTACCCAACCTTGGGCAAGTCCCCCAGTCTTTATAAGGCTTGTCACCTGGCCCACCCTGACATGGCTGTGACCATGACACACCCCCACACACACACACACTTTTTTTTTTTTTTTTTTTTTTTTTGTGGTACCTGGGAATTGAACTCAGGGGCATTTGACCACTGGGCCACATCCCCAGCCCTTTTTTGTATTTTATTAGAGACAGGGTCTCACTGAGTTGCTAAGTGCCTCTTCATTGCTGAGGCTGGCTTTGAACTCGTGATCCTCCTGCCTCAGCCTCCCAAGTGCTGGAATTACAGGCGTGCGCCACCGCGCCCAGGAGCCAGGGGACCCGTGGCCCTTTCTTCAAATTTTTGTGGTCAGAAAGGTCATTGGGTTAGACCATGCCCAAATCCCCGGAAGCCTCCTGGTGCATGTTCCAAATGCCATCAGGAGGGACTCTTGGCTGTTGACTGACATCACCACACCAAGAGGTGCAAGGCCATCTGGCTCTGCTACTTTTCAAGTGGATATTCTAGGTCTGGCAAAGGATGACTGAAAAGCCCCCTGGATCCCCTCACCTGAACTCCACGAACAATTCTCGGCAGCCCAGGGTAATTATTGTGGGAGCAGGTAGGCCCATCTCTTTCCTTTTGGGCACTGGAGCCACATACTTGTCCTAAAGGAGCTTTGGGAACATACTTCTGTTTCTCATTTCTATGTTGCTGGGCTAGAAGGAACACCTTCCCAGCCTTTACAAGCCCCTTTTCTTCACTGCACATTCCAGGGCATTACCCTTTTCCATTTTTTCCTGGTGATTCAGGGGGGGGGGGGGGGGGGGGGGGGGGGGGGGGGGGGGGGGGGGGGGGGGGGGGGGGGGGGGGGGGGGGGGGGGAGGGGGGGGGGGGCGGGTCCTGATGCCCAGTTTCTCTCTTAGGCAGGGATCTCATAGCCAAAGTTGGAGCTTCCATTACCTTCACACCTGAGTCTTGCCTAAACTGCAGCTCGCCTTCAGCCCCCTTCTTACTAGTACTTCAGACAAATTCCGTGGACTCCTCTTACCCCTGATCTGCATTGGAGGTTGATCCCTTGATCTGGTACCTCCAAAACTCCTTCAGAGCTGCCTACCACCCTCGCTTGATAATAAATCTCAAGGGCCCCACCTATATCCCAGCGTGAACTCAATGCCCAATTTTCTTCCAGAGTCTCAGGGTTCTTAAACCTTTAATCTCTAATGTTCTCCAAAGGGGCCTCCTGCGCCAAACTCCCTTTTTAACACACCCATCCTAGCAGCCAAGAAACCAAACGGATTCTACAGGTTTGTCCAGAATCTTCACCTCATCAGTATGGCCGTAGTCCCTTTCACCCAGTAGTTCCCTACCCGTATACCCTCCTCTCTACCATTCTCTCAAACACACTCATTTTTCAGTTTTGGTCTAAAAAGATGCTTTCTTCTCCATTCCCTTACACACCCAATGAAAGGACATTTTTGCCTTCACCTGAACAGACTCAGACATTCATACCTCCAAATAACTTGAACTGTCCTACCCCAAAAATTCAGAGATAGTCCCCTTCTATTTGGCCATGCCCTTTCTACAGATCTGCCTTCTCTTTCACTTCCTCTATCTCAACTTATCCAATAGGTAGATAACATCCTCCTCTGCACCCCTGTTTATATATCTATCTCACTAACACCAACATCCTCCTCAACTTCCTCGCTCACCATGGATATCAGGTCTTCTCCTGAAAAGTTCAGCTATCTACCCCAAAGTAACCTATCTGAGTCTTCTCATTATGCCAACCCCCACAAGGCAATCACCACTTATAGAAAGAATTTAATTTCTTCCCTACCATCTCCCCCTACAAAGAGGAAGTCCTGTCCTTCATGTGGATGGCAGGGTTCCTCCACTCTTGGATTCCCACCTCTTCCCTTTTGGCCTACCCTCTCTATGAGGGTACACGTAGCCCCCTCTACAAACCCCTACAGAATTCAATCACACCACACGTCCACAGGCTCCTACAAGCCCTCCCTTAAGCCATTCACAGAGCAAAAAATGCTTGAATCACTCAGTCTTGAACTTAATTGCCCTAAGGACTGGAAAGACCTAGCCAGAGCAGCTCTTGAGACTGCAACATTTGTGAAGTTGGAGGCATTTTTCTATGATGCATGTGAACAGCAGAGGGATCACAACCACAGCACAATTGTTAACCTTTCAGAAGAGTACTTGCAGGGAGAGGGAAGCTAGGGTTCCCCTATGAGCAAGCTACAGGTTCACCAAAGTATTTCCATTAGGTATGGCTCTGTGCTTTAAGAGCCTGGAGAAAGTTACTAGCTGGGGGAGGTACAGTTTCTATAGAGGGCCTAAGGCAGAAAGCCACTGAAAATTGGCCACAGGCTATTGATAGAGTAAACAAGGCAGTGCAAGGGAAAGTGTCTCTTAAAAGAGTCTAGCTAAAGAATTGATGTGGGAGGGACTAAATATGGAACATAGAGCCACAGTGGTGCCAGTACGCTGGCTGACTGGATTTTAGCCAATCTAGATATAGGGACAGAAGGCCATCAAGCCACCTTAATGACCTCTGCATTCTGGGCTCTGTCCATGAGCCGCCAAAATAAATCAGATGGGTGCTGGAGCTGTGGTGGAAAAGGGCATTTCTCTCAAAATTGCCCTTCTTGGAAGAGAAGGGACAAACAGTTCTCTGCCCATGGTGTAACAAGGGAAGGCATCAGGCTAGAGCAGAACTGTGTTTGGGGTTTCTGGCTGTAACCCCATCTGTAAGGTCAGAACCACATATTGAAATGCAAAACTTTAAATTTGCAAATTAAAAAACCAAGACCTTTTCTCCAACTCCAGCACCACCTCTGGGGATTTCAACTCTGAGACTCCTGCCTGTATTTTCACTCCAAGGATTTAGGGCAGCCCAGATCTTCTGGAAGCTCTGGTTTCCTTTGGTAAAAGCACAGAACTAATTTGGAAGAGTAAAAACAAACAAATATATATATATATATTTATATATATATATAAATATATATATATATATATATATATATATATATATATATATATATATCTGTTACACCTGAAGAACTAGGGTCCAGCCAAATCCATGATCACGCATGTCCACAGTAAGAAGACCCTGAGTCCAGGGTCCCCTTAGCTTAGCACACAGATACCACAGGCTGAGGGAGCAACCATGGAGCCAGAGTCCAGCACCCTACAGATTCCAAATGCAGAGCTTGGTGGAGCTGAACTTGCACAAATTCAATGAGGGGTTTGGGGCTGTCCCAAAACCCTTGGTGGGATGAAGAAAAGGGGCCCCTTCCCTGTCCTGGCTGCCTGGGAGCTCACAGTGCTGTGCTCCCATTGGGATTAAACAGGTCCCAAAGTCCCATCCTCCCTGGGCAGCAGGGACCTGGAGAACGTGTTTCCAGGAGCCACCTCTGAGGCCCAAAGTTCAGAGGTTAATTGGATTAATCTGCAGGGGTCCACGCCTCGCCGCCCCCCTCAGCTCAGTGGGCGGAGACTCTGGCGTGCGCTGGGTTTGGAGCCCAGACCTGGGGTCAAGTTCCTGCCGCCTGGCCAGAGCGCAGCCAGACATTGTATCCACAGCTCAAAGGGGCGCACTCAGGACCACAGGAGGCGACTCGCCCACAGCCAGGTGCGCGGGACCCCGGGACACGGCCCCTTTCAGGCCCAGGAAGGGGACGAGCTCGGGGACGCTGGGGAGGAGGCGGTGATGCCCCGAGAGGGCAAGTAACCGAAAACCTAGCCCTTGGCGCCTTCTAAGCGCGCAGGGAAAGCAGCGCTGGGGTGGGGCGCAGAGGGAGGGTGAGGGGCTGATCTGGAAGGAAATAGCTTAGGCGAGCAGGAAGGGGGGGCCCTGGGTTGAGCAGGGTGACACACTCCATTTTGTAGCGTCGGAGACTCGCCTTCTCGCACTGAGATTCTTTGGCCTCCTGACCCCTCCAAGACCCTCTTCTTGCCCTATCACGACCTGTCTCCCCAACACTAGGTCGGCATAGATGTCCTTCAGTGTCTCCCCACTAGCACCCGCTTCTTGACCCCTCCCCAACTACACGCCCCGTGTCCCCCTACCCAACCTTGGGCAAGTCCCTCAGTCTTTATAAGGCTTGTCACCTGGCCCACCCTGACACGGCTGTGACCACGACCCCCCACACACACACACACACTTTTTTTTTTGTGTGTGTGTGGTACTGGGAATTGAACTCAGGGGCACTCGACCACTGGGCCACATCCCCAGCCCTTTTTTGTATTTTATCAGAGACAGGGTCTCACTGAGTTGCTAAGTGCCTCTTCATTGCTGAGGCTGGCTTTGAACTCGCTATCCTCCTGCCTCAGCCTCCCAAGTGCTGGAATTACAGGCGTGCGCCACCGCGCCCGGCACACCCACTTTTTAAGACACGCAGCGCGATGCCCGTGACTCCCCTATGAAAGCTCTCCATGTCCCTTCTGGGTCCATCTTCTCCACTTCGGGCTTGAGTCCCTTTCCCAGCCATGGCCTGTCACACACTGTAAGACACAATCCTGCGTTTCCCACAAACATGGTCCTGACCCTCCCCCTCCCCCCCGCCCCCGCTGAGACGCCCATCATGTCTCCTCCCCGTTTAGCCTTCTGAGCCTCTCAATCCCTAAAAAGTAGCAGGTCCAGACCCGGTGCCCGGTTTGAATCCTAAGTCACACCCCTCGCCCCCTTCCTCATGTTGCTGGTGAGCCCCAGGAACTATGTAAGCCACTGCTGTCCTGCTACTAAGCCCCTCTCTCTCCCCTCTCCCCAGCAGTGAAGGTCCCTCGGAAACTAGGGCCTGCCCCTGCACCTGGGCACCATCCCTTCCCCTCCTAAATTAGCCCAGTCTGCTCTGGAGTGCTTTGGTCCACCTGGTGTCAGCTTTGTGGTGCCCAAGACTAAGGCACCCACCCCCCTGTCCCTCCCAGGGCACGTCCATCCCCCTCACTCTAGGACATGCCCCTTGCACCACCCCACCTTATGGCCCTGTCTCCCCCTAGACAGGCCCCTTCCAGCTCCTGGGCTGGAACCCTCCAGCCCCAGCTCTGTTGCCGCCTGCAGCAATGATACCGTGGGAAAGAAATCGGGGGCAGACTGGGAATGAGTAGGTTCTTTATTCTTGCTTCTTCTCTGCTTTCTCCTCTGTATTCTCCTCCAACTTCACCCTCTTGCCAGCCCTATCTGGTTAAATACTCTTCACCTTAACAAGTATACACGTGTCACAAGCTCAACTTACAGGTGTGTCACACAGTGTTCATGGGTGCAGAAAGAGTCTTAGTTAATTACATTAATGTCAGGAGAAAACAATTAAAAGCCTCCTCTTTGGCTCTCAGCCAGCCGCCATCTTAGCTACCTCCTCATTAAGGCTCTTACATTCCCCCCCTTTTGTTTTAAAAGAGGGATAAATAGATGGATGATGACCCTCACCACATCAGGATCGACTGTGCCTTTCTTAGGCATCTACATGTGCTACCAACATTCTTACCCGTCATCGGATAATCAAGGCTGTGACCTTGACTCCGGTTTTAGGTTGATATGTCGGTCACATGAGACTTTTCCATCATCCTCTCCATTGCTGAGGCTGGCTTTGAACTCGCAATCCTCCTGCTTCAGCCTCCCAAGTGCTGGGATTGCAGGCGTGTGCCACCGCACCCGGCAATCTTGGCCTTTTGATTTGGCACTTGTTTTATTAATCTTTTATTCCACAACAACTTCATCTTGGCCCTTTTAATTTGGTACCTGTTTTATTAATATTGATGGTATCTATACCGGCAATCACTTGTGCTGTGGAAAAAAACACAAACAGATCCTCTCCCCCAAATTAATACTGGGTCTGGGTGCTTCCATGTGCCTGAAAGAACATCCTTCCAGTAAACTAAAGGTTTATGTTGTTGGCATGGATTCCAGTGTCTGTCTCCAGTTAAATATCCTTTGGAATCCAAAGTTTAAAAAAAATAAAGTAAAAAGGGCAACGGCTAATCTATCTTTTGGATTTGTCCAATTTCCTTCTTTTTGTTTCAAAAGCATAAGTTTGTGTGATTAGCTCATTCGATTATGCCTTGGCCTTGAGGATTATACAGAATACCAGTCTTATGAAGTATACTGAATTTGGAGTAAAACTGTTTGAAACTTGAGGATGTATATGCAGGGTCATTGTCTGTTTTAAGCATTTTGGAATGCCCAATGCAGCAAAAGCTTGTAAACAATGAGATGTAACATCTTTAACTTTTTCTCCAGCATGTAAGGAAGCAAAAATCATGCCTGAGCATTTATCTATGGTCACATGAATAAATCTCAATTTTCCAAAACTTGGCTCATGAGTGACATCCATCTGCCACAAATGATTGGGCATTAATCCTCTTGGGTTAATCCCAAAATGAGGATTGGGCAAATGTGTCACACAAGATTGACAAGCCTTCACAATTGTTCAAGCTTGATCTTTAGTTATTTTGAAACTTTGTTGTAAAGTAGTATTATTAACATGAAGTTGAGAATGGAATGAGGTAGCTTGTTGGACTGGTGAAAAATATAAAGATTGAGTAAGGGCATTAGCCTTTTAATTACCTTCATGTAGAGGACCAGGCAAATTAGTATGAGCTCTGATATGCCCAATAAACAAAGGTTCTTTATGTTCCCATAGAAGGTTTTGAATTTGAAAACAACAATTTAAAGGCTGGAGTATGTGGTGGTATTGGACCTGCTAGCTCTAATTTAGGGACGGCATGTACAATATAGTGGCTGTCTGAGAAAATATTTGTGGGCTGTTCTTTAAAACTTTCAAGAGCTATAATAACAGCTTCTACCTCTACCAATTGAGCTGATTTATGGGCAGAAATATGAATCATATTTTCTTTTTGAGTGACTACTGCAGTAGTACCGTTAGAGGACCCATCTGTAAATACATTTAATGCTTCAGGAATAGGTTGGTTTTTTATTACCTGTGGAAATATAGTGGGATGATTGATACAAAAAGATAGTATAGGAGACTTAGGAAGATGGTTATCAAAATTTGCAGAAGTAGAGCATCTAGCTATAGCCCAATCATTATCATTGAAGCATAAATATTCAACCTGTGACGATGAATAGGGAGTAATAATAGTAGCGGGATGAATGCCAAATATTTTAGTAGAAGTCTTAAGTCCTTGAAGAATAAGTTTAGCCACCATGGAGGGTTGCTTTGAATCCCCCATCTGCGGTTTTAAAATCCAAGTGTCCCTGCTGGTCCTGATCCTCCCAGTGCCCCGCCTGCCTCTTGGCGAAGCCTTGGAGGTCTGCACACTTTGGGCAAAGGCGCCTTCCTGTTCTTAGAGTACCCAAAAAAGGCAGGCACTGGGCTCTAAACCCCAACTCTAGAGTTGCCAAGTTTGCCTGCCATTTACTGAGAGTTGAGTTCAAATGACCTTAACACAAGAGAAGCACTGACTGGAGGAAGAGCTTGGGCAGGTCTGGTGACAAACCATACTCAGATTATGACTTGGCAAAACAAGAAAGGGTGTTTCCCAGATCACCTGGTGTGTTTTGTGACACCTGCAGTAGCAAAAATGGGTCTTCACAGATGCACTCAGTAATTGTTTCTTAATGTAGTGGAAATAAATCTCCCAGAATTCAGTTCCCCAATGTCCAAAAATAAATGGGAAAAAAATAGTGAAAGACTTGTAAGTCAGGCACTTGTTACAGCACATTGTTATAACTCTTGTATTTTATTATGAATTGCTGTTGTTAATCTCTTGCTGTGTCTAGATTATAAATTATATGTTATCATAGGCATGTATGTATAATGGGAAAGTATAGTCTATATAGGGTTAGGGACTATGTAAAATTTCAAGCATCCTTAGAGCTTTGAAATGTGTCCCAGAAAAACAAACAGGGCATCTCTGCAGACTTTTCATGGGGTTAAAGAGGAAGAAAGATTCTTATTTTGAGGGCTCAGGTTCCAATTGTTTGTTGAGAACCGCCAGTTTAGGGGCAGGGGAGAAATGGTCCTCTATCAGGGTTCCTCTTGATTGTGTGACAACAGTAGTGACTCCATTCTAATTTGCTTTGGGCCATTGGACCCAGTGCAAAACCAGAGAGTTCCCAAAAGCTGGATAATTCTCTCGGGGCTCAGAAGGCATGTAGGAGCTTAGAAGTGTTATTTCCTTCAACAGGCTGGATGCCAGGATGGAGCCCTCACCCTGACCTCCGACATCTAGATGTGCATGCTGTTTACACCTTACTTTAGGGAGCTGCTCTGCAGTGTGTATTTTGCATGCCAAATTCTATACATTGATTTTCTGCCTTTTGTTTTTCTCTGCAGAGACCCAAAGCTGCTTCTCCTCTTTGTATGTTTGGTTCTGTGGACCAGTGAGCCGAAATCACCAAAGCCTCCAAGCAAATATCCTACTGATTTTGGTGGATGATCTGGGCTTCAGGGATGTTGATTGCTATGGGAAGATGCACTGAGGTACAGTGTGGTTTTGTTGGTGGGATTGTGCTCTGTGTGTAGTTAGTGGAATATTTTATTTAAAGTTGGCCTGTGCAAGTGAAATTTTGTAGTGCTGCAGAACTCAGCCCCCAAAATGATTTTTTTTCCAACAGTAAAAATGGGGTCTTAGCACTGTCAAACAACTTGAGATGGTGATGAGTATATGAGGGTATTCCTGTGGCTGCTGTAATAAATAACCAAAAACAAAGGGATTTAAATCAACAGGAATCCATGAAGCTCTCCCCACTCCAACCCTGGAAAGCTAAAGGCTGAGACTAGAGGTCACAGGGCTGAGCTCCCTCCACAGGCTCCAGGGAGGCTCCTTTCTGCCTCTCCCAGCTCCTGGGGCTCCAAGTGGCACTTATCTGGTGGACTCATCACTCCAGTCTCTGCCTCCTACTTCATGTGGCTCCTGCTCTGTGTCTGTGTCTCCACTTTTGTCCCTTGTGAGGACACTCTTATTGCAAAAATACCCGGGTGAATGCAATTGTCACATATTACCTCAGTGCTTTATTTAGGAACAAAGTTTCATAAAGGAACAAGGGATGCAGGAACAAAAGGATGCTGTGGTGGGACCCAATTTCTTGATGGAAAAATAAGCCCCCCAAACAAAGAAAGGGTCTGGGCTTATGTAGGCTTTTCTGAGAGGTGGTCTTGTGAGCACATCAATTTTCTTTGGGCACCCAGGAATTTGGAGTTTGTCAATTAGTGAAGAAGTCAGTTTAAGTGCTTAGGGATTTAGGGTTTGTTTTGTGGGGTGAAATGGGAGGAAGTCTATGGTTAGTGGTCAGTTTTTGGAATTTATTGTCCTGCACCTGATGGAAGGCCTGTGGTCAGTGGTTGGTACCTGGGAAGGATTTGTTTACAGAAGGGTTAATGTTTCAGCCTCTTCCTAGAGACTGCCTTTCCAGGTTTAATGGGCACATTCTCCTCAGGGTTTGTTTTATCACTGGGAAAAAAATTGTATTGGGAAAAATCAAGCACTTAATGTATAGCTTTTCTTCTCACTCCCCCACCCCCCCTTTATCCTGGGTCTCACTCCTTTTGGGGTTTGTCATTTTCCATATCTGATAGACACTGCCAGTTCATTAGGTGCACCCTGACCCAGGAGGAGCTTATCTCTGCATTCTTCACTAACCACATTTTCAGAAACCCAGTTTCCCCACAAGGTCCCTCTTACAGGTTCTGGGATCAAGATATGAACAGGACCCATATCTTGCAATGCTGGCCATCTCCCTCCACAGGCACCAGGGGAATCCTTCCTGCCTCTTCCAGGTCTTGGGGCTCCAGATGGTACTTGGCAGAACAATATGGCAGACCCTCAAAAGCTTAAAATTGAATCACAATATAACACGAAAATGCCACTTTTGGGTTTGGTAATCCATCTATCCACCCATTCATTCACAAAACCATTCCACCCAAATACCCACCCACCCATTCATCCACCCATTTCCCCAGCCATCCACCCAACTATTTACCCATCAACCCATCCATCCCCCCTCCACCCACCCATCTATCCATCCATCATCCATCAATCATCTTCTCATTAACACATCAATGTGTCTCTCTGTCCATTTGTCCATCTATATACCTACACCTAATACATACAAAAATAGTTAGCTGTGGTTTCCAGATTAGGCTGGGCCCACAGGAAGTGGAACTATCTGCAAGTAGCACCTGGTGCACATGCAGATGGCAGCTTCAGGAGTGTGAGGGGACCTCTCTGTGGTTGTATAATAAAAAAGGAGTCCTAGAGATGGTAGCTTTCCTTCTTTCCACTGGCCTACAGTGAACAGAAGTTGGATGGATGGGTAGGGGCTCTTGGGATGTTCATGATTCTTACAGATGCAGCACTGCTATGGGAGACACAGGTGCTAAAGCCCTTAGAGGGCCACAGTGAGCAGTTGTTGAAGTCATGTGTGTTTCTTTTGATACTGGCAACCCGGAGGCTTCCAAATGAGTCTCATTATTAATCAAGTTGTGACTCATCCAGCTGAGAATATCCCAGGACTTCAGCTAACACGGGCACCCAAAAAGTTCCAATGTAGGTTTCCATGGCAATCGCTTCAGGAAGCTGAATCCCACCAACCTTCAAGCATCTTTTTAAAAAATTTCCTGGTATCCGTTTCTGCTATATTACATTTACTTTGAGATTCCAGACAATACATCTTTCAACTACGGCATTATTTTCCAGATAATATTGGCTTCTTCCATCAGAAGGACTTAACACACAAAAGTCAGAATTAACACACAAAAGCCAGAATTGAACATGTTGTATTCAAGTTTTGCAAAATTGCCTAAGTTTAGAAAGAAAGATTCATGCTGAATTGTTCAAATGATGATGGAGAGGTTGTAGCATTGACTTTTCTGGAGTTATTGAAACTGAAAACCCACATGAGGGATTTGGAACTCTTGTAGGGTCATTGTGGTCATTGGTCATTAGTGGAGGTGACACCCTCCCTTGCTCCCTCCTTCTCCCTTCTTTTCTTTCTTTCCTTTTATTAGGGGTGGTTGTGGTGGGTACTGGGGGCTAAAACCAGGGGAACTTAAGCACTGATCACATCCCCAGCCCATTTTCTGTTTTATTTTGAAACAGGATCTTGCTACATTTCTGAGGCTGGTTGCCAACTTGTGATGATCCTGCCTTTTAAAGACATATGCTACTGGGCACAGTGGCACATACCTCTAATCTCAGTTCTCTGGAAAGTTAAGCAGGAAAAATTGCAATTTGAAGCCAGAGCCTCTGCAACTTAGTGAGGCCCTAAGCAACATAGCCAGACCCTGTGTAAAAGCAAAAAATAAAAAGAGCTGGAAATTTGGCTCAATGGTATTTCAGCCCTCAGTTAAATCCCTTGTATCCAAAAAACCTCCCTTTCTTCATTTGTGCCAGGAAAGCCTTCTTGGATTGAGTGCGTCTTAGACATAGACAGTTTTTTACTTTACCTAAATTAACAATGTTTCTATCTTTGTTGGTCAGGGTGACCCCTTCCACTACTTCCTGTGTGTCAAGGATGGTGCAGGTACATGGACTCTGAATCTGCTACATGTTCAGGCTGTGGTGCTGTATGTGTAACTTTTTATTCTACTCTTCTTTCCCTCAGGCTTCCTTTTTGCATTCCAATTTTACACTTAAGTGTAAAATTAAATACTAAATACTATATACTAGTTACTATATTCTGAATATGAATCAGTGGACTTTTTATGTCTCACCCCATGTACATCTTATCAGAATCAGCCACAGATTCATATAAGAACTCCTGCTCAATATACAAACATTATCCTACCTAGCTATCCATCCTTCTACACTTACAGTTGTAAATCCTTTTCTACACTGTATTTTTGCATTCTATTCTTATACATGTCATATCTGTAAAATTGCAAATTAAACAGTACCTGGTGGAATAGTTATTGCATTAGGTAATTTTAAATTCTATGTCTTTGTGGAAGTTAAAATAGACCAATGATATTAGTTGATAATTTTGCTTTCTTGTATTATTTATATATTGCTCTATTTTTTGGAGTGGTGATTGAACTCAGGGGCACTTGGCCACTGCACCACATCTCCAGCCCTGTTTTGTATCTTATTTAGAGCCAAAGTTTCACTGATTTGCTTAGCACCTCATTTTTGGTGATGATGGCTTTCAACTAGCAATTCTCATGTCTCAACCTCCAGAGTGGACATAGGATTACAGACATAGGATTATAGGCATGCATCCCCATACTTGGCCTAACCTTCTTATTTGTCAATTTCTTCATTTGATTGAAAATAGGTTGGAGTCACCATCTGGAGTTATTTTCTAAGACCATTATTGTTATATTCCCACATACCTTCTTTGAACCAAAATGAAAAGGGTGTTGGGGATATAGCTCAGTGGTCAAGGGCCCCTGCCCTCTATTCAATCTCTTCCATGCAGGAAAATAAAATACCTGGAATTCAATCCTCAGCCCTGGGCAGGGATGAGCCCACTTTTTCACACTTTGGTGAATATGAATTTTCACACAATAGCCCTGCTTATCCATGGGCAATATTGTTAGTTAGAATGTATATGGGCCAGTGTGCAAGATGTGAAAGACTTCACGAAGTCCAATTTAAAAGCAGAGAATAAAATTTTATATACTTTCCAAGAGGGTGGGAGATATGACAGGCCATATTGACTCTAAGTAACACATTTTCATGGTTTATATTCAGGCTTTATGGGCAGAGCTGAGCAGGAATTTTGTTTCTTTCTGGTTTGACTATCAGTTGAAACCCAGGAAGCTGAGAGCACTGGGTTAGATTCTGGGGGGATTTTGCTTGCTAGACACAATGCAAATGGGTTTGTGGCTTTTCTTGAATACGTTGGAGCATCTGAAACCTTGACATGGAAAGAATACACGTAAAGGGGCTTCCTCCTGAGTGAAAAGGTTGAGTTTAGTTTGTGCAATAGAGTGAAATGTGTCAATGGGACATGAGAATATGAGCTCACTGACATGTTATGAGACACACAGATTTCTGAAGCCTAAATCAGACAGATAATATTAAACCCTACATACAGTTATTCATTTACATACATGCCTATGATAACCCTTTCTATAAAACCTCAAAGTTCTTGTCATCACATGAAGAGAGGGCTGAAGAACAGGGTTTCTTTGCCTTCCTGATGTAGCTACACTGGTGAAAGTTCCTTTCTGCTTTTTATCATGACCTTTTCTGTTGGTTTTGGGGTAAACAAATGACCTGACCTGTTGGATCACCATAGTCAGGTCTCTGCATTAGACTTCATAATATTAGAATGTAGAGCATCTACTTTAATCACATGGCACCCATTATATTTCCACCACATATTGCTCCCTTGAAAGAATGTCTTCCTTCTTTTTTGTTGTTTTCTCTCTTTCTGATAGGGATGTAACACTGCGCTATAGAGTCAACCCCAGTTGCTTCCTTTCACAGCTTAGGTTGCCTCCTCAAAAAAGCAGAGGCCAGAAGGTTATGAGAATTACTAAAATTATTTTCAAATTCTTTTCATTTTTAGACACCACATATGTGTGATAAATATATATGATATCTTTAAACATTGTTTCAAAAACTTGGAGACTGTGTCTTCTAAATTGCCTGAGGTTTATTTATATATATATATATATAATTATTCTTTTTCTTTCTTTGAGGTACTGGAGAACAACTGAGTGGGACTTGACCTCCACCTCTGAGCTCGATCTCCAGATCTTCAACCCTTTTCATTTTATTTTAACTTAGGTTCTCACTATTTGCAGATTTTTACCTGACCTTGGGCTACTCCTGCTTGTTGCAATGGGCAAAGATGCAACTTTTGCAGTAAATGGGGAGAAAATAAAGAATGTCCACTTGCCCTTTCCAATGCTTTATTCACGCAAATCACTCAATGCAATTTTATTGTATTGGTTCTTAATTAAGAAAATGACATCCCTTAACCCTAGGCACTACAGTAGACATAACCAATACAAAGTAAACTATTCTAAGTTAATTTTAAGCACTGCAAACACTCTTAATCATGACAGTCTCATAACAGATATTCCCTCTGCATGCTATGCTTAAGTGGTAGATTCAAAGTCTTAAGTCTCAGATCCAGCAGATGTGCACTCACTCAGACTGTGGAAATGAGATCTAGACTAAGGCAGGCTTCTTCTGTTGTGGAGCTGATAGCTGGTTGAGGAGAAATTTGCAAGTCCTTTTCTCATCAGGGTCAGAATGTGATTGTAGAGTTTGAGAGTGGTGAGAAAGATTCAGAATTTCAGGCAGATGAGAAGTGTTGGGATGTCAGTTTTAGGCCCTCATCAGGCCAAAAGTCACTTCTTATTGAGGATTGCTGTATCCATCCATAATCACCACTAATGACCATAGTTTAATTACATCTGGTAAAGACCAAAGTTGTAGCAATGTAACCAGGGATTGTAATTATAATGTAATCATAATCAGGTGATACAATAAGATTGAAACATTTATAAGTTTGTCTTGCATGTAAGTCTCAATAGACTGTTTCTGTTATATTCTCCAAGTTGATCCCAACAGTAATAAGATTATCAAATGATCACATACAAATTGAGTCCAGATATTGAAATGAGGGTGGTCTCTCTGGATTTATATACATAGGCATTACAATACCAGTTTCTGTAATTTCGTTTTCATAATAGTACAGACTTTCATCTTGAAAAATGGAGCCTAGTTTTTCCTGAATCCACCCTGGTTTTATCCATTCTTTCAAAGCAAAATCCTCATGAAGCTCTCTGTGGTCTGGGTCAATGTATTTCCATAGGTTTGCACATGCATATATTGTGGAATAAGGGAAACAATTCTTAAAGGATTGAATTTTGATTTTATTTTTTCTAGTTTGTTCCCCTATTTTGTCTTTTTTAGAAATATATGTAAGATTTGGACATTGGCCTGAATATGCTGATATTGGCTTTGGTCCTGCTGTTAAGATCAGTATTTTTGCATGTTCAGACATTATACCCTGTAATATTTCTTCTGGAAAATGTGCTTTATTCATAAAAAGTGCATATTTGTAAGAGTTGCAATGTGGTGTATTGTACCTGGTGAGAAGGGATGAGTCTATTTCATTAGTTGTATCTGGGAGCAGTAGGACAGCTAAACTGTGGGTAAAATTATAAAAGACATATGGCTCAACCTTAAGCTTTTGTGGAGCAATGTCAGCAGTTGCAAATCTATTATGTTTTAAAAGCACTATTTTATCTTTATTTCCTATATTCTGCAAAGATTCTATAGTAGAGTGGGAGTCATGAAAATTAGGAAAGTATATATGGGTTTTCTGGCTTCTAAAGGTATCCAAGTAGGTGTTGGTTTATATGGGTATATTCACCCCCCAGCATAAGCTTTCTATGAAATCTAAGGGTCTAGTAATAAATATATATCTGATGTATGCACCAGGAAACTACAATGTTGTATATGATATACAATGACATGACATTTCTCTGCATGTTTTCTTATGGCATCTAGTAGTTCCTGATAAATGGTCTTGCTTTCCATTGTTTCCATCTCCTCTTATATTCTAAATTTCTTAATTTTCTAGTACATGCATTATTAACTATCTGCCACAGCAATTCAACTAACATATACCTACATGCCACTTCAAACTTTATAGCACACAATGAACTCCTAAATCTAAATTTAAAGTATTCACAACAATTTTTCATGAATCATAATGTATGTTGCAATTGATGTAATTCTAAAGAATAGTATCAAGAAGAATGAAGAAGCAATTTTCAGTTAATATCATGATATGATATTCTACATTCCACAGTCCTTTTTCCAGAAAGTTCAGGTAAGTGTTCGTGCAGATGAGTGGGTAAAATGGTATCTAAATGAGCTGTGAAATGTAGGTAATATTTGTATATGTTATGTCTACTTTTCTATCATTGGCATCAATTGTAGAGTGGTCACACAGCAATGTAATATTTTCTATATGTTTCTTTTATTATTATTATTATTATTATTATTATTATTACTATTATTGGTACTGGTGATTGAACTCAGAGGCACTTGACCACTGGGCCACATTCCCAGCCCTTTTTTTGTATTTTATTAGAGACAGGGTGTCATTGAGTTGCTAAGTCCCTCACCATTGCTGAGGCTGGTTTTGAACTCATGATCCTTCTGCCTCAGCCTCCCAAGTGCTGGGATTACAGGAGTGTGTCACTGCGCCCGCCTTGCCTCCCTATGTGTTACTTAAGTTCTTCTTCTTTGGATTTAATTTCTTTATTCCACTTAGCAAGAATCCTGAAATTTTTAATGCTATCATGAATATGAGTATAAGCAGTGCATAGTGGATAATTTCTTTTATGTCCTGAAACCAATTTCGAATGTGCTAGCACACAGTGTCAAACTTGATGAACCTATAAAATGACTCTGCCCAAGACCATCCACTATTGACTACATTATGTTTTTATGCTAAAGAATCTGTTTCAAGTACAGGTACTATCTGTGAGACAATGTGGTTTGTATTGTTGAGGTGTGCTATATCCTGTGTTATTTGAGCATCCTGTGTTTGTAATTGTTCTATATTATGTTCAATTTGGTTTTGAAGTAGCATCACATGTTCCAATTGTATGTATGGTTTATCCTCATCTTCATCAAATACCATATTAGTTTCTAATGTATGTTTCATCTGTATCTGTTGATTTGAGAATGCTGGTGTATTATTACCTGATTTATCATATAATGTCAACTTTCTTGTATTGGATGCCATATGGCATCCTGCTTTATGGGTTGTTTTAGATGCAGCAAACTGTACATTCGTGACAGAATACTCATAATAATCATCATAATCTTTTTTTTTTTTTTTTTTTTTGTGGTACCAGGGATTGAACTCAGGGGCACTCGACCACTGGGACACATCCCCAGCCCTTTTTTGTATTTTATTATTTAGAGACAGGGTCTCACTGAGCTGCTAAGTGCCTCGCCATTGCTGAGGCTGGCTTTGAACTCGCGATACTCCTGCCTCAGCTTCCCAAAGTGCTGGGATTACAGGCGTGCGCCACCGCGCCCGGCTCACAATCTTTCTTATTGAAGATGCTCTAAGATGTTTCTTGCATAGATGTCAGTGTTTGTTTTGGGGGGCATATATGTTAACATGGATAAGTGATGCTGAAGGTAAGGTACACAGATTGCAAAGAGATCATTTCCCAATGGTGATACTTCTTCCTGTGGGCCATTCACAGTGACCTTTGATGTATGTAATTCATGATGGTTTATATGTCATATGAATCGGCAATTTGGTATTACTGGTTGGTTCTTCTGATGTAGTGCTAGCATCTTTCCTGTCTCTCTTGATTATTTTGTATGGTAATTGTACAGGGTTATCTTGTGTATTCAAGGTGAGGGGAATATCTTGTCTAGCTATAACTTCCTCAACTGGGGAAAGCCTGTTTCTCCTAGGTGTAATGTTTAAATTTATTGTAGCTTCTTGTAGGGCATTCTGTAAGGATTCACCTTTGTGTGATAGCAATTCATTTTTAAGTAATCAATTCCATCTTTCCATATTTCCTGCTACTGTTGGATTATATGCCAGATGATAATTCCATTGCATGTCAAGGGTTGTTATTAAATGTTTTATCAATTTCCCTTGGAAATGGGAGACCTGATCAGATTCTATTTTAGTGGGCATGCCATAAGCTGCTATGCAATTTAGAATAAGTCCTATAGTAATGGGTTGTGTTGGCTTGCTAGCTACACGTGTCATTCCAATACCTGTACATGTGTCCACCAATGTGGCAACATACTTATTGTGTAAGTCCTTAAGGAGTCCTATGAAGTCGATTTATATTCTGTAGTTAAAAATTTTATATTCTAAGCCGGGCACAGTGGCGCACGCCTGTAATCCCAGCACTTGGGAGGCTGAGGCAGGAGGATCGCGAGTTCAAAGCCAGCCTCAGAAATGGCAAGGCGCTTAGCAACTCAGTGAGATCCTGTTTCTAATAAAACCCCAAAAAGGGCTGGGGATGTGGCTTAGTGGTCAAGTGCCCCTGAGTTCAATCCCCGGTACCAAAACAAAAAAGAAAAAGAAAAAGAAAGAAAGAAAGAAAAAAAAAAAAAAAAAAAAATTATATTCTAAATCTGGTTTTGGAATTTTATGTAGATAAAATGTCAGTAAAATGTCAGTTTTATTTTTTCACTTGTACTGCACCTGTGTAAAGCAATTTCAATGTCCTTCAATTTTACATCTAATTTCAGTGTTTGGAACCAGTCATATAATGCATGTACTTTTATATGCCCTAATTGTTCATGTATCTTTATAATATCATTTTCAGTAATGTTTATCATTGTATTATGAGGTTTGATATTTTTCTGTGTTCACTTAAATTTAAGTTCAAAGGGATCTTGCCTGAGTTGTAATTCCAAATTTTTTTGTAGCTTGAGTGTGGCAATTTTTGATAATTTATCTTTTGTTGTTAAGTGTACTTTTGTCTGTGTACCTCTTTGTGTGTTCATCTACATGTGTAGCTTTTTTGTTAATTTTTGTACTGGCTTCATGTAATTCTTTTCATATATTTCTTGACCACAATGCTTTTCCATTGATATGGAAGTCTGAAGAAGCCCATTTCCCTGACCATAGTGCTATGCCATTTGCAATACACCATGAATTTGTATAAATATATATTTTCTTTCATTTTGTTAGTAAAGCATCTCTAATGACAAAATCAACTGTTATTACTTCTTCATGTTGTGCTGATTTGTATTCCCCCTGTTCTGTCAAGAATTTACCTGTAGCCAGGCACGGTGGCGCACGCCTGTAATCCCAGTACTTTGAGAGGCTGAGGCAGGAGGATCACGAGTTCAAAGCCAGCCTCAGCAATGGCGAGACTCTTAGCAACTTAGTGAGACCCTGTCTCTAAATAAAATACAAAAGAGGGCTGGGGATATGGCCCAGTGGTCGAGTGCCCCTGAGTTCAATCCCTGGTACCAAAAAAAAAAAAAAAAAAAAAAAAAAAAAGAAAGAAAGAAAGAAAGAAAAAAAGAATTTACCTGTCTTAGGGTTATGTGCTGCTGCTTTCCACATAGTAACTTCTTTCACTACTGTATTTGATCCATCTGTAAACCATGCCTATAGTGTACTATTACTGTATGTTGTTTCCCATGTTCCTATATTTTTTAGTGTAGGTTCTATTGGAATATTAGGTACTGGTACAAATGGTCGCTTTGCTACTTCTGTGATTTTATATGTGTCTACTTTTTGATCCTCCTCTTGTAAAAATTGTTGTATGTATCTTTGTCACATCAAAACATTCTTTTCTCATCCAATATTTTTTTTTCTTTATAGGGTGAGTTTACATCAGTCTTTGAGTGAAATTGTAGTTCTTGATATAATGTAATCATTGGTCATATGTTTAGCATGTTTTAGTGCCTGAAGGGCAACCCATGCCATTTTTTTCAAATAAGGGATACTTATTGGATGCATCTAGAAATCTTTTACAAAAGAATCATGTTGTTTGGGGCTTAGTTTGGTTGGTAAGGAGTTCCTAAATACCATATTCCTGTGTGAAAATGATGTCCACAATCATAGTTTCTTGGATATTATGCAATTTTCTAAATTGTGTTACAGACTGCTTAAATATATATAACGTTTTGGTCATGTCATTCCCAGATAAAATCTTGTGATTTCCTTGTCATTGCATATATTGTTTGTAAAATAAGATTTAGATATGGTATATGGTTGTGCCAATACCCTAGTATTCCTATCAATTTTTGTGCTTATTTCTTACTTGTTGGAGGTTGTAGTCCCAATATTTTATGTATAATTTGATCCAGAATTTGCTTTCCTTCTGCTGTGATCAAAACTCCTAAAAACGTCACTGTTTGATCTGGTCCTTATACTTTCTCTCTATTGATTGTCCATCCTTTTGCTATCCAACGTTTAATTACTTCCTCTGACATTTCATAAAAGTGTTGTTTATTATATCCTGGTATTAATATATTACCTACATATATATTGATACATCTTTATGTTTAAGATCCTTAAGGGATTTTGACAGTGCAATATGGGCTATCAGAGGGCTATTTTTATAGCCTTTGGTAATCTTTTAAAGTTATATTGCTCTGAAATTCATGTGAATGTGATCATCTCTCTGGATTTTTCAGCTGTAGGAAAAGCAAAGAACATATCTAACAGACCTATTTTTACAAAGAATTTGAAATTGTTGGAGTGCATCTATTGTAATATTGTGGTGATGTCTGTCAGGTCTCCTGGCATCTGTGGTGTTAGTGCATTGACTGCTCTATAATCTACTGTAAATCTCTATTTATCATTAAGTTTTAAGATAGGCAAAATTGGGTTATTATAGTCAAATTAGGTTGTTGTTTCTGTAATGTCTTCCCTCAACAATTCTTCATTTTTTATTTTTATTTTTGTTATTTTTGTGTGTCCATTTTTTATTTGGTATTGATTTGTAGAGCTATGTTTAATTTTTGGTAGTACTATGGGGTTCATTACTGAAGAAGCTAGATGTGCCTGAGACTTAGACATATTATTTTTAAACTTTTTGTAAGTTGTCCATGATGGAAAAATTCTAGGTATAAGATCCATCCCTAGAACTTCAAAAGGTGTTTCAACTAAAGCATTTTGTTTATAATAACTTCTCTGTTCCATAAAGGGATAGTTATATTTTTTCATTTTTCATTAATTTTTACATTCCCTATTTCACTATCACCTCACATAATATTATATGTTACCCCCAAAATAATTACTTAGCTTCCTATATCTATTAGGAATTTATATGTTTCAATTTTGTTTTCCAGAGAGTTAAGGGTAAATCAATAAATAATCTATTATTGTAGGCTCTTTTAATATTAAATATTTTGTCTCACTCTTGGGTTTCATGTTCTGTTGAATGTAATGTTTCTGTTGTAAATTGGTGTGTTTGTGTGTCTTAACTTGTTATTGTGTTTGGTGGAAGTTGTTGTTTTGTGTCCTTTGTCTATTGTTTGATTTGGGCAATCTGTGTGAAAGGAATCTGCCTCCTGACTGGAATCTCTGTCCTTGTCCTCTGTGCCTCCTTGGTGTGGAACTCCTCCCTGATGGTGCCCTTCATCTGGAAGGCTCCTTGTTTACCCAAGGCTGACTTTGATGTCTGTTGATATAATTAGAAAATCTAATCTTATTTTTTGAGGACTGAGCTGGAAAACTGAACTACTCTGGTAAGGGCTGAGCTGGGAAAGAAAAAGATGTAGCACCATTCAGCTCTTTGTCTTCTTTAAAATTAGTAACTACATCTTGTAATGTATGCATGCCTTATAATGCTGATGTTAAAGTTAGTCTGAGATGCTCTGGACCTCCTCTGATTATTAGTCGTTTCTTCTGAGGTAACAGCTCTACCTGTAACGGTATGTTACATGTGTATGTATTGTATATCATAAAGTATTTTTCTAGTTTCCTAGTTAATTTAATAGCCTGTATCTGTGATTCAAAACTGCATATATCTATCACAAGAAATGCTCTCACCCTTGCTAATGCTACCAATTCCAGGATAGTGTGTTCCTGCAATCTTTTCACACTAGATTCTGCCACTAAAGCCTCATATATAGATTCATTTTCTACTACAGAGGTAATTGCATTTAATCTCCATTAACTCTAATTACATGAGCTTCATGCTCCCATAGCCTTAGTAGAAACTCTATGTCTTGCCCAACTTTCTGGGCAAATTCTTTTTTTTTTTTTTTTTTAATATTGTATTAGTTGTTGATAGATCTTTATTTTATATATTTATTTATATGCGGTGCTGAGGATCGAACCCAGTGCCTCACACATGCTAGGCAAGTGCTCTGCCGCTGAGCCCAGCCCCAACCCCGCAAATTCATTTCTTAACTGCTGCAGCTCTATTCTACTGAAGGATATGACCTCAACTTCCTCTTCATTATCACTATCTTCTGACCACTTTTTCCTTGACGTTGTGGTCACTTTTAATGCAGTTACCAGTAAACCTTCACAAAAATCTGGGTGATTTTTCTGCCTATCCAGGGCCTTTCTTACTAAGGTTTTTATCTCTAGTCGTAACTTTATTTATTTCATTAATAGTTTTGACTAGCAATCCCCAGATTTCTTTTGTAGTGGCTGTAGCAATGATTGGCTGAACTACTTCTGTGTAGTTCAATACTTCTAGTTTTCTTATTAAATTCTGGCAATTTCCCCTACACTGTTCTTTTTAGTTGTCTGCAGGGAAGAGCAGGGCTAAGTTCCTGGATGCTTTCTTTCTTTTTAAAATATTCTTTAATTTCCTCAATTTGCCAATATACTATACACTAGTTTAATATACTTTTCTCTAGAATACCACACAACATATGTATCTGTGTCTATATGCTCTAGTGCTTTTGCAATTTGATTGTCTAGGTATCTGTCTAAAGGCTTCTCTATCCATTCATGTGTTATTGGATGTATCTGTCTAGGAAGCAGATTGTGTTTTGCTATATGATTGTGTATCTGTGTGGCGTTTTTACCAATTTGATATACATCCTTGCAGAAAGAGGTTGTAATGTCCTATTAGGTTAATTGCTGTGATTGCCAATGTAAATAGTATAACAAGTTTTACTGTGTTTGAAAAAAGCTTCTGAATTCTATATGTGGTTGTCACACAGACAGGAAAAGACATTTCTACTTGACATTAGGCGTCTATTTCCTTAACTGCTGACTATGCCAACTGTTATGATGGACAAAGGTGTGACTTATGCAGTCGAGGGGGAGATAATAAAGAATGTCCACATGTTTCTGCCCTTGTCAACACTTTATTCAGTAAAATCACTCAATACAATTTTACTTTATAGGTTCTTAATCAAGAAAATGACAATACTTAATGCTGGGCACTGCAGTAGATGTAATCAATCCACAGCAAACAATTCTAAGTTAATTCTAAGCACTGCAAATATACTTAATCATGACTGAATCATTAATTAATTAATCATAGACATTCCCTCTGCATGCTAAGCTTAAGGGCTAGATTTAAAGTTTTAAGTCTTAGGTCTCAAGTCCAGCAGACGCACACTCACTCAAACTGTGATCAGATCAGGATCCAAGGCAGACTTCCCTTTTGGAGTTTATCACTGGCTGAGGAGATGGTTGTAAGTAGAAGTCCTTTTCTCACCATTCAAGAGGCTACTGTGGAGTTTGAGAGTGGTGAGGATGACACAGAGGTTTAAGCAGATGAGAATTATTTGGAGGTCAGTCCAGGTCCTCATCAGCCTCTCCAGCATCAGTGTTGGGTGGCTGAATGTCTGTTCATTGCCTGCATTATTTATACTTAATTTTGGGGCTTTTGACTGCCCTTTCAACCTCTATCAGTTGTTACTGTCTTTCTCAGTGACATCATTGCTCTGAGGGTAGAGCCTCTGCTCTGGTTGTCCCCACCCTTATTTTCTCACCTATTGCCTTTGTCAGGGATTTATCAGGGCAAGGGTAACATCACAGAGACCTTAAGTCAGGGTTGTAAGGAGTGAATTAATTTATCAAGCTATGCCTGATGATTATAGTGAAATATTCTGTAAGCGGGCCTGGTGGGGACTGCAGGTTCAAAGTAAAGTTTAATATGGTGTTGATTAGGCTGAGGCCTAAGGCCATCCTTACACTGTCTCAGCATCCTGGAGTTACTGTTGTTTGTTTTGTGTTGAGGTTAAAACTCAGGGTCTCACCCATGCAATGAAAGAACTCCCTCACTGAAGCATAGCTCAGTCCCAGAGGTTACCTTCTGTACCAGAATCAAAGCAAATGTTACCTACATGGACTAGTTACCAGCACAGCACAGAAGTTCCTCCTGAAAAGGGCTGGGTCCAAGAATTTGTCATGCTAGCCAATTTCAGCCAGTGATTGGATTATCTTTCTGTTGGTCATTATGCAGAGGCGGGCCTTGAAACTGAAACTGTCCAATCAGTGTGCAGACGCGAGGAAGTGTGGGCTTTCAGCGGCTTTTCTTCTTTAACAACTCAGCTTCTCCATTTTCAATCCCATTGTTCTCTGCTCCAGGGCCCAGGTGACTCTGCAAAGCTTGTGTCCCAGCAATCTCGGGTGACCAGAGGTACCTCAAGAGGACGCCATGTCACCAGGAAAGACAAAAATGGTGAGTTTGTGCCGGGCGCGGTGGCGCACGCCTGTAATCCCAGCACTTGGGAGTTTGAGGCAGGAGGATTGCGAGTTCAAAGCCGGTCTCAGCAATGGCGAGGAACTTAGCAACTCAATAAGACCCTATCTCTAATAAAATACAAAAAAGGGCTGGGGATGTGGCCCAGTGGTCGAGTGCCCGTGAGTTGAATCCCCAGTACAAAAAAAAAAAAAAAAAAAAAAAAAAAAATGGTGAGTTTGCGACCAAGGCTGAAGGTACTTGGTCAGCACCTGCCATGGGGCTCTAGACTGCAGGTGAGTTGTGGAACTTGGCCCAGTCTCTGCTGAGGGGTGACTCTGGGCCTTGTCCCCAGGTTCCCTGGGTTTGCATGATCAGCTCAGGTCCCTGGCATCTGTTTCTCCCCTGCTAATTTCCTACACCCACTCTTTCAAATGTGTAGAAAGTAGGGTCACAAACGCACTTTTTCTTCTCCCAGTTGAGCTACTCTAAAGGCTCTGTAGGTCCTTAAAATTGCAGTTGCCTCCTGGGTCCTAAAATGCCCCTTTCCTCTCCAATTCACAGCATCATCAAACACTCATTCTTCCTACTATGTTTCAAATGGACACAGTGATACCGCCGGTTGTTGGTGACGAGTTCTGCTCCCCCAAATGTTGAAACTTAAACATTAGAGAAGCACGCTGAGGCAAGCACACAAAGCAGGGTTTATTTAAAAAGGGCCACATAGACTTTTCCCAGAAGGAAAAAGGGGGCCATTGCTGGAAACATGATATCCCAAGAAGCAGTTCTGCCTTTTTTATATGTCCTAGGGCTTCCTTTGTTCTTCTGATCTCTTCCTTTTATCTCTGTTTTTCCTGCATACATGACCAGACCTGGTGGGATGGCCAAAAGGTACAAAGCAGGTGGGTTGAAGGGGGAAGGACCAGGACACCTAACAACTTTATAGCTCCCTGTAGGGGGGCAGTTCCTGGGACAAGTTACCTTGGCAACAGGTTGGGGCAGGGGCAGGTTCCAAGTGTGGAGGAATTGCTCTGAAGGAATTAACACTGCAATCCCTGAGGGGACACTCTTCCAACAGTCTCCAACTTCCCTGGACTCATTCACAATAGGATTTTTTGATCTGAACTGATTCAATTTACCTATCTCTACAGACTGCCTACCAGATTCTGGCTTCAACAGTCTATTAATTTTCAGTTTTCATCTAGTGAAATACCACAAACAATATATAATTTTTGTATTGGGGAATCAAAACTAGTGCAGTTTTATCAGCGACCTTCTCATTCCATTCCCACCCCTTTTATTAAGTTTTGATATCTGGTCAAACTTGGTTTAAAAGCTGGCCTCCAACTTGTGATCCTCCAGCTTCAGGCGCCCCAGTACCTAAGAATATAAGCTGTGCCACTATTCCTGGCAAGAATAATATTTTTGAAAGCATTTGTTTTCTATTTCTGAATGTTATACTTGAGGGGAAAGAAAAATCACTTCACACTTCCCTGTGTTTGGTGAAAATAACCACTTTAAAGGAAATAAGGCAGTTCATTATAGATCCTAGGGATATATCACACCCATCTTCATTGTAAATTTAAAGAACAATTTTGGCAATACCTGAATTACCCAACTAAGTCATTTAATCACTGAACAATTTATCAGTGAAATAGTAAATGGCGCCTGTTTTCTGGAAGGGATTGTCTACATGTGTCTAAATAAGGCTTCTAACATGAGCACTCCCACCATGTCACCTAATTCCTGTTCCCACCTAACTGCCTTTTTATAGGGCCACCCCTTTGGGAGCTGGCCTTTTACCTTAAAAAATTTAGGAGTAACGTAAATGCTCTCTCTACTCACTGTGTTCTGTAAAACATTTTGGCTGGTCTCAGATATAGTCTATTTTTTCCATTTTTAGATTTTTTGTTTTTTTAAGTACACACACACACACACACACACACACACAAAGAAAACCATGCCCTGACTTTCACAGAATTTACTGAAATGCTCAGTGTTTTTTCAGAGTTTAGATCATGGAAAAGTTCACACTCCTATGTAAAAAAGGGTGTTGTCTTTGCATTGATTTTGTTGTATTTTATGCCTCTCATTATGTACCTTCTGTATTACAATGTTGTTATTATTGTCGTTTTATCACTCATTACATGTACTTTAGTTTTTTCTTTGCTTGTTTTTGTGTATGTGTGTGGACTGCTGGGGATTGAACACAGGACCACATACATGCATGCTTGGCAAGTTCTCTACCTCTGAGCTATTCTCCAGCCCAAGAAAATTAGTATTTAGACTGTTATTTATTTATTTTTTTATTTATTGAGTGCTGGTGATAGAAGCCAGGACATGCTCATGTTTATGTTGTACACCAAAAATGAATTTCAACTTTGTGAGCAGTTTTTTGGACGTGGGCAGGTGAATTCTTGGGGATTAAAACAAGAGGCAGTTGAGCACTGAGCCCATCCTCAGCCCTTCTTATTATTTATATATTCATTTATTTAAAATTTATTTTTTGAATAGTTTTACATAAACAGAATACCTTTATTTAATTTAATTTAATGTGGTGCTAAGGATCATACCCAGTGCCTCACACATGCTAACAAGTACACTGCCACTCAGCAACAGTCCCAGTCCATGATTTATATTGTATATGAAGACCAAGTCTCATTAAATTTCTGAGTGTCAGCCAGGTGTAGTGGCACATGCCTGTAATCCCAGCACTTGGGAGGCTGAGGCAGGAGGATCGCGAGTTCAAAGTGAGCCTCATCAATGACGAGGCACTTAGCAACTCAGTGAAACCCTGTCTATAATAAAAATACCAAAAAATGTCTGTAGATGTGGCCCAGTGGCCAAGTGCCCTGAGGTCAATCCGTGGTAAAAACAAACAAACAAACAAACAAATAAATAATCATAGTAACAATAATAATAATAGTAATTCTGAGTGTCTTACTAAGTTGCTGTGACTACTCAAACTTGACATTTGTTTGCTTTACCTACCTAGGTGATGAAATGACAGCTGCACACCACCACACCAACATTTGGAGTGACTTTTAAAGACTTATCTCATTTCTATCCAGATGAAAACAGTATTGAAAATCAGTTTCATTTCTTTTCTCCATAGTTTTGAGATTTGTCATCATGACTCTTCCTATTTCCATTAGTTTTGAATTATTATGGAAATGGTATTCAGTATGTAATATTGTATCTTGTGTATATATTTGTGAAACTTCATGGCATGGTTGCTTATTCACTTCTTTATTAAATAAAATTTGTGTTGCAGAGCAATTTTAGGCTTACATAGTTTATTAGTCAGTATTCTCTAGAGGAACAGCATCAACAGGAAATATGATTATAGAAACAGGATTTATTAGATTGTCTTGCTTGACCAGAAGCTGGATAGTCCACAATGGCCACTTTCATGCTGGAGAGCTTGAGAAGTAGTAGCTGCACAGGCCAAGAGGCTGAATCTTCAGAAAAAGAGGGATCAATGGTGCTACCCTAATCCAGCCCTAAGGGTTCTGGAGAATCACTGGCAGAGGACACTTTGGGAGAGAGAAGAAGGGAGATTCTGATATATTCAGGCTATTGCAGCAGTAATCAAGATCCCATCTTAGAAGAAAGGAGATTGAATCTGCTGCTACTTTCTTGTTCTTCCAACTTTTATTCCATCCAAGCCACCATTCTATTGGATGGTGCTTCCCATAGTTTAGGAGGTTTTTCACATTAGATTGCTATCCCTCATACCAATCATTCCTAGACACACATATAAGCCTCTTAATTATCTATATCTTTTCATCCAATCATTTTGACAATTCACATAAAGCATCAAACATTTTAGCTAACACCTTTTCTCTCCAGCTTATAGTCCACTTTTTTCAACATTTTGCATTGGTGTAGTATGTTTGTTAGTTACTGAGCCAGTGTTGTACATTTGATGATGACAGTGGATGAAGCAAAACATTATCAGCGCCTAGAGTCTATACTTTATCTTAGGGTTTCTCCTCTGTGTGGTGTTATTGTGTCTGTCATGTATTATACATGATAGTTTTATACAGAGGGAGCTTCACTGCTCTGAGAATCCTTTGTTCCACTTGTTCATCACTCCTCCCCATCTCTTCCATCAAACACTTATTGTTGTTTGTATTTTTGATAGCTGCTATTCTTTTAGCACAGAATAATATTCCATAGTGTATATGTACCAAAGATTCCCTATTCATTCATGTATTGAAGTGCATCTGGTTTGGTTCCACAATTCAGCTATTGTGAATTGTGTAGCTATAAACATTAATGTGGCTCTGTACCTGTAGTATATTGTTTTTAAGCCCCTTGGTACAGCCTAAGGAGGTGCATAGCTCAAATAGTGGTTCCATTCCAAGATTTCCACGGAAGCTCCATACTGCTTTTCAGATTGGCTGCACCAATGTGCAGTTTCATCACCAATGTATGAGTGTGCCTTTTCCCCCACATCTTCACCAACACTTATTATTGTTTGTATGTTTGATAGCTACCACTCTGACTGGAGTAAGATAAAATGTTAGTGTAGTTTTAATTTGCATTTCTCTAATTGCTAGAAATGTTGAACATTTTTTCATATATTTGTTGATTTAGTGTGTGTCCTCTTCTGAGAAGTGTCTTTCAGTTCCTTGGCCCATTTATTGATGGGGATGTTTGTTTTATGGTATTCAGGTTTTTTAGTGCATTATATATCCTAGAGATTCATGCTCTATCTGATGTGCTTGTGTTAAAGATTTGCTCCCATTCTCTAGGATCTTTGTTTCCCTTACTGATTGTTTCTTTGCCTGAGAAGATTTTTTTTTTTTTTTAGTTTGAATCCATCCCATTTATTGATTCTTGGTTTTAATCCTTACACTATAGGGTTCTTAATAATAAAGTTGGGACCTAATCCAACAGAACGGAAATTTGGACCTAATTTTTCTTCTATTAGTCATAAGGTCTCTGGTTTAATTCCTGGTTCCTGGATTTATTTAAGTTGATTTTGTGCATTGTGAGAAATGGAAGTAAATTTTCATTTTGTTACATATGGATTTCCAGTTTTCCCAGCACCATTTGTTGATGAGACTATCTTTTATCTAATGTACATTTTTGGTGCCTTTGTCTAACATAAGAAACCTGTAGATATGTGGGTTAGTCTCTGTGTCCTCTATTCTGTACCATTGGCCTACAGGTCTATTTTGGTGCCAATACAATGGAGTGTTTTTTGTTGTTGTTGTTTTTTTTGTTGTTTGTTTTTTCTTTGTTTTACTACTGTTTTGTAATATAGTTTAAGGTGTGGAATAGTAATGCTACCAGCCTCATTCCTCTTGCTAAACATTGCTTTGGCTACTATGGGTCTCTTATTTTTCAAATGAATGTCATGATTACTTTTTCTATTTCTATGATGAATATTATTGGTATTTTGATTGGATTTGCACTAAATCTGTATAGTGCTTTTGGTGGTATGGTCATTTTGACAATATTAATTCTACCTATCCAATAACAAGGTAGATCTTTCCATCTTCTAAGATCTTTAATTTCTTTCTTTAGCATGTTGTAGTTTTCATTGTAGTGGTCTTTCACCTCTTTCAGTAAGTTGACTCATAAGTATTTTTTTGTTTGTTTGTTTTTGTTTATTTTTTTGAGGCTGTTGTAAATTGAGTGGATCTCCTAGTTTTTCTTTCTGAGGATTTTTTATTGCTGTACATAAATTTCTTGATTCTTGGGTGTTGATTTTATATCCAGCCACTTTGCTGAATGCATTTATTAGTTCTAGAAGATTTCTGGTAGAATTTTTTGTGTCTTCTTGGTATAGAATCGTATCATCTGCAAATAGTGCTATTTTGAGTTGTTATTTTCATATCATATCTCGTTTTTAATTTCTTTTATCTGTCTAATTGCTCTGGATAGGGTTTCAGAACTATGTTAAATTGAAGTTGTAAAAGAGGGTATCCCTTTCTTGTTTCAGTTTCTAGAGGGAATGCTTTCATTTTTTCTCCATTTTGAATGATTTTGGCCTGAGTCTTAGCATAGATAGCCTTTAAAATGTTGAGGTATGTTCCTGTTATCCCTAGTTTTTCTAGCACTTTGAACATGGAGGGGTGCTGTATTTTATCAAATGCTTTCTCTGCATCTATTGAGACGATCATATGATTTTTACCTTTGAGTCTATTGATGTGATTTTTACATTTATTGAGTTACATTTATTGATTTCCATATGTTGAACCAACATTGTAGTCCTGAGATGAACCCTATTTGATCATAATGCACTCTTTTTGATATGTTTTTTATTCAATTTGCCACTATTTTATTAAAAATTTTTGCATCTATATTTATTAGAGATATTTGTGTGAAGTTTTCTTTCTTTGATTTGCCTTCATCTAGTTTTGGAATCAGGGTAATATTAGCCTCATAGAATGTGTTTTAAAGTGTTTTCTGTTTTTTCTATTTCATGAAATAGTTTCAGAAACATTGGTGTTAGTTTTTATTTAAAGGTCTTGTAGAACTCAGATCTGTATTCATGCAGTCCTGGGCTTATCTTTGTTGTTAGGTTTCTGAAGGCACCTTCTGTTTCCTTGCATTAAATTGATCTTTTTAAATTGTGTATATCATCCTGATTTAGTTGGATCATATCATATGCCTCTATAAATGTGTCAATAACTTTGATATTTTTATTATATTGGAATATAAATTTTCAAAATAATTTCCAATTATTTTCTGTCCCCAGCCCTTTTTTTTGTAGTATCTGTTGTAATATTTCCTTTTTCATCATGGATATTAGTAATTTGAGATTTCTTTGTCCTTTTCTCCCTCCTTTTTCTTTGTTAGCATGGCTAATGGTTTATCAATTTTGTTTATTTTTTCAAAGAACCAACTTTTTGTTCTGTTTTTTTTTTTTTTTTTTTTTACCAGGGATTGAACTCAGGGGCACTCAACCACTGGGTCACATCCCTAGCCTTTTTTTTTTGTATTTTTATTAGTGAGAGGATCTCACTGAGTTGCTAAGTGCCTCGCCATTGCTGAGTCTGGCTTTGAACTTGTGATCCTTCTGCCTTAGCCTCTGAAGTGCTGGAATTACAGGCATGTGCCACTGTGCTCAGCTTTTTGCAATTGTTTTTGTTCCAATTTCATTGATTTCAGCTGTGATTTTTATTATTTCTTGTCTTCGACTGCTTTTGGGGGTTTATTTGTTCTTCTTCTTCTAGGGCTTTGAGATGTTATGTTAGTTTATTTATTTGTTGACTTTTTCTTCTTAGAAGGAATAAACTCTAAGCAATGAATTTTCCTCTTAGAACTGTCTTCATAGTTTCCTAGAGATTTTTATATATTGTATTGGTGTTCTCATTTAATAATAAGTTTGGATTAGACAAAAACAAATTATGGGAAGGGAGAGGTGTGGTATAGGAAAGAGAGTAGACGGGCACACAACATTCCTATGTTCATATAGGACTACATGAGCAGGGTAATTTGCCATCATGTACAACCAAAACACTGGGATCCTAATTAGAGTAAGTTATACACTATTTATGTATAATATGTCCAAATATACTCTACTGGCATGTGTATAAAAAAAAACAAATTTTAAAAAGTGTAAAAATGATACACCTATGGACCAGACACAAATTAAAAAACTGAAATTACTCGAATTCTTAGGTCAAAAATAGGAGGGATTTTTGGTGATCTTGAAAGAGAAAAGATATTTTAGAATTTACATTGAAGGCACAATCAGAAAATTTTAATAATATCTGCATTTGTTTATGTGTTTATTTATTTTTTTGTTATGGAGGATTGAACCTATGATTACTTAGTTACTGATACACATGCCCAGCACCTTATTATATGTTATTTATACACAGGGTCTCACTGAGTTGCTTAAGACCTCATTTCATTGGCGAGACTGGCTTTGAACTCAAAATCTTCCTGTGACAGTCTCCTGAGGCATTGTGATGACAGCAAGAACCACTACACCAGCAAGAACAGAAAATATGATGAAGAGTACTTTATAAAATTAATAAGAATTTTCTCTTCAGCCACCATTAAAGAAGGCAAAAACAGTCTCTAGATATAAGCACTAAAAATGTATGCATACACCAAAATATCATTATTATAACAATTAATGTTTTATGTTATAATTATACAAATAATTTTTATGTGATAGATTTTTAAAAAGAAGTTGCTACACAGGAGAAAGTATTTCACATTACATGTTGGATGAGTTTCTAGTCTCTAGAGTATAACAAAGTGTTGTGTGTTGATAATTAAATGACAACTGACCAACTTAAATGTGAATTCAGAACCATGAAAACTTGAATATAGCTGCTGCTTTCATGCTGTTTACTGAGGATGAATTTCAAAATGCCAATTGTTAACCTTCATTCATGATCATGGGGATGATCCTATAGTAAGGCCACTCATGTCCTGGATGAGGACGCCATTCCTTCAATGTTATTTTAACTCACTCATTTTCCAAAGGTTATTTTTTAAAAATATTTGTTTATTTACTTAATTGTACACAGTGCAATGCATTTGTGTTTACGTGGTGCTGAGGATCAAACCTGGGCCGTGCACATGCGAGGCGAGTGCTCTGCTGCTGAGCCACAACCCCAGCCCTTCCAAAGGTTATTGATATGCTCTGTGCAAATACCCAAAACCTTGGAAACCTGGGGTATCTTAGGGCCTGTATCCACTTGCTGCTCATGTAACACAATCTGTGGTTAACATGAATTCTGTGATCCTGCAGGACCAGTAGGAGGCACTCTTTCTCAGCAACTTGGCTATTCCTTTTCCAGGCCTATGTTCTCTGCTGCCCAGGTGACTTTGTGCAGCCTGTGTCCTTCACCATCTCTGGTGCCCAGTAGTTCCTAAAGAGGCCTTCCTTTCACCATGGAAAACAAAAATGATGAGTTTGTGGCCAAGGCTGAACGTACAAGGTCAACATCTCCAAGCTGTAGAGCATGGCAGATTCCCTCGTAGTGGGTTGCCCTTGGTGTCTGTTCCCTGATTCCCTGGGGTTTGATGGTTTCCCCTCACCTCCCTGCTGGTTCTCTGAATCCACTCTTCCAAATGTGTAGGGAGTAGTGTCACAAATCCACTTTCCTGCTCCCAGTTGAGTTCCTCCAAAGGCTGCTGTAGTTCCTTCATATTTCAGTTGCCTCCTGCTTTCTAAAATGCCACCTTCCTCGCCACTCCACAGCATCCTCAAACATCCTACTGTGTTTCAAATGGACACAGTCTATTTATTTTCCTTTTTCGTCTAGTGAAGTATTGCAAAGAGTTTTTTTTTTTTTTTTTTTAATACTGGGTATCAAAACTAGGGGAGCCTTATCAGAGACATCCCCAGTGCCCTGCACCCCCACCCTTTTATTACATTTTGAGATCTGGTCCCACTTATTTTGGAAGCTGGTCTCAAACATGTAAAACTCCTGCTTCAGACTCCCAATTCTATGGGATTACTGGACTGTGCCACTATTCCTGGCAAGAATAACCCTTTTGAAAGCATTTGTTTTCTGTTGGTGAATACTATGAGAAGAAAAAAATAATCACTTAATATTTTCCTGTGTTTGGTCAAAAATACTGCTTTAAAAGAAATAAGGCATTGGGCACGGTGGCACACACCCGTAATCCCAGCACTTGGGAGGCTGAGGCAGAAGGATTGTGAGTTCAAAGCCAGCCTCAACAGTGGCGAGGCACTTAGCAACTCAGTGAGACCCTGTCTCTAATAAAATACAAAAAAGGGCTGGGGATGAGGCCCAGGGGTTGAGTGCCACTGAGTTCAATCCCCAGTACAAAAAAAAAAAAAAAAAAAAAAAAAAGAAAGAAAGAAAGAAAGAAGGCAATTGTTTATAGGTCCTATCAATATGGAATCCTGGGCTAGATACCCAGCCCCACCTCTTATTGATGTTAATTGATTAATTAATATAAAATTGTTTTCCTTACTTATACATGAAAATAGAATGTATTTTGATACTGAAATGAAAGTGAGAAACCCAGAGACAGCCAAGCTAGTAATGAAAGATGAAGATCAGGCAGAGATACACACTAGAGTTTATTTGTCAGAGCTGATACATAAAGGCACATCCTTTCATAGATGGGGGAAGGTGGCTCAGGAGAGATCAACATGGGCTTTGGGGTACCAGGTTCTTATTGGGGAGGCTTAGGGATTAGAGCCAGGTAAGTCCTATTGTGGGAGATTAAGTGAGTCTTGTGGAAGTCTGTATGATGTGTCAGAGCCCTACATTTTCTTTTCTGGATAATAATTAGTTATTGATTCAGTTTCTTCATAGGTAATTGCTCACCTGTTTTGTGTATTTGTCCTTCTGTGTAAGTTGCAGGAGATTGTCTCTCTCAAATTATTAGGCCAGTTCCTCTAAGTTATCTAATTTTATTTTCAAGCACATGTTCGTGATATTCTCAAAGTGCCAATAGATGGTAAGGATTGCTCTTTTCATTCTAATGGATCATTTTCCCATCCTCTGTTTTCTTATTTCTTTAATGTTATTGTATTTCTCATACCTTTATTTATTTACTTTAATGTGGTGGTAAGGATTGAACCCACTAAGCAAGCACTGTACCACAAGGCCATAACCCCACCCTTTATTCTGTTTCCTTAGCCTCATATTGGTTTATCAATGATTCTAATGTTTGTGAAGAACTTGGTTTTGCAGACTTCTGATTTTCTGATTGTGGTTTTATCAAAGCCCTCTCTGTTACTTGCCTGTGCTTAATTTACATTTACCTTAGTCTTCTTTCACTGGTTTCCTTATAAGGAAAGTTCAAGGATTGCTTTTAGCTTTTCTTTTCACAAATGTGCTTTGGATGCCATTGATACCACCAAAGCACCATTGGTGATGTTTTCCCACGTTGAACTTTTACCTTTCAATTTTCTCAACATGGTCAACTTTTTCCTTGTTTCACCTCTTCCTTCTGTGTCTGTTTAGAGACCTGGATTGCAAATGCCATTCTCGAAGGCTTTCCACCTGCTTCTGTTCTGATTTCTGCTTTAACATCCATGTTTTTGAGCATACTTGGGATTTCACACTTGTTGAGGTGTGGTTTATGGCTCAGAATGTTGCCTGTTCCTAAGAGTATTGCTGTTGGCTAATTTTCATGGAAGCATTCCTGTCTGATGTTTTGCTACATGGTCTCAGAGCCAACAGAGTTGTGTGATGTCTTCCAGTGTAATTGTGGATTCTTCATTGACCTGGGCAGTTTTGTATGTCTCTGCCTGATATATTTTGACTTTGTTTCAAGTTAACTCTTTAATATAAAAAACAAGCAAACAAAAACAAATAAACAAATGTATAGAAAATACTTTGGTCTAAGAATTTTGGAGCCTGATCTTTCTCCAGGATAGTAAATGTCAAGTGGTTTATTTTCAATTCATAAGACATGTTTTCCTGTTTCTCAATATTCTTTGTACATCTTTCCTTATTGTTGTTTAGATTGAATGAAAATGTGTTTCTCCTCTTTCTTCAATGATGCTCTTCCTGTTTGTTGAAAGCTTCATGCATTTACCTAGAGACTATATTGTATATGCTGTTAGGTGAATTAGTTTGCTTTCAGTACTTTTGACACATTTTTTCAATGCAAATGTGGTAAGATAGAATGGAATGTTTAGCAGTTTAAGAGCTAGAGGCTTTGGTTTTGTAGACTGACACACAGCAGCTCTGCTTCATAACATTTCACCATGGAGGCTTGCAGCTGTGGCAGGTACCTGTAACACAGTAGCAGAAGCAGCAAACAAAGTAGCAGGAAAAGAACAAACACTTTTTAGGTTTAGTATAGTAGAAGTCTCTAATAAGTATAACCAGAGACCTTAAGCTGTTGAAAAGCTTGTGCCCATATAATAAATATAAAATTTTCTCTCCAATATATTGCCCCAACTCCCTTGCCTTGATGTGCTCAAAATTGTTTATGCATCAAATTAAAAGCCTTGCTTTGCTCAGGGCTCAGGCTTTGGGAATTATTCCTCTGGGCTGTGGCTCCACTAATAAACTGTTGCTTCCAGATCTCAGTGTCCCTTGGACTCATTTTCCCCTGCACAAGAAGGTAGAAAAGTTCAGTAGAAACAGTAAAATCTCTGTTCTCTGGTTTTTGTGGGTAGATGTGCTGGGGCCTCTGCTTTAAGACACAGTGTTGCTATTGAAACATCTTCTGTGCATTTACTCTGAGGAACCCAGCCTTGGGAAGAACCAGTGCTGAGCAGGTGGGTCTTGGTTCTTTCTGAAAAGTGTCATTCTTGTCTTTGTGGGCTTCCTTTATTTCCTGAGAACATGTGGGTGGTTTATTTTGAGGATGCATATTGTGGAGTGATCCCACAGCTGCTTAAGCACTGTGCCAAATTTCCAGTACCCCCAACCTGAATTTTTATTTTTGTTTATATTGATTCAGGGTTTTGCCAACTAGCGTGGGGCCTAACTAATTAGCTGAGGCTGGCATTGAACTTGGGAGCCTCCTGCCTCAGCCTCCTGAACCTGGGTGTTTTTGAAACCTGATTTATGAAAGAAAAATCTCTCTGAAGCTTTATTTATCAGATTTCAGGTGATGATTGAGTAGATAAAAATAATTTGCTGTTCTTGTCGGATGCAGGCTGTTTGTTTACTCAAATCCTTTTAAGTTATTCCTGCTAATATTTCAGAGTGATTACTTCAGACTTAAGAGAGTGAGAGGTAGTTTTGTACATTGAGATTTTTCCATTATTATAATACAAATTTTGAAGACATGGATAAAATATGCTGTGCGTACAATGGAGCCAGTGTCTATGGTATCACATTGATGTCAGGCTGCTGTCCTATACCAGAGAGAGTAATTCTGAAGGGCTAGTGCAGGTCATACTGTTTTTGCTGCCCTCCAATGTTCTTCATGTCTGCCTCATATAGATGTTGTGAACTTGTCAGAGTTTTCAGGCATGATGACATTTTTGTACTAATTGTTCTCCTGTGTTTTCTCATTTCTCTGGAGGTTTTGCAAGAAGAATGGCTTCTTCTTCCTGGAGACTTTTTCATCTTGGATATAAATGACTTACCTTCTTCAAAGACAATTTGACTGTATTTGTGAGAGGTTATTTTGTGGCTCTATTCTCTTCTACTTCATGTTACCAGGCTTTCTGTTCTGTTTTATTTCATGGCAGTACTGTGATGGTTCCAAACTCCATGTTGTGTCATTTTGGAATGAGTATTGATTTTTTTTTAAAGGGTTATCATTTTTATAGAATTGTTTAGCTTATTCTTATATGAAATTAAAGTTTTACTTGTGGAGCGGTACATGCCTATAATCCCAGCATCTGGGGAGTCTGAGGCAGAAGGATCATAAAGTTAAATTTTAACCTCAGCCACTTACAAGGCCCTGAACAAGTTATTAAGTACTGTCTAAAAATTACAATTGTGCTGAAGATGTGACACTGTGGTTAAATACCCTGAGTTCAATGCCTGCTTTTTTTTCTTCAAATATTAAGAGATAAATAAAACTGAATCTCTCGTAAGCCTCTTAATAATTTTTTTAGTCTTTCACATTTGAAAGTATAATAAATGGATGTTTGTCTACAGAATAGAGACCTTTAGCCAACTAGATTCCAGTTTGCCTGAACATCATTTTGGTCTGTCTCCTAGACACCTGCTTTCACTCATATTTTCATCCTTTGAAGGCCAACTCACTGAAGAATTCCTCTCGATCTTTTGCTCACCTCTGCTAATACTGTGCTTCTCAGGAGCTCACACATTTAAGTCTTTGAGTATGGTTTTGTGGCAGTGGCATGAGCACATTCTGGTAGGTGCTCTTTTTGGCTGTTCCATCACTGTACAAACATTGTATCATGCTTAGAGATGTACATGGAGTGTCTTATTTAACACTCAAACAGTGTTAGATAGGTGAGGAGTCTTGGTTGCAATCCTGCTGCTTTATCACACCTTGGAAATGCTGCAGCCTTAGGTTTGTTTGCACCAGAATAATTCCAGGCACGAGGAAACTCACAACAGACAACCAATGCACATGAGGCCCAACCTTGAGCATAACATACTTATGTGGCATATGACTGTACCATGTTTTAGGGAACTGGCTGTTTTTCAGAAGAGTTTTTACAATCATTGGACATTCATTATTGCTATAAAGTTTAAAAAAGTAGTGTCTGCCATTTATTAAGGACATTGTTTTGAGATATATAAAACTTTGTAAAGGTGTTGATTACACAAGGTAATATTATTGGGCCATTGCATTTTTTTTTTTAAGACACGTGGCATCTTTCCAATTGCCCCATTCTGCTTTGATAGAAATCATGAGAAATTACAAAATGTTTGTGTTTATTAATCATTGTACTTGTTAACTAGTTGACTAAATATGTTCTGGAGTAAAGCACCTGAAAATTTCTACTTGATCTCTTAGTGTAATCACACAGGTTTAGCTCAAATTTTAATTAACAAATTGGGACAACCTGTGTGAAATGTTGCCTAAATGTTGTCTATAAGAAAAGCTCATTAGTGAGTCCATGCTCAGAGTGTGTTGGTGTGTTTTGATTGTAGGCATGTCTTTAAAAATGGAACAGTAGAATTTCAAAAGGAGGAAAAAAGGTCAGTAAACACCATGTTGCCTCTACTAACTGTGTAGGCCCAGTGAGGAAATGTGGTTGGGAGATCTGTCTCAAAAGCTAAGTTTCATAAACTCAGAATTTCCTATTCAGTCAACTTTCTATTCTAAGAGTACATACTATACTGAGTGCTAATATTACCTCTGTACTGCAAAGGACATTGTTAGGAATTGTAATAGAGGTGCAACCAACAAAGAAGTTAGGAGTGACACAGGAGCCTATCTTACTGTAAGCCCACCAAAGGACGGGTGAAAAACACTCTACTGTTTGCTGTTGGAGTGGATGTGAGAAATTGAGAGCACTATAGTTTTGATGGACCAAATCATGGAATTGTGGAGTTAATCTGGAAGCCATAGAATCATGTGAACATCGTGAATGTTGACTATAGATTTCTTATGCTGTCAGTCTATTCTGACCTCCACTATACATTTCTGGAATATTTTAGATTTCAGTGACCTTTGAGGATGTGGCTGTGAACTTCACCAAGGAGGAGTGGGCTTTGCTGGATTTATCCCAGAAGAACCTTTACAGAGATGTGATGCAGGAAGTCCTCAGAAACCTGGCTTTTATCGGTAATACTGATGTTTCTTTAATTAATCAAATGGAGAACTCATGTTTATTTGAGTCATTTAGGTAAAACATGAAAAGGGAATCATTTGGTGAATTATTGCAGCAGAAAATGCACCAAGGTCTTGGCAAATCATTTCTAGTTCCTAAAAAATTTATAATGATTTTCTGGTCCGGCATTTTAGGTAACAAATGGGATGACCAAAATTTGGAAGATCAGATCGAAAATTCTGGGAGCCAACCAAGGTAATTGTACTCACTAAAGGAATTGTTGAGGGACTATGAAATGTCATATGATTTTCAAAACAAACAAAAAATATGAAAAATTGGAAATATATTTATTTGTATAAGATTTTTTACCAGAACTATATAATTATTTCTACCATTTATTCATTCTTCTCAAAGTACTTGAAATGAAAAAATACTATGAAATTTTATATGTCAATACAACTATTTGGATAATAGCCATAAGGAATCTGTGTTGCAATGGATTGTTTCCTTTCAATCTCTTTATTTTCAGGCAATTTGAACAAGTCAGTAAACGTAGGTTTTACCTGACGTTGGTAGGAATGTAAGCCCATTTTAGACTTAACCTGATTTTGCTAGTAATACAAGTCTAGGACCTATAAATAAGTAGAATATTATGAATAAATAACACATTGATAATGTGCTGGTAAATCTTCAGAGAAGGCATATGAGAAACTTCAGAGGCAAATAAGATAGTGTGGGGAAACTTTCAACGAATTTCCAATTCTTCACTAGACAAAGAAAACTTTATTAGGGTAAATCCATGTGACTACATTATGTGTGCAAAAAACATCATATCTTTTTCATTTTTTCATAGGCAAATCACATATCCCTCTGGACACAAACACAATAAGCATGAGGAAAATGAAGAGAACCTATGTGAATCTAAACAATACAGAAAATCTCTGGTTTCTCTCAAAAGTGTTCAGACAAAAATGTTAACACAAACAGGAAATGGACCTTATAAAACTACTGTACATGGGAATGGGAAAGGTTTCATTTGTCCCAGTTCCATTCAAAGTCATGAAGAAACACACACTGGTTGGAAACTCTGTAAATGTAAACAATTTGGTGAAGCCATTTCCTCTCTCACAGGTGATGAAGGAAACAAGATAACACACAGTGGAGGTAAAACTTATAAATGGGAGGTACGTGAAAAAGTCTTTAACTTTCCTTCTTTATTTAGGAGACATGAAAGTCCTCATTCTGAAGAGAAACTCTATGAATGTAAACAAGGTGGTCTAACTTTTATTTCACTCATGAGCCTTCAAAATCACATGTTCATGCACACTGAGAATACACATTTTAAATGTAGGATATATGGGAAAGACTTTGCTTATCCCAGTTTATTTAGAATACATCAGATAACACATACTGGAAAGAAACTCTATGAATGCAAGCTGTGTGGCAAAGCTTTCACAAAGTCGTCTACCCTTCACTCACATGAACAAAGTCATACTGGAGAGAAGCCCTATGAATGTAAACAATGTGGAAAAGCCTTTGCTAGATCTGATGAGCTTCACAAACATGAAAGAATACACACTGGGGAGAAGCCTTTTCAATGTAAACAATGTGGAAAAACCTATGTTAGATCCAGTGGCCTTCACATACATGAAAGAACACATACTGGAGAGAAGCCCTATGAATGTAAACAATGTGGAAAAGCCTTTGCTAGTTCCAGTGCCCTTCACATACATGAAAGAATACATACTGGAGAGAAGCCCTATGAATGTAAACAATGTGGAAAAGCCTTCACTCAGTCCTCTCAACTTCACTCACATGAACGAACTCATACTGGAGAGAAGCCCTATGAATGTAAACAATGTGGAAAAGCCTTTGCTAGATCTGATGAGCTTCACAAACATGAAAGAATACACACTGGGGAGAAGCCTTTTCAATGTAAACAATGTGGAAAAACCTATGTTAGATCCAGTGGCCTTCACATACATGAAAGAACACATACTGGAGAGAGGCCCTATGAATGTAAACAATGTGGAAAAGCCTTTGCTAGATCCAGTGCCCTTCACAGACATGAAAGAATACATACTGGAGAGAAGCCCTATGAATGTAAACAATGTGGAAAAGCCTTCACTCGGTCCTCTAAACTTCACTCACATGAACGAACTCATACTGGAGTGAAGCCCTATGAATGTAAACAATGTGGAAAAGCCTTTGCTAGATCTGATGACCTTTGCAAACATAAAAGAATACACACTGGGGTGAAGACCTATCAATGTAAGCAGTGTGACAAAGCCTTCACTACATCCTCTCACCTTCACTCACATAAACAAACTCATACTGGAGAGAAGCCCTTTGAATGTAAACAATGTGGAAAAGCCTATGTTAGATCCAGTGACCTTCACATACATGGAAGAACACATACTGGAGAGAGGCCCTATGAATGTAAACAATGTGGAAAAACCTTTGCTAGATCCAGTGCTCTTCACATACATGAAAGAATACATACTGGTGAGAAGCCTTATGAATGTAAACAATGTGGAAAAGCCTTCACTCAGTCCTCTCAACTTCACTCACATGAACGAACTCATACTGGAGAGAAGCCCTATGAATGTAAACAATGTGGAAAAGCCTTTGCTAGATCTGATGAGCTTCACAAACATGAAAGAATACACACTGGGGAGAAGCCTTTTCAATGTAAACAATGTGGAAAAACCTATGTTAGATCCAGTGGCCTTCACATACATGAAAGAACACATACTGGAGAGAAGCCCTATGAATGTAAACAATGTGGAAAAGCCTTTGCTAGATCCAGTGCCCTTCACAGACATGAAAGAACACATACTGGAGAGAAGCCTTATGAATGTAAATAATGTAGAATAGCCTTCACTCATTCCTCTCACCTTCACTCACATGAACAAATTCATACTGGAGAGAATCAAACTCATACTGTAGAGAAGTCCTATGAACATAAACAATGTGGAAAAGCCTTTGCTAGATCCAGTTACCTTCATATACATGAAAGAACATGCCTTATTAATGTAAACAATGTGGAAAAGCCTTCACTATGTCCTCTAACCTTTAGCCACACAAATAAACTCATACTGGAGAAAAGCCCTATGAATGTAAGCAGTGGGGCAAAGCCTTCACTACTTTCTTACTAACAGATACATGAACAATCTCATATGAGATAGAAGCCTTATGAATCTCAAAAATTCAGCAAAGCCTAGGATACATGAAGTCAACTTCTTAGGCATGGATGAACGCATACATAAATGAAGACTTATGAATGTAAAGAAAGTTGAAAAAAACCATTGCTATATCCTCTCACCTTCACATAAGTGAAAGAATGCAAACTGGAAAGAAGATCCATGAGTGTAAATAATGTGAAAAATCTTTGTTACATCCCGTCTTCTTCTCTCATGTGAATGAATTTATACTTCAGAGAAATCGTTCTCATGAAAACAATTGGCAAAGTCTTTTGTTAATACTGTTTCACTCATAAACATGAAGGAAGTTTACTGAGAAAAATCTTTGAATGCAAAATGTTGTAAATCAATATTTCATGTCACGTTCTATGAAATCAAAGGGCTCACACTGCTGAATACATATGTATTGTACTGGGGATTTATTCTGGTGGTACTCTACCAATGAGCTACATCTCTATTCTGTTTATTTTTTATTTTTTTAATTTAATTTAATTTTATTTTATTTTTGGACAGAATTGTGCTGAGATACTTAGGGTCTTGCTAATGTGCTGAGGCTGGCCTCGCCTAGTGATTTTTCAGCCTCTGTCTCCTGAGTGTCAGGAATTAAAGGCATACACCACCAAATTGACTGAATAATTTTTTAAATATAAAACATATGGCAAATCATTCCATTGTTCCTGTTCCTGCAAAGCCATTTTATTCACACTGGAAAACAAACATTCAGAATGTGGGGGATATGCAATATCAGGTCAGCTTCACATCTGAGCAATATTTTTCTTTTCATATATGAAAATACTCTTGGAGAAAAGCCCTGTGAATATGAGAAATATAGGAAATCTTCTAATTTTCCCAGTTTTTTCTAAAGACAGCAAGATTCTTGATGAAAGTTTCATGGCAAAATAAATAAATTTCATGCAAATAAGAAATATAAAGTGTTCAGATATTCTAGTTTTGTTCAGTTGTATGAAAAAAAACTCATACTTTGGAAAATCCTGTGGATTAGCAATGTGGGCAATATACAATTTTCACAGTTTCCTTTTTTAAAAATGTTTATTTATTTATTTTGCTTTTAGTTGTATACAATTCAATGCATTTATGTTTATGTGGTGCTGAGGATTGAACCCGGGCTGCCCACATGCTAGGCGAGCACTCTACCGCTGAGCCACAATCCCAGCCCTCACAGTTTTCTTTAAATACATAAAATGATTAATATAGGTAAAAATCCTTTTGCTCTTTAAAAAAATATGGTAACACTTTCAAATTTCCAGGTCACATTGTAGAAAAGAGTTGTATGTAGAAATATGGTGAAACCTTCAGTTGTTCTAGATCCAGTTAGACTTTTTCAGAATCGAGGAAATTTTAAAAAATTCATTTCATTCATTTATTTATTTTGGTACGAGGGATTCAACCCAGTGATGCTTAACCAATGAGCAACATTACAGTCCATTTTAATTTTTTTTTTCAATTTTGAGACATGTTTTCACTGGATTGCTTAGGTACTAATTTGTCCAGGCTGGCTTTGAATTTGTGATCCTGCTGTCTGAGTCTTATATAGTCATATACTGCCTTAAGCTAGCAGCCTCTTTTTTGAGAAAACAATTATAGCTGTGTGAAAATGGTGTTTGTTTTCCTTTATTTTTCTTTTGTCTATTTACGGGTTATGAAAATGCACCCTGGAGTGGACAAGAGCATTGCATCAGCATGATGATGTGGAAGTTACATACTTTTCTCGGTTACATCTCTCCTATTTTTAGATTCAATTTTTCTGTATTTTAAATTTTTTGCATATGTTTCCATCTCTCACATATTATGAAATAATCTTATGTACACTATGGTTGTATATGTGTGTAGTATAATTTGTATGTAGAAGTATATAGAATAGTTTACTAGATATGTTGTTCAAATGTATTAATATTTATTTTCAGCATATGAATTCTTTTTTAGAGCTTTCATTTCTCTATCATCTTCAGTACATTTTCTCTAATATTGTCCATTTTTTTCCACTAAAGGCTTTTTAAAACACCTGTCTCATAATTAAAAAATTTTCTTCAATCATAATATCTTATGATTTTATATATTTTGAAACAACAAATAAAAAAGTTGTAAAAAGTTTTATATGTTACCAGGGACAGAGAATGGAAAAGGAAAAGAAAAATCATTGTTATTATTAACATCATTATCATCATCATCACATCATCTGAAGTGCATGAGCACCAAGCCCCATCCTTATCTCTTTTTATTTTTTATTTGGATAGAGGATCTTGCTAAGATCTTTCCAAAAGCCTCACTACGTCGCTGAGGTTGGGTTTGAACTTGTGATCCTCATGCTATAATCACTGAGAATACAGACATATTCTATCATGCCCTGGATGTTTCTTGAAATCCTGTGTGAATCAAAATGTGCCTTGTTTGTGTAAAGTTTCCAGGTATTAGCCAATTCAGAAGCAATAATTGCTTTTTAATGTGTTGATGGATATTAACCTTCTTCAAGCACTAAGTTTCTAGGATGATATTGATAATCATAACAACATTAATTCACATTTTATATTCCAAATATTTATCTGTACACTTGAACTAAACTGAAGTCTACTTGGAAAAGTTTATCTTAGATAATTTCTGTTAAAACAGGGGTGGAAGGACTATTTAAATATTTAATGAAACAAATTATTCATTTCTATTTAGATCTCATGATATAATGAACTTTAATTAATCATAATGAGTATTATCAGAATTTTTTTCAACAAATAATTTAAGACTTCCATCTTTGCACAAGGAACCAGCTAGGCACCTTGGCAGGGTTACAGAGGTTATCAAACATGGAATGGTGCTCATGTGAGTGTTTTTTAGAGTACCAAGTTAAATTACAAAAGGAAACAGCTGGGAGAGGTGAGGTTTGCCACCCACACATTCATCTTCATAAGCACATGCTCTTATGTGCTGGTTCAATTCACCTTTTTCTGTACATACCCTCCCTACTGCAGTTCTTTAATTCTCACTATGTAATAGAATGTAATTATGAATGTAATTATGAATTACATTATGTAATTATGAATTACATTATGAATGTAATTCTCACTATGTAATGATTTCTTTTATTTTTCTCACAACATGCTGCCCACTAGTCCTTCTCAAAAATCAATTGTTACTTCATGACTTACAATTTAGTCTTTTGTGTCTTTCTAAGGTTTCATTACACATTGGATATATTAGTGTAAGCATTTTCTCTTCAGTCTTATGTACAGATATGAGAAATGTCTCTAATTGGAATTCAGAAGCAGTGGTTTCAAGGTTCTCGATTTAGACCTGCAAACTTCTTCCCCAATAGCCATGAACCAAGTGAAGTCCACAGTGGGCGCAGCAACTCGGAGGTAGTCAGGAGTCATGAAGGCAAAACCCCACTTGACCCTATAGCCAATACATTTCCAGAAGTCCTTCTTTCCAGTGCTTGACCTGTGTTGCGGGGGAAGTGGCCTGAATGTTGATGTAAACTTTTGAGGGTCTTTCCTGTGCTCTGCTGGGGTCATTCTGCCAAGCATTCCTGCACAACACTGGTCCTGGGTCCTTTTATTGACAGTGGAACAGTAGGCACTTGCACTGATTCCCATTTATGCCTTGGCCTGATGAACTTATTCATCACAACCACCCATGCCTAGTTTTGCAATTCACCGTCACCTTCTTACCTGCACTGCCTGAGCTCAGATTTCCCCTGGTTCTCTACACTCAAGTTCCTCCTACTTTACAGCCTTATTGGCCATCAAGGACCTCATCCCCTCTCCTAGGGGCACACCACCTACTTACAGCACCCACTCTGCCCAAGGTTGCCCAGTTATATGCTGTGGATAGGGTGTCTATTGATGTGGAGTGTTGGAACACTTGGACCCAGGGTTGCCCAGGTGTATGCCACAGGCTGGGTGTCTTCTCCTGTTTTGTGGAGCCATGGTACTCTCTGCCCCTATGTTGGGTATCCTATCAAGAGGAGAGAGGGCAGATCTGGTGTAAGAGTGTGATTTATGTGACCTCCATTGACCTGTCCTGTACCCTACGTAGGGAAGACTCTGCAGGTGGCCCAGGCAGTATTATGCTTCCTGGAACATTCTGCCAGGAGAAACTGAGTTCATGTAATTTGTGATTTATATTTTGTTTTTAGTTGAAATCTGAGGAAACCACAAATTACATTCAGCCAATTATGAGTTCACAAAGTAGGAAAAACAATTTGGGATGAAATAATTTTTTTTTTTGTCTCTCTTAGTAATGTTTTATTTGGATAGTGATTTTTGGTATTCCACATTAAGACTTTTTTATTTGCATTGACTTGGAATAATTTCTTTGCAAACATATTGCTTGGTTTTGTATGCACCCGAAATATGCATGAGTTTGTAAAATGGTTCTTGAATTTGCCAATCCAAGAGTGAAACCAAATACCCTTTGAAAAAGGTCAGCAGATGCCTGTGGCTCTAGTTTAGCCACTACTGAAGTCTCCGATCAGGTCGACATTGTACATGTACATGTAGGTCTAACAGTCCATGCTGTGGAGAGAGCAGTTTCTGCTCATGCTAAGGGATTCACTGACCTGTTCTTAGAATATTCAAAGCATCCTGAGCAAAACCTTTCCAACAACCTATTCAAATGTCATAGATCTCTGTAGAAGTTCAGTCTTGGAGTGTACATTAGTACAGTAACCAGACTCCTAAGAGGGCTGCAAAATCTCCTAGAGATACCTGCCTACCACTTCTGGGCAATAATGTTGGTATATTTCATAGCAGGTGAAATATAACCTTCTGATGAATTTGGGTGAGTAGCTGAAAGATTAGAGAGAAGGTACAATGAGTTAAGGAGAAATAAATTATTATTTGCTATACTGAAGACATAATTTTGGAGCCAAACATCTTAACAAGTAACCTGCTGGACCTTCAGTTGCATATTTTCTTCTAGTATGCTTTTTACCACAGACTTTTGTATCATGATGCTTTTGTTGAATAAACAGAGAAGAATATGAATAGGTTTTACTTAAAGGTATAGTGTACTAGAAATTTTGAGGAAATGCAGCAGAGTTAAATTCCAACCCTAGTTATAATTTTATAAAAGATTGTGAAATTTTCAAAATAGTCATGAATCACCAGTGCAGTGACATACACCTGGAATCTCAGTTACTTGGCATGTTGAGGCAGGAGAATTGTGATTTCAAAGCCAGCCTCCACAAAAGAAAAGCACCAAGCAACTCAGTGAGACCCTGTCTCTAAATAAAATATGAAAAAATGCTTGGGATGTGGCTCAGTGTTTGAATGCCCCTGAGTTCAATTCTCAGTACTTACCACAAAAATGCATATAAATCAAGTTTTAATAAACTCTGTGATGGATGGATGGATGGGCCTGTCCATTATAGTGTTTTCATTTTTGGATTCTCAGGTATGGTTTGGCAGTGCAAGAATGATGTAAAATTAACAAATTCAATAAAAAGCACTTATATGGATTTTAAAATAATGATATAGCAAGAGTAATGAAAGGCAGTTTCCTGTTTTGGTAACCCTCAGTAATTGATGGTCATCAAAATTGAGCATGATTTTCTTATCATGAAGAGGTCGTGAAAGCCTCTGCAGTGCAGGAGTCTCTGAAGGTGCTAAGAGTGGACCTAATTGGGGAGATCAAGTGAGACTTATGAGTGAGGAACATATTGCCCTTAGGTACAGTGTAGCCTAAAATGTGTCAGATTTTCTTGTCTTGAAGCAGTGTGTCAAGGACCCTTGAAGGAGGATGTCAGCAATGTAAGATAATACCTGTGCTACTGAAGAAAGTAGGATGTTGTGAGTCTGTGTTCAAAGTCGTTTGTGAAAAGCTCTTCAGTAGTCTGAAAAAAGTATTTTGTCTTTTTAGTGGCAAGAACAATTTGCAGTAAAATGCTATTGAAATGTCGAACACAGAAAATATTAGCCAAATCTAAGACCAAAATATTTATCAGTTGCTATTTAGATAGATTAGTAATTTTAATTATATTTGGTATTGGGTATGGATACTTATAGATGAAGCCACATCATGAAATTAGCAGTAATCGACCCCAGGTAAGAGTTAAGTTAGGTTCTATGTATGTTTCTGTAGTTGGTATTTGATTGTTTTATTGTGATTATCAGTGGAACTGTGTTTAAACACTTCAGGTTTCCCAGATACAACTGTCGTTTTTCTACATTTGATAAATTAGGCAATATTAGTCTAGTAAATGTTCTGAGAAGCACATCAGATTTTAGATGAATTTTAAGTTTCCATACACCTTGTTTTAACATACCAACAATTATATGAAGTGATTTAATTATAGATAGATGTTGTTTATTTTTATTTATTTATTTATGCTAATGAGGATTGCCATGACCAGCACAGCCAAACTAGCAGGTTCCAGCAAAGAGCAATGGGATATTTTAAGAAACAAAGTGTCAGCCGGGCATGGTGGTGCACACCTGTAATCCCAGCACTTGGGAGGGTGAGGCAGGAGGTTCGTGAGTTCAAAGCCAGCCTCAGCAATGGTGAGGCACTTAGCAACTCAGTGAGACCCTGTCTCTAATAAAATACAAAAAAGGGCTAAGGATGTGGCCCAGTGGTTAAGTGCACCTGAGTTCAATCCCTGGTACAAAATAATAATAATAAATAAATAAATAAATAAAAGGAACAAAGAAAAGAAAAGAAAGCTTTACACATATCTTGAAGATAAAACAGCTGGGATAGGGTGAACTGCTGCTCTGTGATGCAATGTGCAATAATAGGAGAATTGTGCAGCTTTCAAGAAAGTCCATTGTTTAAAGTTGCTAACTTTATGCATTTATACATACACACTAAATTTATATACACACATTCTTTATAGATTTGCATCCAAGCAGTGACTCCCATTCATAGTATAAAATTAGACCTTGTTTTGATTATGTCTGATGATTTTTATCTTTGGCTCAGTAAATTCACACTCAATGTTGTTGTTAATATTGTTAGATATATATCTGTACTTTCACATTCTTCTGTTTTCTTATGTTTTATTTCTCTATCTCTCTTTACACCATTTTTTGTTAGTTTGTTTGTTTGATTGTTTTACTGAGGATTGAGCCCAGCATTGTTCTAAAACTGAATTACATCCTTTACCCCATTTAAAATTGTATTTGGAGAAAGGGTAAGGCTAAGTTGCTGAGGATGGCCTAGAAATTTTGATCATCCTGGCATGGTTTGGTCCATCATACCAGGCTACAGGTCCATTTTTGTTTTGTTTTTGTTTCATAATAAAGAATTTCTTCAACTTTTTTTTTCACATTTTTTTACATTTTGGCCTAAAGATGTGTCATCATGTTTGAGAAATATGCTCACTTGTCCAAACCCAAAGATGGCCTTGTTTGAGACCTGGCATTTTCTACAAATTAAGGTATTAATGTGACCCCCTTCAATACTCAATTTTTGGAATCAAGTAAGAAAGATTTCATACATGTTGCCCAGTAATAGGCATGAGCTTTTTGAAGGGCTAGGGGACACTCTATAGGGATAAAGTGGGTCCTCCAATAAAGGAGTTGGACAGTGTGTCTCTCCTACACTCCAGTTTTATTGGTATCCCAGAGAAATTTCCAGAGAGTACTGCCCAGTTTCACCACTTCACTTGACTGATCACAGGGTGACACCAGACTTTCATGTTCCTACTGTCATGGCAACTTTATATCAAAATTGCCCATCCTGGAAAGTTCTAATTTGATTCTTATCCAAAGAACTATCCTTATTTTCCAAAATCTGGCCTGTGACATGGGCCAAAAATCTCTCGCTGCAAAGTAACTGGGGTTCCTCTTAGGGTGTTTTCTGCCTGCATTTCTCATACAGATAACAGGTAGTTTTCTGAGGAATATACATAACCTGTACACTTAAGTCAGGCAGGGTTGCTGATAAATTCCTTTTTGTCCATAAATGCATATGGGAGTCAACACAGTGTTCTCATTTTGTAGTATTATTCTTTTAACTTCTTATTCTCACCATTGTCATCTGTCTGCGCCCTAAAAGACTGAGAGACAGAGGTACAGAGAAGTCACAGAGAAACTTACAGTCAGCATTTTATCCTCTAGTGCAAAAGGTTTTACTACCCACTTCTATTCTTCATTTGCTGTATAAATTGTGTATACCATCTTTCTTATCATCACCTGTGTTTTACCGTCTGCCATTGGATCATTTAAGGAAATATGCTGCTGGACACAGTGACACATGCCTGTAATCCGAGTTGTTTGGGAAGCTGAGGAATGAGGACTGCAAGTTCAAGACCAGCCTCAAAACTTAGTGATGCCCTAAACAAGTTAGCATGACCCTATCATAATGCATTATATATATATATATATATATATATATATATATATATATATATATATATATGCTAGGCACAATGGAGCATACCTGTAATCCCTGCACTTGAGGTTCTGAGGCAGGAGGATCATGAGTTCAAAGCCAGCCTCAGCAATGGCGAGGCACTTAGCAACTCAGTAAGACCCTGTCTCTAATAAAATATTAAAAAGAGCTGGGGATGTGGCTCAGTGGTCATGTGCCCCTGAGTTCAAAATATCTGAGCTAGAAATTTTGCTCAGTTGTTAGGCACACATCAGTTTGACCCTGGTTTCTATATATATATATATATATATATATATATATATATATATATATATATATATATATACTATATATATATATATAGTAATACACCATTTTTTGTACAAACTTTCATTTGATCTCTTTCTGTGAAAAGACTTTTTGGGTTGAGTACATCTTGGCATGTAGACAGTTTTTACTTTTTCTAAATTAAGAGATATTTCTATCCTCTTTGTCAGGATGACCTCTTCCCCTACCTCCTGTGTGTCAAGGGTGGTTAAGGTACATGCACTCTAGCCGGGTGCGGTGGTGCACGCCTGTAATCCCAGCACTTTGGGAGGCTGAGGCAGGAGGATCGCGAGTTCAAAGCCAGCCTCAGCAATGGCGAGGCCCTTAGCAACTCAGTGAGACCCTGTCTCTAATAAAATACAAAAAAGGGCTGGGGATGTGGCCCAGTGGTCGAGTGCCCCTGAGTTCAATCCCTGGTACCAAAAAAAAAAAAAAAAAAAAAAAAAAAAAAAAGGTGCATGCACTCTGAATCTGCCACATCCACAGGCTGTTGTGCTGTGTGTGTAACATTCCATTCTGCTCTGTTTCCCCACAGTCTGCATTCTCACATCTCAATTTTACACTTAACAGTAAATACTGTGTTATGAAAAATGGTTCCATGGACTTTTTTTTTCTCACAGTATGTATATCTCATCAGAATCATACACAAATTAATACTAACAACTCAAGATGAAAAGAAACATTGTTGGCTTTGAATTATCAATCCACCTGACTGCCTCTGGAGCCGCTGAGATTACAGAAGTGTGACAATATTCCCAGCCAAAAAAATTTTTTTGGCATTGTATTTTACTTGGTCAATAATAGATTGGATTCACCATACTTACATTTCAAACACATAACATTTATGCTTCCACCCAGTCTCTTTGTAAAACTATAAAAAGAAGGCTAGAGATATAGCTCAACGGTACAGGGCCTATTTCATGGATTTAATCCCCAACAGAGGAGAAAGACAAGCACCTGGAGTTCAGTCCTAAGCCATGCAGAGGTACACAGCCACAATTACACACTTGTAGAAATATGAGTATTCATATATTAACCCCCCCCCATGGACAACATTTTAGGTACAAAGAATTTGGTCTGCTGTGAAGGATGTGAAAGACTTCACAAAGTCCATGTTAAGAGTAGAGAATAAAACTTTATATACTTTCCAGGAATAGAAAACTTCCACAAAATACATACCACAAGCATATCTGCCCAAAGTGGGTTTTTATATGCCACGTTTATGGTAAGAGATTAGCAAGGTTGTTATTTCTTTCTGATTTAACTATCAATTTAAAGCCAGGAAGGTGAGGGCTCTGGGTCAGCATCTAGGGATATATTGCCTTCCAGGCTGGAGCAGTTGGGCTTGTGGATTTTCTTGGAAAATTGGTGCCTCTTTTCTATTGAGATGAAAAAAACACATGGGAGTGGAACTACTCCTGAAAGAAATTTATTTCAGCCTCTTGAATAGAGTGATGTGTTTCAAGAGGGCACATGAGCATGAGCTTCCCAATATTTTTGAGACCCACAGATGCTTAAAACCACAGATAACACCAAACCTTACATGCAGTTTGTCCTATGCACACATCCCTATGATTACCCTTTCCATAAACCCTGAAAGTCCTTGCCAGCCCCTCAAGACAATGCTAACAACATGATTCCCTTGTCTTCCTGGTATAGCTCCACTGATCAAAGTTCCTTTCCTGCTTCTCATCATGACCATTTCTTTTTGGTTTTGGGGTAAACAAATGACCTGACATGTGAAATCACAAGGGTCAGTTCTCTGCCTATAACTCTCTTAATAGTAGAATGTAGAACATCTACATTAGGCACAAGGTTCCCATTTATGCCTTAAAGGATTGCCTCACATTTTTTTCTTTTTCTTTTTTTTTTTCACCCATTCTACTGGGGATAGAACACTGAGCCAAATCACCAACAATAATTGTTTTGTTCATCGGTCAGGCTGTGTAAGAGTCTTTGATATATGAGGAAGTAGCTCTAAGATGGCGGCTGGCTGAGAGCTAAGAGGTGGCGCTTAATTGTTTGTCAGACAACTTACCATCACCTGACCTTTATAGTGATTGGCTAAGAAGAGGACTACTGCACCTGTGATGCTGCAGCATTAAGTAGAGCTTGTGATAGACACGTGTATGCTTAGTAAGAGGAATAATGCACTTGTGATGGAAGAGTATTTAACCAGACTGTAGGGAGGAATGGGGGGAAGAAGAAGAAGAAGGAACAATAAAGGAACGACTCATTCCCAGTCTGCCTTTGATTTCTTTCCTGCGGTCTCGTTGCTGCAGGCGGCAACAAGTGGTGGCCCGTATGGGGAACTCATAGGCACTGCAGGTAAGTATTGAGGAACCTCGCAGGAGTCTCTGGCCAGAGCGGTTAAGGGCAAGGGAAAATGGGTTCAGAAATTTCAAGGTACCAGATGGTTAAGGTTATTAGAGATTTGTTAAAGATAGTGAGGAAATGCCTGCTCTCAACTAGACCTAAGATTCAGGAAAGTGTTACTGAAAGTGCCAAAGCTTTGGGACAGGCACAAGAAAGGGAGTCAGTTAGGGCTAGTGAGGGTAATATTAGTGAGGAAGAATTAAGTGAAAATGATCTTGAGAGCACAGTCTTTGATAAAATGAGCAAAAAGGAACTAAAAAAGACCAAGATGGAGGACCATCAAGTGGAGAAATCACTTGTGCCTTCTGTTTCCCCATGGGATGACTCAATTGCAGAGACTATTAGGGGTCTTTCTAGGCACTTGAGTGCTCTTGAATGTCAAAGTTCACAGGAATTATGGGATCTGCCAGTGTTTGAAGATCAAAATCAACAATGATACCATCAACATTTAGACTTTCAAACTATAAAAAACTTTAAGGAAGCAACAATGACATATGGGCCCCAAGCTCCTTTCACCATAAGCATGTTAGAATCTCTTAATACTTTCAATTTAACTCCTACAGATTGAAAAGACTTATGTAAGGCAGTATTGAGCAGGGGACAATACTTAGTTTGGAGGTCTCAATTCCAAGAGCTCTGTGTTGAAACTGCTCATAGAAATGCGGCTGCAGAATTTCCAGGTCGTAATGTAGACATGTTAACTGGAGAAGGGCAATATGCTGATTTACAGGTTCAGACTCAGTACGATCCTGGAGTTTATGATCAAATATATGCCACAGCTGTTAAGGCTTGAAAAACATTGCAAAGAACTGGTGACTTACAGGGTAGCTTGTCTAAAGTAATTCAGGGATCCAATGAGCCATATGCCGAATTTGTTGATCATCTTTTACAGACAGCAAGTAGAGTTTTTGGAGAGATTGATCAAGCCATGCCATTAGTTGTTCAGCTGGCATATAAAAATGCCAACAAATATTGTCAAGACGCTATCAGACCTTGGAAATCTAAAAAAGAACTTTTTGTTCATATAAAGCTTTTCAGGGACATAAATGATGCATTTATTACAGGTAGTGTAATCACAGCAGCCATGAGAGGTGCTTTTCCTCTTAATCTTGCATGAGGGGCTTGACCTAAAAGTTGTTATCAGTGTAGTCAACCAGGTCATTTTAAAAAACAATGTCCCCAAAGAAGGCAAGAGAAAACAGAAATAAAACCAAGCTCGTCTCGTGCTCCAGGCCGCTGCCCCAGGTGTAAAAATGAAAACCATTGGGCTAACAAATGCAGATCCCAAACTGATATTAATGGTAACATTTTGTCTTGCAATTCAAAAAAACAGAGCACAGGGCCCTATGCCTCAGGGCCCACAAATGTATGGGCATTACAGAAGGAGTATCCTTAAACATCTATCCAGATGACTCCACAACACAATCCATTTCACCCATTAACTTCCCTGTCAGGGGGACAAAAGGAAGTGCAGGACTGGACCTCTGTTCCACCGCCCGAATAGTACTAACACCTGAGATGGGGGTTCAACTGATTCCCACGGGAGTCAGGGGACCTCTTCCCTTATGGACTGTGGGACTTATCCTGGGGCGAAATTCAACTGGCTTATTTGGACTTCAAGTTACTCCAGGAGTGATAGATCCTGATTATCAAGGAGAAATCAAGATTATGCTCAGTTCACCTTGAGGCATTTGCTCTGTTAATCAAGGTGATAGAATTGATCAGCTACTTCTTCCCAGTCTACCTGACTCATTTAAGTTTATGCCTCAAAATAGGAAGAATAGGGGATTTGGCTCCACTGGCTCGGGATCTATGGCTTGCTGGGTTCAGGATTGTTCACAGAGGCCTCTGTGCAGACTTAAAATACAGGGAATAGAAATGGAAGGGTTAATTGACACTGGGACTAACTCTTCTATTATTAACTTCCAACAATGGCCCAAATATTGGCCTTTACAGAAGGCAACTAGTTTGAGAGGCCTAGGATATTCTAATAGTCCAGAACAAAGTGCAACATTTTTAAAGAGGGAAGATGATGAAGGGCATCAAGGAACATTTCAGCCGTATGTTCTGTCCAGCTTGCCAGTTGCCTATGGGGAAGAAATATATTAAAACAAATGGGAAGCCTGGTGCGGTGGCGCACGCCTGTAATCCCAGCACTTGGGAGGCTGAGGCAAAAGGATTGTGAGTTCAAAGCCAGCCTCAGCAATGGCAAGGCACTTAGTAACTCAGTGAGACTCTGTCTTTAATAAAATACAAAAAAAGGACTGGAGATGTGGCCCAGTGGTCAAGTGCCCCGAGTTCAATCCCTGGTACCAAAAAAAAAAAAAAAAAAAAAAAAAAAAAGAAAAGTAGGACACCTCACAACAGAGGCCATATGTGTTACAAGTAAGAGCTGGAGTCTCATGGAAAAACAGGAATATATTCCAGGTAAAGGACTAGGAAAAAATCTACAAGGTGATTCTAACCCTATTGATATTAAAGGAAATTATCATTGAAAAAGTATAGAATTGTTTTTTAGGGGCCACTGAAAAAACAATTTTGAAAATACCATGGCTTTCTGATAAGCCAGTTTGTGTCCCTCAGTGCCCCTTATCTAGAGAGAAATTACAAGCGGCCCACTTACTAGTCCAAGAACAACTCGAGGCAGGATATATAGAACCTTCTACCTCTCCCTGGAATTCCCCCATATTCGTGATTATGAATAAATCAGGAAAATGGCGATTGTTACATGATCTTAGAGAAATTAATAAAACCATGCAAATTATGGTCCCTACTCAACCTGGGCTTCCTAATCCTATAGTTATTCCTCAAAATTTTCAGCTCATAGCCATTGATATAAAAGATTGCTTTTTCTCTATTCCTTTACATCCCCTGGAGGCCCCTACGTATGCTTTTACAGTTCCCTCTTTTAATAATGACAGACATGACCAACGATTTCAGTGGAAAGTTTTACCCCAGGGTATGGCTAATGGCCCCACTATGTGTCAAATCTATGTAGATAAAGTTATTCAGCCTATCAGGAACAAATACCCAGAACTTATGTGCCTCCATTATATGGATGATGTTCTTCTTGCTCATTCTAACCAAGAAGTCTTATTCACCATATTTAGCAATATATCAGAAAACTTATTCTCCAAGGACTTAAGTCTTCTATTAAAATATTTAGCATTCACCCCGCTACTATTATTACTCCCTACTCATCTTCACAGGTTGAATATTTATGCTTCAATGATAATGATTGGGCTATAGCTAGATGTTCTACTTCTGCAAATTTTGATAACCATCTTTTTAAGTCTCCTATACTATCTTTTTGTTTCAATCATCCCATTATATTTTCACAGGTAATACAAAATCAACATATTCCCAAGGCATTAAATATATTTATAGATGGGTCCTCCAAAGGTACTGCTGCATTAGTCACTCAAAAAGAAAATATGATTCATATTACTGCCCATAAATCAGCTCAATTGGTAGAGTTAGAAGCTGTTATTACACCTCTTGAAAGTTTTAGAGAACAGCCCATAAATATTTTCTCAGACAGTCATTATATTGTGACATGCCATCCCTACATTAGAGCTAGCAGGTCCAATAGCACTTCATACTCCAGCCTTTAAATTGCTTTTGCAAATTCAAAACCTTCTATGAGAATGTAGAAAACTTTTGTTTATTGGACATATCAGAGCTCATACTGACTTGCCTGGTCCTCTCCATGAAGGTAATCAAAAGGATGATGCCCTTACTCAAACAATCTTTATATTCTAAGCAGTCCAACAAGCTACCTCGTTCCATTCTCAATTTCATGTTAATAGTACTACTTTACAACAAAGTTTCAAAATAAGTAAAGATCAAACTCGAACAATTGTGAAGGCATGTCAATCTTGTGTGACACATTTGCCCAATCCTCATCATGGTATTAACTCAAGAGGATTAATGCCCAATCATTTATGGCAGGTGGATGTTACTCATGAGCCAAGTTTTGGAAAATTGCGATTTGTTCATGTGTCCATAGATACATGCTCAAGCATGATTTTTGCTTCCTTACATGCCGGAGAAAAGGTTAACGATGTTACATCTCATTGTTTACAAGCTTTTGCTGTATTGGGCATTCCCAAAATGCTTAAAACAGACAATGGCCCCACATATATATGTCTTCATCTTTTAAGAAATTTTGCTCCAAATTCAACATACTTCATAAGACTGGTATTCCATAAATTCTCAAGGCCAAGGTATAATTGAATGAGCTAATTGCACACTCAAACTTATGCTTTTAAAACAAAAAGGGGAAGATTGGGTGACTCCTAAAGATAGATTAGCAGTAGCCCTTTTTACTTTAAATTTTTTAACTTTGGATTTCGAAAAATATTTGGCTGGAGACAGACACTGGAACCCACATCAACATCATAAACCTTTGGTTTACTGGAAAGATGTTCTTTCAGGCTCATGGCAGGGCCCAGACCCAGTGTTAATTTGGGGGTGAGGATCTGTTTGTGTCTTTCCATAGCACTCGTCCTCGCTGGTGTCGATACCATTAAGATTGATAAAACAGGTGCCAAGTCAAAAGGGTCAAGATTAAGTTGTTGTGGATCCTCCTCTTAATGATTCCCTTACATAGTGGAAAAGAGGTAACGCTATGGTCAATAGTGAAAGGATGGCCATGGCTTTTGCCTTTGACTAATATGTCTGGTGTATTCTTTTCAAAATCCTATTCTGGAAGAAATGGTCGATCCTTTTGATATTTGGTCTCTATATGGAAAATGGGCTTGTATGGACATAGCGCCTATGTCCATGCTTTTAGGAGGATTCTTGGCTAATGGATCTTATATAGTCAATTCATAAGTGACATTTGAAACCAATGTCTCGGTAGTTCAAACTATCAACATGACCTTCCAACCTACCCCTGTTTGTGTAGCCCCACCATTCATATTCATAGTATCTAATAGTTCAATTTTTAATGATAGTTTGAATTTCACTCCTACAACTTGTTTCTTGACTCAGTGCTGGAATGGCACTGCCTTTCCTCTAACGATTGTCTCTCAAGTTCCTAGGTACATCCCTATGCCAGTCTTAGAGGACCCTGAATTCTTGCCGGTGGCATTGTCTAGACATAAAAGAGATGGCTGCTGCTGCTACAGCTGCAGGGGGTCGCAATCGCTTCAAGCATCCCTACTGCTCAAGCATTAAACAACCTCACCAGCAATGTGGCCTCTGCTCTACATATACAAGACCTCCTAAATCAGCATCTACATTTTGGAATTGTTCTTCTCAATCAATGTGTTGATCTTCTCCAAGAGCAAGTGGACATTTTGGCATATCTTTCTACCATAGGATGTTTAGAACATTACACAGGACAATGCTTTATGGGTATCCATTTTCTTAACCTTAGTAGGGCAGCTGATTTGTCTAGAGAACTTAGTATGCTACTTAATGGAACGTAGAACCATAAGTTTGATAATCTGACCAGAACCTTAAGAGCTCAAATAGTTTTAGTCAATTCCACAAGAGTGTCTATGCCCTCTTTTAGTGATGTGATTTCCTTCTTTAAAAATATTATATCTTGGGGTAAAAAACGGGCAGGTATTTTGGGGCTTTGTTTACTACTTCTTTTTCTCATTGGATTGTCATTCTATTGCTTATGTAAAATACATGCTCGTCAGCGCAAAGACAAAATTATAATTAACAATGTGCTTGCCGCCTTAGAAACCAGATCATCTCCTCATGCTTGGTTGGCTCAATTAGACAGCTGGTAGTCAAAGACGGGAAAGTCTCATGTGACCAACATATCAACCTAAGACAGGAGTCAAGGGCACTCTATCTATGGCCTTAATTATTTGATGACGGGAAAGAATGTCGGTTGCACATGCAGACGCCTAAGACAGGCACAGTCGATCCTGATGTGGTGAGGGTCGTCACCCATCCATTTAAGCTATCTCTCTTTTAAAACAAAAAGTGGGAAATGGAAGAGCCTTTGATATATAAGGAAGTAGCTCTAAGATGGCGGCTGGCTGAGAGCTAAGAGGTGGCGCTTAATTGTTTGTCAGACAACTTACCATCACCTGACCTTTATAGTGATTGGCTAAGAGGACTAATGCACCTGTGATGCTGCAGCATTAAGTAGAGCTTGTGATAGACACGTGTATGCTTAGTAAGAGGAATAAAGCACCTGTGATGGAAAAAGAGTATTAAACCAGACTGTATAGAGGAATGGGGGAAAGAAGAAGAAGGAACAATAAAGGAACAACTCATTCCCAGTCTGCCTTTGATTTCTTTCCCACGGTCTCGTTGCTGCAGGTGGCAACAAGGCTGCCTCCTCAAAAAAGCAGAGGATGAGAGGTGATGAGAATTACTAAAATGATTGTCAAACTGTTTCATTTATAGATATCATATATGTGTGATATATATGCTATCTTTAAATATTGTTTTCAAAATATTTGAGACTTTATCTTGCTAAGCTGCCTGAGGTCGCACCAGTTAATACTATATATGTATACACATATCTATTTCTTTGAGGTACAGTGGAATAACCCCAGTGTGGCTTGACCTCTAAGCTAGATCCCCAACACTATATTTTATTTTAATCTAGGGTCTCACTGTTTGTACATTATGACCTGAACCCTGGGCTCCTCATGCCTCTACCTCCCCCAAGTAACTGTTATTTGTTTCTGTGATAAGGTTATAATCCAGGACATTACCCAGAAAAGCACTCTCTCCTTGAGTCAGCTCAATCCCAGACATTACCATCTGTACAAAGTTCCAAGCAAATGCTTCCTACCTGGATAAGTTCCAAGCCCAGCAAAAGAAACTCCACATGAAAAAGGCTGGAACTAAGTATCTTTTTCTCTAGCCAATTAGGTAGTGATTGGACAATATTAGCTGTCAGTCACAATGCAGAGGCCTGCCTAGAAGTGGCTAATCAGGGACACTTTCGTGGAACTGTTCAATCAGGTGTGCCAACGGAGGGAAAGTGTGGGCTTCCTCAATCTCGGGGTCTTTTTTTTTTTTTTTTTTCTTTCTCAACAACTCAGCTCCTTCCTTTCCAGGCCCTACCTACTCTGCTCCGGAGGCCCCAGTGACTATGCACAGATGTGTCTTTTGCAACCTTGGATGTCTGGACATTCCTTGAGGGAACACTGTGTCACCACAGAAGACAACAATGGTGAGTTTGTGACCAGGAATGAAGGTACGAGGTCAGCACCTTCCTTGGGACCCTGGTATGCATGTGAGCTGTGGAGCATGGCAGAGTAACCTCTGTAGGTTGGCCCTTGGTCTCTGTAACCTGGTACTGTGAGTTGGCTTGGTGGTGGATCCATGAATTCAACTGCACAGAGTGCAACCTTATCTCCCCTGGCCACTAGCAACCATATGAATATAGACAATGTGGTGAAGAATTTTCTTGTCTCACAGTTGTTGAAAGACGCGTGATAACACACAGGATGGTGAAATTTTTAAATGTGAGATTTGTTGGAAAGTCTCTCAATTCCCATCTTCATTTAGAAGACATTAAAGACCTTATTGTAAAGAGAAATTCTAAGAATGTAGATAAGGTGGTCAGACATTTATTTCACATGTCTTCAAAGTCACATGTTCAAGCACACTCAGAATGAAAATTTTAAATGTAAGGTATGCGGGAAACTCTTTGCTTGTACCAGTTTATTTAGAATACATGAGAGAACACATATTTGAAAGAAACCTTATAAATGTCAACAGTGTGGCAAGGCCTTCCTTAACTTCACTGGTCTTCACTCACATAAAAAGAAAAAAAAAAAAAAAACCCTCATCCTGGAGAGAAGCTTTATAAATGTAAGCAGTGTGTAAAAGCATTTGGTAGATACAGTAACCTTCACAGATATGAAAGTACACATACTGGATAGATACCCTATGAATGTAAAGGATGTGGTAAAGCCTTATTATTTCCAGTGAACATCCCATACATGGAAGAAACATACTGGAGAGACTCTCTATGAATGTAAACAATGTGGCAAAGCCATTGCTAGATCCAGTCATCTAAAACACATGGAAGAACACACACTGGAGAGAAGTCCTATGAATGTGATCAGAGTGGCAAAGCATATATATATATATATATATATATATATATATATATATATATATATATATAAAATCTCCAGTGCCCTTTAAAGACAAGTAAGAATGCGTACTGGAGAATAGCTCTATGAATGTCAACATGTGGAAAAGCCTTCACTCAGTCCTCTACTCCACTCACATGAACAAACACATACTGGAGAGCAGCCCTATGAAAATAAACAATGTGTCAAAACTTTTGCTATGTCCCCACAGCTTCATATACATGGAAGAACACATACTGGAAAGAAGCCAAATGATTGTGAAGAATGTGGAAAACATTGGTAGATCCACTGTCCTTCACATATATGGAAGAACATATACTGGAGAGAAGCCCTATGAAAGTCAACAACGTGGAAAAGCCTTTTCTTCATCCTGTCATCTTCACATGCATGGAAGAACATATACAGGAGAGGAAGCCCTAAGAATGTAAGAAGTGTGGCACAACCTTCACTCAAATCTTTAGACTTCCCTCACATGAATGAGTTCAACTGAGAGAAGCTCTGTGAATGTCAGTTTCACTTACATAAATGGACTCATACTATAGAGAAATCGTACTCATGAAAACACTTTTCAAAATCTTATGTTATTACTATTTCACTGATAAACTGTAGGAATTTAATGGAAAAACAGACTTGAATTTGAAATTTGGTAAATCAATGTATCTTGTCACCTTCAAAGAAAAAAAGGAAGAAAGGGCTCACACTGCCATATATATTTAGTCTCATTGTGCTGTACCACTGAGCCACATCCCATTCCTTTTTTATTTTTTATTTTGAGGCAGGAACATTCTGAGTTTTATTAGTGTCTTGCTAAGTTGCTGAGCCTGTCCTCAAACTTGTAATCCTTCAGCCTCAGCTTCTCAAGTCTCTGGATTAAAGGATATACCACCACATCTGACTGAATAACTCTTTAAATGTGAAAATATGACAAATCATTTCATTTTCCCTATTGCATTCAAAGGGCATTTCATTTCACACTCAAAACAAACCCTCTGAATATGGGGGATTTGCTATATCCTGTCAGCTTTACATCCCAGCCCTATTTTTCTTTTTTTTTGTATATGAAAATACAATGCAGAGAAGTGCTGTGAATATGAGACATGTGGGAATCTTCTAGTTTCCTCATTCAATCTAAGGACTGGAAAGATTTTTTTTTTTTTTTGGAAAGATTCATGCCAAAAATAAATAAATCCCATGCAAGTAATAAACATTAAATATACTATGAATGAATCCTATGCAATAAATATAATATTAATGAATGAATACTATGTAATAAATATAATATGAATGAATCCTATGCAAGTAAAAAATATAAACGGTTCAGATGTTCTAGTTTTGTTGGATAAACAATGTGGGGCAGTATGCAACTTTCACAGTTTCCTTCAAAAACATAAAATGATTCACATCAGGGAAACCCCTTCTGCTCTTTAAAAAAATGTGGTAAAACTTTCAACTTTCCAGTCTCTTTGAAAAGCATGAAAAAAAATCACACTGGAGAAAAGCCTACTATGCATAAACATGTGGTGAGACCTTCCTTGTTTCAGATCCATTAGACTTTTTCATATTAGAAAAAATTATTTTATTTTATTGTAACAGAGATTCAACCCAGTGACACTTATCCACTCAGACACATCCCAGTCTTTTTAATTTTAATTTTTTTTTTTTCAATTTTGAGACTAATCTCACTGAAGTACTTAGGTCTTATGTTGCTGAGGCTGGCTTTGTAATTGTGGTCTTCCTGCCTCATCCTTTGATGCAGTCATGCACTACATTCAGCAATCACGCTATAATCAACCTTCTTTTTGAGAAAACCACTGTGGTGTGTTAAAAGAGTGCCTTCATTCCCTTGTCTATTTTAATAAAAACTATTTAGAGATGTATTGCATGAAGATGCGAAAGCAACCCTGGAGTGGGCATAAGGATTGCATAGCATGGAGATCTGTGAAAGTCTCATCATTTTGACTTTTTTTTTTTTAATCTCAATTAATGTTAGACCTTGAGCCACAATCCCCAGCCCTTTTTGTATTTTTTTAGAGACAAGATTTAAGTTTTTTGAGGCTATCTTTGAACTGTGTCTCAGCCTCTGCTGGGATAAGGTGTATGACATAATCTTTATATTTACTGTGCATGTATGTTTGTGTAAAATCTAGTATGTAGTATAATTTTGTACATAAAATTATATTATGTACAATAGTTTATAAAATGTTTGTTAAATGTATTTATTTTTAGTTGCTGCATTTTAATAACTCCTAATTTTTTCATCTCTCTATTTCCCTTAAATACTTTTTTTTCCCTCATATTTCCATTTTTACCCACTAATGGCCTTAGCAAATAAATGATATTTTAAAACTCTGGTATCATAATAAAATAACTTTTTCCAGGCCCATGGTTAATTCTGATATTGTCTGTTTTTGCAAATATCTTATGACTTTTATATATGTTGTGAAAAACAACAAAAAACTTGTGAGAGGTTTTATATATAATTACCAGGGTGAGAGAATGGAGGGGGAACAGAAAAAAGTATTATTAGTAGTAGTATCATCATCATCCTTATGATATCTTGTTGCTTAAGCACTGAGCTCCATCCTTAGTACTTTTATTATTTATTTTAATAGATGATCTTGCTAAATTCTTCCCAAGGGCCTCACTATGTTACTGATGCTCTGTTTGAATTTGTGTTCCTCATGCTATAGCCACTGGGAATACAGACATATGCTACCATGCCCAGTTTCTGAATGTTTCTTGAAACCCTTTTGTAAAATAAAATGTGCCTTGTTTGTGGATACTTTCCAGGTGTTAACTGATTCAGAAGCAAGAATTACTTTTTTTCTTTATGTGTTTATCAAGTGTTGAATAATACTGATCTTCATAAGAACTTTAGTTTCAAATTCCACATTCTTTTGTGTGTGTGTGTGTGTGTGTGTGTGTGTGTGTGTGTGTGTGTGTGTGTGTTTGTGGTAAATTGTCAGGGCACTCATCCAATCACATCCCCAGCCATTTTTTGATTTAGAGACATCATTGCTAAGCCTCTCCATTGCTGAGGCTGGCTTTTAGTTCAGCCTCCCAAAGTGCTGGGATTACAGGCGTGCAACATAGCGCCCGCTACATTCCACATTCTTATTACTCCAGTTAGAAAAACAGAAATATACTTAGAAAAAGTTTATCTTAGATAATTTCTTTTAAAAACAAGGATAGAAGCACTATTTAAATATTTAAGAGAACAAGCTATTCATTTTTGTTAAGATATCCTGATATAATGAACTTCAATTAATCTAAATGAATGTTATCAGATTTTTTTAACAAATACTTTAAGGTACCCTTCTATGCACCAGGCACCAGCTAAACACCTTAGCAGGGCTACAGAGGCTATTAAACATGGCATGGTATTCATGTGAGTGTTTTCTAGAGCACCAAGTGAAATTACAAAAGAAAATACATGGGAGGGGTGAGTTTTGCCACCAAACATGCACACTCACACTCACATGCACACGTATGTACAGGATCAAGTCACCCTCTTCTGTACATACCCTCCCTAGTCAGTTTTTTAATCCTAACTATGTAATGCGACTATTGGTTTCTTTGCTTTTTCTCACAATGTTGCTGCCCATTATTCCTTCTCAAAAATCAATTTTTTATTTCAGGACTTCACAATTTTAATGTGTTAGTTTAAGCCTCTGCACTGCAGCTTTATGTACATATAGGTGAAATGTCTCTTCCTTCCTCCTTTGCCACCTTCCTTCCTTCAGATTTCACCTAGGAGTTCTTCACACTGAGCTTCACCATATTGCCATTTTAATTGTCATTTTTGAGATGGGGTGGGGTGGCCTCAAGTTTGTGATCACCATGTGTCAGGTTCTTAGCTGCTAGGACCATAGGCATGTGCCCTTGTGTGCCCTCCAGCTGGACTATTCCTTTTCCGTGAAACCTTATTGGACTGTTGATAACTCTGGGACGACCTCTCTGTCACTAGTGCTTGTTCTAAAGTCTTATTTTTATTGTCCTATGTATGCACATTAAAGAGCATTATAAAATATTTTTATTTGTGTGTATTATTCGAGAGATATCATCTCAAAATATCTTTGGCCCTATACTAAATTATGATGTTTTTAAATCCTGTCTTTTGCATGATATGCAGACACTCTAGCACTAAGCACTCCCCTAGATCAGGTCATGGATTTGCTGCTGCTGTGTGTGTACATGATCATCTTACAGTGATGACCATGTAAATAGATGCCAATCTTCAGGTGTTTTCTCCACATTTGCTAGCACATCTTATATAGCAGTGAATTTCAAAACACTGACATCCAACTTAGCTTTTCTCCACATTATTAATACTTATTTGAAATATGCAGAAAAACCAGGCTTTATTTCTCTCTGTGTTTAGGTTACCTCTGTAGCCCTGGATAAATCATGTGATAATTTTGTTAATATAGAGAGTGTGATTAAAGGTAAGGTAAAGAGGCTTCCATTCCAATGTCTGAATGTAGTCATGCTTTTTTCTCCACCTAAAAATCTTGAATAAGCTTCTCCAGAGGCCTTCAGCATAATTTTCTTTAAACACATTGTCAGGAAAATTTTCTGCAAAGAAATCAATGTGGATTAGAATACAGACATCATGATGTTACTTCTGCATTTCTGGTAAATTTTGGAAGATCTCTGACTAATCTTAGAAATTATATCAAAGTCTTTCTGGGAACTACAAAACAAACAAAAAAAAAAAAAAAAAAAAAACAATGAAAAACTTCCTGTAGACTAAAAAAAAATGTAAACCTCCACTGCCCTCACACTGGTTGTAAAGATTAACAAAATACCCAGGTAAAGCTGGGTGTGGTGGTGAACGCCTGTAATCCCAGCACTTGGGAGGCTCAGACAGGAGGATCAAGTATTCAAAGCCAGCCTCAGCAATTGAGGCACTTTTGCAACTCAGTGAGACCCTGTCTCTAAGAAAATACAAAAAAGTTCTGGGTATGTGGCTCCAGTGGTTGAATGCTCCTGAGTTCAATCCCTGGTACTAAATATATATATATATATATATATATAAATAAATATATATATAAATATATAATATATATGTACACACACCCATTTCAACATCCAGGAAATTTTAGGTGATACCCCTCTGAACCCTGCAGTCAATAAATCTTCTCCCTGAAAATTTCTTGGGTGTCCAGCTTCATCTGCCCTACATCACTAATGGAGCCTCCACTAGCAAAAGATCCCAGATTATACACAGGAATTCTTGTTTTAACATGATACTGCAGTTCTTTATGGGAATTCAGGAGCACTGGTTTCAAGGTTCCCAGACACTTTAGAGCTGCAACCTTCTTACCCAGCATTCAGAACCCATCAGTCCACAGTGGGTGCAGCACCTTGGTGGTGGTCAGCCCTCATGAAGGTAATACCCCTCTCGACCCTACCAACCAATCAATTTCCAGGTATCTTTTTTTAGTGGTTTGCCCCGTGTTGCAGTAGGCTCCTTCATGTAGCTATATAGTTCTGGGAGTTTTTACAGTGCTCTGCTGGGGTTATTCTTTCCAGGAGGCCTGCACACTGGTGGTTCTGGGGTCTCTGAATGACTATGAAGCAGGAGGCACTTGGCACTGATGCCCATTTACTCCTGCACCTAGAGAACTTACTGTACCATCACCACCTAGTTGTGCCTGGATCTGCTCTTCACTTTTGCCTTCTTACCTGCATTGCCTGAGATCACAGTCCCCTCAGTTCTCCCCATTCATATTTTTCCATACTCTCACAGCCCTGGTGGCCATCTGGTACCATGCCCCTTCTTCTAGAAACCTCACCAGCTTCCCACAGCACCCACTCTGCATTGTCACCCATGTATGTGCTGTGGTAAATGTGTCTTGCTCTGCTGTGGAGCCTTGGTACACTGGGCCCCAGGATTGCCCATGGGGTCATGTGTACATGGGGAGGGAATGTCCCCCTGTTGTGGAGCCTTGGTACACTGGGCTCCTGTGTCGCCCAAAGGTGTGAGGTGTGGAGAGCATCTCCCATATGCTGTGCAGCCTTGGAACACTTGGCTCCATTGTCACCCAGGTGCAAGCCACAGGGTAGGCCTTTCCCCCTGTCCTGTGGAGCCATGGTACACTCTTTCGATACCTTGAGTACCATGCCAGGAGGAGAGAGGGTGGCCTCCAGCAGAGCACCTGGTTTCTGATCTGCTGTAAGTGTGTGATTTTAGTGACCTTCATTGACCTATCCTCTGCTCCACCCTAGAAAAGATTCTACAGAGAACCTGCCTTTATTATGATTCCTGGAACAGGAAGCCAGGAAGAACTGTGTTTGTCATCATAGGATGGCTGTGAATTTTTGATTTAAGATTTTAGTTTGCAGTCTGACTTAACCACATATTACATTAAGCCAAACATCAGATTCCACAAGTGGGAAAGGGGGTTAGAGACAGAATGATATTTTTTTCTCTTAGTAAGTTTTTATTTGGGTAGTGCTTTTTCAGAGTTTTACATTAAGGCCTTTTTTTAAATTTTTTTTTTTTTTTTTTTCTTTGACTTGAATAATTACCTTTAAAACATATTGCTTGGTTTTGTAAGTGCTTGAAATAAGCACATAAATTGTAAAATGGCTCCTGAATTTGCCAATACCTAGAGTGGAATGAAATAGCCTTTGACAAGGGTCAGCTGATGCTCTAGTTCACGTGCTACTAAAGCCTTTGATCAGGTCTACTTGATACAGTAAATGCTGTGGAAAGAGTGGTTTGTGCTTTGGCTAAGGAATTCACTGACCTGTCCCTAAGTATTCAAAGCATTCTGAGCAAAACCTCACCAACAACCTATTCAAGTGTCATAAATCTTGTGTGTTCATTGATCAGTGTGCTTGCATACATGTTTTCAAATATTTAAAGTTGCAAACATGCTAAAGATAGGGATGATTGTCCCTGCTATCTCTGTTACTGAAGCCAGATTTAAAGCTAGGCATGAGTGTAGATAGACAAATTGGGTCTAACATCGAGTTTCATAAAGAACATGGAGTCCATAAGGAAAATGGAGTCAGTCTGAGTCCTGGAAAGACATAGAACAACTCTAAGGGAGATAAGATGGTTAATGTTCCCAAGTTTAGGGCCCATCTTATGGAATGTTAATGAAACAGCTCCCAGCAAAGGGAGATGCTAATCAACTAGCCTTAAGCCCTTCCTGTGAGTCCCCCACCCACCATAGGTCCCTCCAGTGTCACATCTTTTGACATTCCTGTCCCAGGCCAGACAGAGATAGAAAACATAAAAAGAACAAAAAAAGATTTCAGATATAAAAGGGAGAAGACCTCCTCCCTTTGGATTCCTGGTTTCCTGGGTCCCCTTCTCCTTCTGGGGACAGTCTTTTAGCTGTCCTTTCAATAAAGCCTTTCACTTTCTACTCTATGCTTGCCTCGGAGTGCTTCTTTGGCGTTATTCTTCAGCATTTGGGGAGCAAGAACTCCTTACAGGTAAAAAGCGGTTTCATTACCAGCCATTTGGTGTGTCTCTCATAGTGTTCATTTGGAAAGAAAGGTAAAAAGACAGTGCTGTGGCACTTCTGCTTTTAATGAATACAGCTTAAGGTATCCAGTAGCACTTCGTCTTTTTAAAAAATATTTATTTATTTACTTTAGTTGTACTAAATGCAATGCATTTGGATTGAATCCGGGCCGCGCACGTGAGAGGCGAGAGCTCTGCCGCTGAGCCACAACCCCAGCCCTACCACTTAGTCTTTAAAATAGTTTTAAGCCGGGCGCGTTGGCACACGCCTGTAATCCCAGCAGTTTGGGAGGCTGAGGCAGGAGGATCGAAAGTTCAAAGCCAGCCTCAACAATGGCGAGGCACTTAGCAACTCAGTGAGACCCTGTCTCTAATAAAATACTAAAAAGGTCTGGTTATGTGACCCAGTGGTCAAGTGCCCCTGAGTTCAATCCCCGGTACCATTAAAAAAAAAAAAAAAAAAAAAGTTTTAAATTCCCCAGGATTACTGAGATTTATGAGTGAGGAACACATTGCCAATAGGTCTAATGCAGCCTAAAAATTGTCAGAGTTGCTTGTTTTTTTAAGAAGATTGTCAGGAATCCTCCAAGGAAATTATCTGCAATATAATGTCCACCTTGTGCTCCTTGAGAAAGGGGGATGTTGCAAGTCTCATCTTATGCTCCCATGTGAAAACCTGTTGAGCAGTCTGAAAAAAGATTTTGGTCCTTTTAGAAATAAGAACCATTTGCAGTAGAATGGCTATTGAAATAGAGACAACAGAAAATATTAGCCAAATTGTTGTACCCAATTTTCAGGAAAAAAGTCTCACAAGCCACATATCGAATAGGCAATGAAGCCTTTATTCTGGCCAGGGCCACCAACTACACCCAACACAAAGCAGGATAGTAGAAAATGGCGCCTGCTCATAGCAAGGGCAGGGTTTTATAAAGCACAGGGTTAGGTTAATACACCCTCAGACTCTCAGGTGGAAACGGTTTAATCATGGGTCAATGTGCCATCAAGGGTGGGTCAATGGGCCATCTGATGAGACAGTCCAAGTCCACTTTAAGTCACCTTTGCTTATTACAAAATCTTTCTACTTTTTAATGTACAAACACAAAGCTATAAATTTTCTTTCAGAATTGCCTTCTTACTATCTCAAAGATTTTGTATTTTGTGTCTCTCCTCTCATTTGTTTCATTTTAAAAAAAAAAATTTTCCCCTTGATTTTTTATGATGCATTACTCTTTCAAAAGTTATTATGTAAGCCGGGCACAGTGGCGCACGCCTGTAATCCCAGCACTTGGGAGGCTGAGACAGGAGGATCGCGAGTTCAAAGCCAGCCTCAGCCGTGGCGAGGCACTTAGCAACTCACTGAGACCCTGTCTCTAATAAAATACAAAAAAGGGCTGGGGATGTGGCCCAGTGGTTGAGTGCCCCTGAGTTCAATCCCCGGTACAAAAACAAAAAAAGAAAAAAAAGTTATTATGTAATGTTCAGGTTTTATAATGGTTTGTGCTTTTTATCTTGATGTTTTATAATTTATTCCATTATGATATGATCAAATGCACGAATTTTCTCTAATATTTGTATTTGATAAACTTGCTTAGAGCATTGAAATATGATGTATTTTAGGTAAAATTCCACTGGCCAATGAGAATGAATTGAATTTGGTTGTCAATGCATGAAATATTTGAAGGATGTCTCTTGGGTGATTTGGATTAATAATGCTTTTTAGTTCTTATAAGTCTTTACTTAGTTTATGTCTAGATGACTTATCTCATGGTAAGAGACATGTGTTTAAATCACCCAATTTTGTCATCTCATTGATTAATTATATCCAGAAAGGCTTGTTTTTATGTGTAGTTGCATTGATATTTGGAGTATAAATATTTACAATTATTGTATTTTGGGATGATTTTATAAACCGGTATAAAATTGCCTGGATGATGTTAAAAGTTCTTCCATAAACAAGGGAGTTCAGGTATCAAAATTGAACTCAGGGGCACTTGACCACTGAGTCACATCCCCAGCCCTTTTTTGTATTTTATTTAGAGACAGGGTCTTACTGAGTTGCTAAGTGCCTTGCCATTGCTGAGGCTGGCTTTGAACACCTGCCTCAGCCTCCCAAAGTGCTGGGATTACAGGCATGTGCCACCATGCCCGGCTCTGCAGGCATCATTTTGATATAAATTATTTCCTTCCATTAGTAGTGTTGCTGAATCCTATGAAAGTTCTGCTTTAAATTTCTAATGAACTCCAAAATTTTTTTTAAATGGCTCTACTATTTACATTTCACCTAAAAGTGTATAGAGTTCCTCTTTCTCAAAGCTGGGTGTGGTGGCTCATGACTCTAATCCCAGCACTTGGGAGCTGATGCAGGAGGATCCTGAGTTCAAAGCCAGCTTCAGCAATGGCAAGGCACTTAGGAACTTATTGAGACCTTGTCTTATAATAAAATACACAAAAAGAAACTGGAGATGTGGCCCAGTGGTTGAGCACCCCTGAGTTCAATCCCTGGTACAAAAAAAAAAAAAAAAAAAAAAAAAAAAAAAATCTTTAAAAGAAGAAGAGTTTCTCAGTTTTTTTTTCACAGCATTATCACAATTTGTAATTTATGTTATCTTTTGTAATAGTCTTTCTAAACTGGGTGGTTGATTTCAGTATAGATTTGCATTTCCTTAAGAACTTATGTGTGAGAAGAAGCCTTAATCCTACGTATACTACTAAACACTGCATACAGCTGCTCATATACATACATGACTACGATTACCCTTTCTATAAAACCTAAAAGTCCTGTTAGCACATGAAGAAAGGGCTAAAGACAGGGGTCCTTTGTCTTCCTGATGTAGCTGCACTGGTGTAAAAATTTCCTTTCAGCTTTTTATCATGACCTTCTCTGCTTGATTTTGGGGCAAACAGTTGACCTGACATGTGGAATCTCCCGAGTCAATTCTCCACATAAGACTGTGTAATAGTAGAATGTAGAACATCTACATTAAGCACAAGGCACCCATTTTATTTCCACTTACATATTCCTGGTTAGAAGACTGCCCTCCTTCCTTTATTTTTCCTTTCTGGTGGGGATGAAACACTAGGTCACAGGGCCAACCCCAAATACTTTCTTTCATATCTCAGGCTGTCTTCTCAATATAGTAGATGCCAGGATGTGAGGAGAATTACTAAAAAATTTTCAAATTGTTTTCATTATTAGATATCATACATGTGATATATATTATAAATATATTTTATTGTTTTCATATATATATATATATATAATATCTTTAGATAGTGTTTCAAAATTTTGGTGACTGTGTCTTTCTAAGTTGCCTGAGATCACACCATATATATTATATATATATATATATATATATATATATATATTCCTTTTTCTTTGAGGTAGTGGAAAATAAACTCTGTGGGGCTTAACATTGATCTCTGAGCTAGATCCCCAAAACATTTCATTTTATTTCAAAATAGGGTCTCACTGTTTGCAGAGGCTGACAGGACTTTGGGCTCCTCCTGCCTCAGCCACCCTGCATAACTGTTGTTTGTTTTTGTGTTGATGTTAAAAACTCAGGGCCTCACCCATGCTAGGAAAACCCTCTGTCACTGAAGCATTGCTCAGTCTCAGATGTTACCTTCTGTACCAGATGCAAAGCAAATGCTATCTACCTGAATTAGTTTCCAGCACAGCTCGGAAGCCAAGAATCTCACTTTAAAAATATCTGGGGCCAAGAATCTGTCACTCTAGCCAATGTCAGCTAGTGAATGGGTAATCTGGGTAGCTGCCAGTCATGATGCAGATGGGTAATTGTAGTCCTGCAGAGGCAGAAGGCCACTAAACTGGGACGCTGGGGTGGAACTGTCCAATCAGTGCGCAGATAAGGAGAAGGGCGGGCTTTCGCAATTCAGGGGATTTTCTTTTTTACCAACTCACCTGCTCCTTTTCTGGGCCCAGGATTCTTTACTCCACAGGTCCAGGTGGACTCTGTTCAGCCTGTGTCCCCCGCGATCTCGTGTGCCCAGATTTTGCTAGAGAGGACGCCAGGTCACCAAGGAAGACAAAAATGGTGAGTTTGCCATCAGGGCTGAAGGTACCCAGTCAGCACCTGTTTTGAATCCCCAGCCTGCGGGTGAGCTGCGGAGCATGGTGGAATCCCTGATGGTGCGGCCTTGGTTTCTGTTCTTTGGTTCCCCAGGGTTGGATGAGGGGCTCAGGTCCCTTGTGTCCCCTCCGCTCCCTACTGGTTACCCCAACACACTCTCCCAAATGTGTGGGAAGCAGGGTCATAAATCCACTTTCCCTTTCCCTCCCTTCCAGTTGAGCTCCTTCAAAGGCTGATGTAGATCCTTAAATTATAGTTGCCTCCTGCATTCTAAAATGCTGCCTTCCTCTCCACTTTACAGCATGATCAAATATTTGTACTTCCTACTATGCTTGAAATGCACACAGTTTGTTTACTTTATTTTTTGTTTAGTGAAATATTGGAAAGAATTTTTTTTTTTTAATTTGGGGATCAAATGAATGGGAGCTTTATCAGCGACAACCCCCCCCCCCTTTTATTTAATTTTCAGATCTGGTCTCACTTGTTTTTGAATCTGGTCTCCAATATGTGATCCTTCTGCTTCAAACTCCAAGTCTCTGAAATTACAGGCTTCTGCCACTATCCATGGCAAGAATAACACTTTTCAAAGCATTTGTTTTCTATTTGTGAATATTATTCTTGAGGGGAAAGAATAATCACTTAACACTTTCCTGTGTTTAGTCAAAGTAAGTGCTCTAAAGGGAATTCAGAAGTTGTTTATAGATCCTAGGGATATGGCATCCTGGGCTACATACCCCAGTCCCTACCTTTTTTTTTTACATAAATCATAATTTACAATTAATTATTTATTTAAATGTGTTTTTTTAGTTATACATGAAAACAGAATGCATTTTGACACTGAAAGGAAAGTAAGAACCCAGGAGACACGTGAGCTACAAATGAAAGACAAAGGCCAGGCAGAGATACAAACTAAAATTTATTTGTCAGAGCTGACCCATAAAGGAATATCCCTCCATAGATGTGGGGGCCTTGGGAGGGGCCAACCATGGACTTTGGGGTTTCAGATTTTTATAGAGGAAGCTCAGGGATTAGAGCCCCAGGGTCCTAATATGGGTGATTAATGGTGGGTTTGGAATACCCCTGGCTGGGAACGAATGCAAGGGTGGGAAAGAATGAAGGCAGTTAAATGTGAGGCTAGTATTAGGGAGTGGTGAGCCTTTCTCAGAAAGGCCCTTGGCACCAAATACACTTGTAGACAAATGGAACAGAATCGAAGACACAAAGACAAAACCAAAAGGTTATCTCATATTAGACCAGAGTTCCAAAAACAATTAATGGAGAAAAAATAGCCTATTTAACAAAAAGTGTTACCGGGGAGAAACCACTGGAATTTATATCTAGCAAAACGAAAATTGGGAAAACTGAGAAATTGGAAATTTATATCTAGCAAAATGAAATTAAAACTTTATCTCTCACCCTGCACAAAAATGAACTCAGAGTGGATCAGAGGCTTAGACAATAGAACAGAAAACCTGCACCTAATAAAAGAAAAAAATAGGCCCAAACCTTCACACATCAGCCTAGGATCTGACTTCCTTAACTAGACTGCTAAAGCATAAGAAGAAAAATCAAGAATCACTAAAAAAATATGGATTCAATTTAAAAAGCTTCTTCTCCACTAAACTCGGTGGTGCATGCCTGTAATCACACCACTTGGGAGGATGATGCAAGAGGATCTTGAATTCAAAGCCAGCCTCAGCAATGCGAGGCCCTTAGAAACTCAGTGAGACCCTGTCTCTAAATAAGATACAAAAAAGGGCTGGGTGGCTCATTTTTCTGATTGTACATGTGGATTCACACCCCTGCCTCAGCTTCTCAAGGTGTTGGGATTAAAAGCATTGAAAATCCCAAGTATGGAAAATAGTTCATTTTGATCCAAATATTAAGGATTATAACCAGGTACATGGATTCAACTTACCCTAAATGATGTATGGTCCCACCCTGGAAAGGATTACATTATTTTCTAAATATATATATAAGGGATTGAACCTAGGGACACTTAAACACTGAGATACATTTCCAGCATTTTTTAAATTTTATTTTGAGATGTAATCTCACTAAGTTATTTACAGCCTCACTAAGATGGTGAGGCTGGTTTTGAATTAAGTAATCCTCCTGCCTTGGACTCTGAACTTGCTGAAATTAGAGTTGTGCAAAACTGTGCCTGGACTACATAAACTTTTATTAAAGAATACTGTGTATCACTAGAGTAACCAATTCCATTGGTAGGATCTCAGATTGGTGGGCCACAGCAAAAGTAGAAAATAAAAATTTCCTCTCTAGGTCTGTTGTTATTACAGTTGTATTTTGGGAAGATGGTGGAGACCAGTGGTCTGGTAAGATTAGTGATGCATTCTAAGAAATTTATTAGTTTGAAATTTGTGGTCTGATACAGATATTAAGATAATTGGCTATTAAAGGATTTCACATAGCCCAAGATGATTTTTGCTGCCCACACAGAACCCTGTATTTCAACACTCATGGTGGTCTAGTTATCCAGAGTCAAGTGGTCTCAAGGTTTTTTTGATGTACAAGAACTTCATAGAGAACTTCAATTCACACCTGTAAAAATCCTGATCTTCTCTTGTTATTTTTCTTAGGTATAGACATCATGTCAGTACTTCTTGGGTAGAGGTTCCCTTTGGACACCTCTAAAAGTCCCATGTCCTCAGACACTCTGTTTTTCTGAGAATGCCACAAGGTGCCCCACAGCCTTACTATGCCTGGCAGAATGCAAGAAATTTTAGGCCCTGTGTCAGCTCCTCTTAGAGGACAGCTGATGGTGTGGGATGCAGCTGCTCAGAGGAGTAGGTGCAGAACTTGGGGGTAAAGCATCTCCTGGAAAAAGCCTTATCTAGACAGCTACTTCTTGGTTCTTTTTTTCCCCAAGCCCTTTATCAATTCCTTGGAGACAGGTAAACAGTCAGTCTGTAGAAGCTGATGCTGAGGGTCCATGTCAGAAGTGATTCCTGACTCCTGCATTCTCTCACAGTTGTGACAGCAAAAACTCTTGTAGAGCATAAGAACCATCCACCCTAGTGCAGTGCTGTGCAAACCTCAAAAGTCTCATAAACTTGAGAAATAGTCCAGGTCTTCTGATAGGGTGATCCTAGAGAATTTTAGTGAGCATGACCAGGTGTGAGGATGTCCCAGCTGGCAGAGACCTTATCTGCCCCTTGGGCCTGATAGGTTTGCTCCCTCAGCACCAGGTATTTCTGTTTATCACTGTAAAGTGATCTGCTCACTTATTTGAGGCCCAAGTTTCTTTGTTCAGAACCAAATATGGTGGAATATTATGAAAGAATAAAGAAAGAAGAGATTTTTTAAAGTCTACTTCATTTCCAATTTTAAATATCCTAATTTACAGCAAGGTGCAGTGGTGCACACATGTCATCCTTGCTGCTTCAGAGGCTGAGACAGGAGGATTTCAAATTTGAGGAAAGTTTTACAGATTTAGTGAGATTCTATGCAACTTGGAGAGACTCTGACTTAAAGTAAAATACAGAAGCCTGGGGATGTGGCTCAGTGATAAAGTGCCCCTGTGTTCAATCCCTGGTGTCAAAAAAAATTTGATTCATCATTGGGTCAACACTTTGGGAGCTGAACTGTTAGCTTATGAAATTTGGGAGTTACATAAATTTTCTGTCTACGCTCACTGTGATCTATTCAACATTTTCGCTGGTCTTAGATATGGTCTACCATTTTCATTTTTAGAAGTGTTTTTCTTAAGTTCACTAAGAAGCACAGCTCACCTGGCCATGGAATTCAGAGAATTTACTAAAATGCCCAGTGTTTTTTCAGAGAATGTCAATCATGAAGAAGTACAGTCTCCTTAAATTCCTTGGTAAAAAAGTGTATTGTCTTTCAGTTGATTTCATTGTATTTTATGCCTCTCATTTTGTACCATTTCTTCATAATAGTTTTTTTTTTTTTGTTCCATTAGGTGTATATTAGTTCAGATTGTGTGTGTGTGTGTGTGTGTGTGTGTGTGTGTGTGGCCTGCTCCAGATTGAACCCAGGGACTCATGCATGCTTGGCAAATAATCTACTATCGACCTACTTGCCAGCCCAAGAAAATTAGTTTTATAGACTCTTATTTATTTCTTTATTTATGCATTGAGTCCTGGGGATTCAAGCCATGGACTTGTTCATGTTTTGTATTATTTAAAAACAAAACAAAACAAACAAAGAAATAAATAAAAAATTTTCAAGTTTGTGGAAGCATAACAAAGATAGCTGGGTTTTTTACTAGGGATTAAGCCAAGAGGCACTTGACCATTGAACACATCCCTAGAATTTTTTATTTAAATTTTTTAAAATTTATTTTTAATTGTCTTTTAGTTGTAGAAGGACAGAACACCTTAATTTTGTTGATTTTGTGTGTGTGTGTGTGTGTGTGTGTGTGTATCTAAGCATCAAGCCTAGTGCCTCATACATGCTATGTAAGTTATCTGCCATTGAGTGACAGCCCCAGTACCCCCAATTTTTATTTTTGATTAACACCAAGTCTCACTAAATTTTTGAAGGTTTGGCTACGTTGCTCAGACTGGCCTCAATCTTGTCATCTTTCAGCTCTGACCTCCCTAGTTGGTAAAATTTTAAGTGCATACCACCAAACCACAGTTATAATGACTTTTCAAGATAAATTGCCCATTTCTGTCAAAAAGAAAAAAGTTTTGGGAATCATTTTTTTTTTTTATTTTCTCCATAGTTTTGAAATTTGTATATATAACTCTTGTTCTTTCATTCATTCTTGTGTTATTATGGAAATGGTCTTTAGTATGTAACATTGTTTTTTGTGTATATATTTGTGAATCTTAAATGGTCTGGTAGTTTATTTGATTCTTTATTAAGTTACGTTTACTTTTCAGAGAAATTGTAGGCTTATATAGTATATTACGGTTCTCTAGAGAAAGAGAATCAACAGGAAGAATGATTACAGAAAGGGGATTTATTAGATTGCCTTACATGACCAGAAGCTGGGTAGTCCAAATGGCCATCTGCAACCTGGAGAGCTTGAGGAGTAATAGCTGTGCAGTCCAAGATATTGAAGCCTCAGGACAAGAGGAATCAGTGGTGGAGAATCCCTGGCACAGTCTTCTTTGAAAGAGCAATGAAGGGAAAGTCTGATATCCTCAGAGAGCATTGGAAAACCCATTGGAAAGAAACCAGTTTGCATCTGCTGCTGCTGCCTGGTTCTTCCAACATTTATTCCATCTAAGCCACCATCTAATTGTATGATGTTGCCCATGCCTTCTTTCACATACCACTCTGCATTTAAGGGTGCTGTATCCATCTAGGCTGGAGAGCTCATTATCTGTGTGATATTTTTTGTGTACTTACATTGTAGTTATGTTGTAGTTTTATATTGAAACGTGCAACTTTTTTGCTTCTATCATTGGGCACTTCTGGATATGGCTGCTGTAGTCACTACTGTGAGGTTTTCTTTGCACATAATTTTTATGTCATTTGAGAAGACACCTGGGATTGTGAGGAGTTAATTGTAGAGTGCACCATGTTTACTTTTTAGGAGGATGACTATTTTATAGAGAGGCTGTTCTCTTTTCCATTCAAGTGAGAAAGGAAAGAATTCTTGTTCATTTATGTTTTCACTATCTTTGGGTACGGTCAGTGTTTGACATTTTGTCATTCCTGTGGGTATATTGTTGTACCTCATTGTTTAGTTTTCAGTTACCTAATGATGTGATCATAAACATCTTCTCACACAGGTTATTTGCTTTCTATATTTATTTGATGATGTTTTTTCAGATGTTCTCCCCACTTTTAGGTTGGTTTTTTGCTTTCTTATCGAGTTTTTTTTTTTTTTTCATGTATGTTGAATACCAGTCCAGTGTTATTATGTGTTGTGAAAATATTTTGTCCAGTTCTCCAATTTCTCTTCTCATTCTCATAAGTGTATGTTCTGAAGACTGGAAACATCATTACAATAAAGGTCTGATTGCCAGTTTTTCATTCACAGATCATGTTTTTCATGTTGCATATGATGCCATCATGCAAAACCCAGATTTTTCTCTAAGGACTTCTTTGTTATTTTTGTGAAGTTCTAAATTTTGAATTTAGTTTTAGGATTTATAGGCAATTTTTTGGTGCTATGTAGTGAACCCAGTCTACTAAGTACCAGGCAGGAGCTGTGCTAGAGATGGAGCCCAAGCCCTGTGTCCTATTGTAAATTGAGTCTCCACTGGCAGTTGACTTGATGAAATTTGTAAAGTGAGTATATTTTATTTCTTTGCATGTTAATGTCCAGATGACTTGGCAATATTTTCCAAGACAGTATATTTTCCACTGACTTTTTCTTTGCATGTTTGTCAAAGATCAGTAGAAGACATTTATACTGTGTCAAAATACCACACTTGATGATTGTAGCTCCTTAGTAGTTCTTAACCTCAGGTAGTGTTCATCTGTGAATTTTGCTTTTATTACTTTGTTAATTGTTCTGGTATTTTTATGACTGAAAATGTAACTTTTAAGATATTTTATTGAGATTTTATTGAATCCATAACTGAAATTTATCTTCCCAAATATGAACGTGAAATATCTCTACATATTTGCCCTGTTTTTTGTAATCTCCATTTTTTTTTTTTTTTTTTTTTTTTTTTTTTGGTACCGGGGATTGAACTCAGGGGCACTTGACCACTGGGCCACATCCCCAGCCCTTTTTTTGTATTTTATTAGAAGCAGGGTCTCACTGAGTTACTAAGTGCCTCGCCATTGCTGAGGCTGGCTTTGAACTCGCGATCCTCCTGCCTCAGCTTCCCAAAGTGCTGGGATTACAGGCGTCTTTGTACTTTTTTGTTTTGTTTTTGTTTTTGAAAAGTGAATGAAAATGTGTTTTTTCCCCTTTCTCCTATGCTGCTGTTCCTGTTTGTTGAAGGCTTCATGTATTTGCCTAGAGACTATGTATTATGTGCTATGTTTAATAAATTAGTTTGCATTCAGCTCATTTGACAGATATTCTTGAATGGCACTGTTGTGAGATAGAATCAAAACTTTAGCAGTTTAAGAGCTGAGAGGCTATGGTTTTGCACAGTGAAATTTGCATACTGACATTTCACCATGGAGGCTTACAGCAGCAGCAGGTAGCTGTAACACAGTAACAGAACCAGCAAACAAAATAGCAGGGAAAAAACAATCCTGTCTTTAGGTTTAGACTAGGAAAATCCATAATCTGTATGTGCTGAATCCTTAGACTATTGAGAAGCTTGTGCCCATATAAGAAATGCAAAATTCACCCTCCAGTATCTTGCCCCAACTTTCTTGCATTGATGTCCTTAAAACCTGTTTGTGTATAAAAGTAAAAGCCCTGCTATGCTCAGGGCTCAGGCTTTGGGAATTATTTACCTGGGCTGTGGTGCCACTAATAAACTCTTGCTTCCAGATCTCATTGTCCCTTGGCCTCATTTCCCCCTACACCACAAATTAGGAAAGAGTAGTAGAAACAGAAAAAAGCTCAGTCTTCTGGTTTATGTGGGTAGTTTTTCTGGGGCCTCTGCTTTTAACACACAGTGGTGCTATTTAACACTCTGTCTTGCCTTTACTCTGCAAAACCCAGTCTGTGGAGCAACGAATGTTGAGAGTGTAGGTCTTGTTTCTCTCTGAAAAGTTTCTGTCTGGTCGATGTGGGCTTTCTTTCTTCCTCAAAAACCTGGGTGGTTTTCTTTTTGGAGAGCATACTGTAAAGTGAACCCCTTGGTGATTAACCACTTAGCCAAATCCCCAGCACCCACGCCACCTTTAGTTTTATTTTTATTTTTGTTAATTTTGATTAACCTAAGGAAATTGCTGAGGGTGGCATTGAACTTGCAATCCTCCTTCCTCAGCTTTTTTTTTTTTTTTTTTTTTTTTTTTTTTTTTTTTTTTGGCACCAGAGATTGAACTCAGGTACTCCACCACTGGGCCACATCCCCAGAGCTTTTGTAGTTTTATTAGTGACAAGGTCTCACTCTGTTGCAAAGTGCCTTGTGTTTGCTGAGGCTGGCTTTGAACTCGTGATTCTCTTGCCTCAGCCTCTTAAGTGCTGGGATTACAGGCGTGCACCACCATGCCCGGCTCTGCCTCAGCTTTCTGAACTGGGGTGTTTTTGAAACTTGATTTCTACAAGAAATTCTCCCTGAAGCTTTTTTTAAATAAGATTTTAGGTGATGGTTGAGTGGGTAAAAAATAATTTGCTGTTCTAGCAAGAGGCAGCCTCTTTGTTTACTTAAATCTTTTTTTTAATATTTATTTATTTATTTGTTTTAGTTGTGTACAATGCCTTTATTTTTTTACATGGTGCTGAAGAATCAAATCTGAGCCATGCATATGCTAGGCAAGTGCTCTACCACTGAGCCACAATGCAAACCCTACTTAAAGCCTTTAAAGAAATTTCTGCCAATTTTTTATAATAATCTTTTCTGATTTAAAGAACTGAGAGGTTGTTTTAGATGTTACCATATCCCCATGATTATTTTAATATAGAGTGCAGAAACTTGGATAAGGTCTGCTGTGTGCACTTAGGAGCCAGTGACCAGGGTCTCAGAATGAGATATCAGGCCGTTGTCCTGCAGAAGAGAGGGGCTTCCTGAAGGAAAAGTGAAGGTCACACCATGCTTGCTGCTCTCCACTGTTCTTCATGACTTCTTCATGTAGATATTATGAACATTTCAAGGATTTTTGGAGTGATGACTATCTTGTTCTGATGGTTGTGCTTGTGTTTATAATTTACTCTGGAGAGCATGTGTGTGAAGCAGCTCATTCTCCCTGGGGACATTGTCATCTTGGATGTAAATGAGTTTCCTTCTTCAAAGATCAACTGACTACATTTGGGTAAGATTATTTTGGGGCTCTATTCTCTTCCATTTTATGGCATTACCATGATGTTTCCAGGCTTTTTCTGTTCTGTTCTGTATTATTATGGTACTGTGATGGTTCCAGACTTTTTGTGGTATCATTTTGGTAAGAGTGATTTTCTTTTTCTTTAGTGCTTATCTTTTGTATAAAATTGTTTAGCTTATTCTATAAAACTAAATTTCCACTGGTGCATTTGGTGTATGCCTGTAATCCCAACAGCTATGTAGACTGAGGTAGGAAGATCATAATTTTAAATGATAACCTAAGCCACTTTCCAGACCCTGAGCAAGTAAGTGAGTATTGTCTCAATCAAATTTGCAGGAGATGTGGCACCATACTTAAGTGCCCTTGGTTCAATACTGGCTTTTTTTTTTTTTTTTTTTTTTTTTTTTTTTTTTTTTGCCATACCATAAATAAGTAAACTAAATCTCTTGTAAGATTCTTAAAATTATTTTAGTTTTTCACATTAAAATGTATAATAAATGGACATTTGTCTACAGAATAGAGGGTTTTACTGCCTTTTGTCACCTAGATTTTAGTTTGCATGGACCATCATTGTGATCTGTCTCCAGGACCCTTGCTGTCACTCATCTTTCCATGCTGTGAAGGCCAGCCCACTAAAGGCTTTTTCATTGTCTCTTGCTAACTTGTTCTGATACTGTGTGGCTCAGGAAGTCACATTTTTAATCCTTGAGTATGGTTCTGTGTCAGTGGCAGGAGCATATTGTGGCAGGTGATCTTTTTGGCTGTTCTCATCACTATGCAGACATAACATGTTTACAAATGTACATGGAACGCCCTATTCACAACCAAACTGTGTTGGATACGTGAGGATTCTGCGCTGAAAAACAGCTGCTTTGTCACACCATGGAAATGCTTCTGCCTTAGTTTTGTTTACATCACCATCTTTACAGGCATGAGAAAATTCTTTCACAACAGACATTGTACCTGTGGCCCATTCTTGATTAAGATGTTCTTGATCAGAAAATGGCTATGTGGCACGTGACTGTACCTTAATAGTAAACTGACTGCTGTTCTTAAGAGTTTGACCATTGTTGGATATTTATTGTTGTTATAATGTTTAGAAAAATAGTGTCTGGTGTTTATTAAGAAGATTGTTTTGAGACTTAGAAAATTTTGTAAGGTTGTTGTTTTGACAATGTGGTATCTTTGGGTCAGTAAGTTATTTCTAACATACATGTCACCTATCCACTTACCCCATTGACAGTGATGAGAAATTATCAAATTGTTGTGTTTATTAATCATTATGCTTGTTTACTAGTTGACTAAATTTCTTCTGAATTAAACCAACTGCAAACTTGTAGTTGTTCTCTTGGTATAATCACACAGGAAAAGCTCAATCCCCAGTTAACTCATTGTGACAACCTTCATATAGGTTGTCTATAAGGAAGCTTCAAAGTGAGCCCATGCCCAGAGTGTGTGAGTAGGGGCTGATTCTAAACACTTCTTTATGATGGAACAATATAATTTCAGAAGAAAAAAAGAGATTAGTATATACCATGTTGTGGAGGCACAGTGAGCCACTGTGGTTGGTAGACTCTGTCTCAAATTTTGGGTTTCCTGATTCTAGCAAATTCTGACTCAGTCAGCTTTCTTTACTAAGAGTAAATAATATTGGGTGTGCTAATATAAGTCCTCAATTACACAGGACTTTGTTAGGACGTGTAATAGAGATGCAACCAACAGAGAAATTAGGAGTGAAATGGAAGTGTGTCTTACTTCCTGTGAACTCACCAAAGTAAAGTTTTAAAAAACTATACTGTTTGCCTGAGAGTGGCCAAATACTAGTGTTGTAATGGCAGTGAGGAATTAAGTGTGCAGTAAGGATTTCATGTAACAATTCAAAGAATTAATCTGAAGGCTATACAATCATGTGAACATCATGCATGTTGAGTATAGATTTCTCATGCTATCCATCCCTCCTGGCCTCCTCTATACATTTGTGAGATATTATAGAACTCAGTGACCTTGGAGGACGTGGCTGTGAACTTCACCCAGGAAGAGTGGGCTTTGCTGGACCCTTCACAGAAGAACCTTTACAGAGATGTTATGCAGGAAGTTCTCACAAATCTGGCTTTTATAGGTAATAATGAAGTTTCTTTACTTAATCAAATTAAGACCTCATATTTATTTTGGTCACTTATGTACAATGTGAAAAAAAGATTCAGTTGGTGAATTATTGTAGCATAAAGGGCACCTAGGATTTGGCAAAGCATTTCTAGCAATAAAAATTCATACTGATTGTTATGGTTTGGCATTTTAGGATATAAATGGGATGACAAGAACATTGAAGATCGGATCAAAAAATCTGGTGGCAATCTGAGGTAATTGTACTCACAATAGAAATATTTGAGGAAATTTCAAAATGTCATATAGATTTAAAAAAAAAACAGAAGAAATATGCATAACTTGAAATGTACTCATTCTTAAATTTTTTTCCAGAAATATATAGTTAACTATAACAGATATTCTTTCTTTTCAAAGTACTTGACATGCATAAATATTATAAAATTGCATATATGAATATCACTATTTGGATAATAGCCAGAGGGCAGCTGAGTTTCTTATACATGTTTTATTTCAATCTCTTTCTTTTCAGGCAATTTGAATAAGTCAAAAACCTAGACTTTGCTAAAGTTTGTAGTAATGTAAGCCTATCCTATCCTTTGCCTGACGTTGGTAAAAATGTAAGTCTAGGACCTATAAATAAATATAACTCCATGAATGAATCAAGTATTGATTATACGCTAGTCATTCTTTAGAGAAGACATATGGTAATTTTAAAGGCAAAGAAAAGTGTGTGGGGTAATGTACAATGATACTCCAATTCTCAACTGGACAAAGAAATGTTTTTATAAGTCAATCCTTGTGGCTGCATTGTATGTGCAAAAGACTTCATATGTATTTAATTCTTCCATAGGCTTATCACATCTCACTCTGGACACAAATGCCACATGCATGAGGAATGGGAAGAGAAGCCATGTGAATTTGAACAATACCGGAAATCTCTGGTTTCTCTCAAAAGTGTTCACACGCAAACATTTGTCCAAACTGGAGATGGACCTTATAAAACTACAGTATGTGGGAAAGTTCTCAGTTGTCCCAATTCAATTCAAAGTTATAAAGAACCTCATAGAGAGTGTCAGCATAATGACAGTAAAAAATGTGGTAAAGCCTTTTTTTCTCTGCCAGGTGTTCAAGGACACATGATAACACAAAGTGGAGGTAAATATTTTAAATGTGAGATATTTGGAAAAACCTTTCAGTTCCCCTCTATATTTAAAAGACATGAAAGAACTCATTCTGGAGAGAAACTATATGAATGTAAGCAAGGTGATCAAACCTTTATTTCACTCACAAGTCTTCAAAGTCACATGATCTCACACACAAAGAATAAATGTTTTAAATATAATGTATGTGGAAATGACTTTGGTTATCCCACTTTATTTAGAATACATCAGAGAACGCATGGTGGAGAGCAAACCCATGAATGTAAGCAGTGTGGCCAAGCTTTTGCAAAGTCCTTTATCCTTTGCTTACATGAACAAAGCCATACTGGACAGAAGTCCTATGAATGTAAACAATGTGAAAAAGCCTTTGATACATCCAGTCAGCTTTATAGGCATAGAAGAACTCATACAAGTAAAAAGGCCTATAAATGTAAACAATGTGGAGCGTTCTTTGCTGGATCAAGACACCTTCAGATACATGTAAGAACACATACTGGAGAGAAGCCCTATGTATGTAAGCAGAGTGGTGAAGCCTTTTCTACTTCACATCAACTTAACATACATGGCAGAACCCATACAGGAGAGAAGCCCTATGAATGTAATCAATGTGGAAAAGCTTTTGCTAGATCCAGTCATCTACAGATTCATAAAAGAACTCACAGTGGAGAGAAGCCATATGAGTGTCAACAATGTGGAAAAGCTTTTTCTACATCCAGTTACCTACAGCTACATGGAAGAACTCATACTGGAGAGAAGCCCTTTGAATGTAATCAATGTGGAAAAGCTTTTGCTAGATCCAGTGACCTACACATACATGGCAGAACACATACTGGAGAGAAGCCTTATGAATGTAAGCAATGTGGAAAAGCCTTTTCTACATTCAGGCAGCTAAAGATTCACGGAATAACTCACAGTGGAGAGAAGCCCTATGAATGTCAACAATGTGGAAAAACCTTTGCTACATCCAGTTACCTACAGAAACATGGAAGAACTCACAGTGGACAGAAGCCCTATGAGTGTCAACAATGTGGAAAAGCCTTTGCTACATCTAGTTTGCTACATATACATGGAAGAACTCATACTGGAGAGAAGCCGTATGAATGTCTACAATGTGGAAAAGCTTTTGCTACATCCAGTAAGCTACAGATTCATGGAAGAACTCACAGTGGAGAGAAGCCCTATGAATGTAATCAATGTGGAAAAGCTTTTGCTACATCCAGTCATCTACAGATTCATAAAAGAACTCACAGTGGAGAGAAGCCATATGAGTGTCAACAATGTGGAAAAGCTTTTTCTACATCCAGTTACCTACAGCTACATGGAAGAACTCATACTGGAGAGAAGCCCTTTGAATGTAATCAAATGTGGAAAAGCTTTTGCTAGATCCAGTGACCTTCACATACATGGCAGAACACATACTGGAGAGAAGCCTTATGAATGTAAGCAATGTGGAAAAGCCTTTTCTACATTCAGGCAGCTAAAGATTCATGGAAGAACTCACAGTGGAGAGAAGCCCTATGAATGTCAACAATGTGGAAAAACCTTTGCTACATCCAGTTACCTACAGAAACATGGAAGAACTCACAGTGGACAGAAGCCCTATGAGTGTCAACAATGTGGAAAAGCCTTTGCTACATCTAGTTTGCTACAGATACATGGAAGAACTCATACTGGAGAGAAGCCGTATGAATGTCTACAATGTGGAAAAGCTACATTGCTACATCCAGTAAGCTACAGATTCATGGCCTTATGAATGTAAGCAGTGTGGAAAAGCCTTTGCTAAGAAGAACTCACAGTGGAGAGAAGCCCTATGAATGTAATCAATGTGGAAAAGCTTTTGCTACATCCAGTCATCTACAGATTCATAAAAGAACTCACAGTGGAGAGAAGCCCTATGAATGTAAACAATGTGGAAAAGCTTTTGCTAGATCCAGTGATCTACACATACATGAAAGAACACATACTGGAGAGAAGCCCTATGAATGTAAGCAATGTGGAAAAGCCTTTGCTACCTTATGAATGTAATCCAGCAACTAAAGATCTTGGCAGAACTCACATGGCAGAACTCAGCAGTGTGGAGAGAAGCCTTATGAATGTAAGCACAATGTGGAAAAGCCTTTCTACATCCAGTCATCTACAGCTCATGGAAGATCTCAACTGGAGAGAAGCCCTATGAATAATCAATGTGGAAAAGCTTTTCCTAGATCCCGTGACCTTCACATACACTCATACATGGACCCAGTTACCTAGATTCATGGAGAGAAGCCTTATGAATGTAAGCAGTGTGGAAAAGCCTTTGCTACATCCAGGCAGCTACAGATTCATCGAAAGAACTCACAGTGGAGAGAAGCCCTATGAATGTCAACAATGTGGAAAAGCTTTTCTACATCCAGTCAGCTAAAGATACATGGAAGAACCATACTGGAGAGAAGCCCTATGTATGTTAACAATATGGAAAACTTTCTAATAGTTTCTTCAACTACATGAAACATGAACAATCTCATACAGGAGAGAAGCCCTATGAATGTAAACAATGTGGTAAAGAATTTGCTACATCCAGCGAACTTCACAGACATGGAAGAATCATACTGGAGAGAAGCCCTATAAATGTCAACAATGAGGAAAAGCCTACACTAGATCCTGTAAACTTCAGATACACGAGGAACTCATAGTGGAGAGAAGCCCTATGAATATAAACATTGTGGTAAAGCCTTTTCTATATCCAGCAACCTTCACAGACATTAAAGAATGCATACTGGAGAGAAGCCATCTGAAGGTAAGCAGTCTGGCAATGCCTTCAATCAGTTATCTCACCTTCACTCACATGAAGAAACTCATATTGGAGAGAAGCCCTATGAATGTAAGCAGTGTGGAAAAGGCTTTGCTACATTT
>CM046667.1:2471009-2512981 GCA_025594165.1 Tamias sibiricus | reverse complement strand
TACAGCTGGGTGGTCTGCTGTCATGCTGAGCTAGAGCCCTACAGGCTTGGCCATGTCCTTAACAAGATGCGGAGGTTTGCCATCCAGTCAAGCCTTCCCAAAAGGTGACTGTCCTGTCCATGTCCTATCCCCCTGGCCACTTGCTGGCTCTGGGTGTGGTCCACCTGAAGTGCTAGGGTGGTAGCCAATGATGGGGTAAGTTTTTTTCCCAGAGAGGAAAAAACAACCTAAACAGGCACACTCTTGAGTGAGATGGACACCCTAATTTTCGAAATACAAGATGGGACATGCCATTCTTTGAAATATAAAAATGGAGAAGCCCCATTTGAAAAAAAAAAGGGGGGGAGTGTTGGGACTTCTCTGAGACTCTGTCTGACAAGGGAATGGGCTCTGGTTGCTTACCACACCCTGTGGAGGACCCAGGGCTAAGCAGGGGGGTATGGCTATGACATATTTGTGATAGTCGGAACCACCCTGCTGGTCAGGATATGGTTATTTTAGGCCTATATAAGTACATTTCACTTTTTTAATAAATGAGTTTTTGGCATTGCTTTCTACCCAAAACTCCCCGGGTGTGACGAGGTGTCCGTCAATCAGGTGGGGTAGAGACACTCGGGCGACTTTTTTGCCCGTTAAAGCCTATCTTTGCCAGGTAAGCTACTTTAACTCTTTCTGCTGGCAGAGGAAGCCCCCTTTTAGGGCCCAAAAAGTGGGGTAGCTTTAGACCTCGGCCTCATTAATAAGTAAAGCAGCAGTGGCGACAGGGTGTGATAGGATGCTTTCATATCCCATGGAGAAATATGATGGCGTGTTATCTTACATTGTGTGGACATAACCAGCTTTTGGGTATACTGGACTGTGTTTTTGGGTTCCCGCATTAGGCAAACCAATACTCAAACACAGAATAACTGAATCTAATTCTAATTGACATTAAACTAGGATTTTCATCTCATTAATAAAATATATTTTCTTCATGCCTGAATGTGGTGGTGATGCCTGTAATCCCAACCACTTTTGAGTCTGAGGCAGGAGGATCAAGAATGCAAAGCCAGGCCTTAGAAAAGGAGGGGTGCTAAGGGAACTCAGTGAGATCTAGTCACTAAATAAAATACAAAATGGGGTGGGGAATATGGATCAATTTTGTTGAGTGCCCCTGAAGTTCAATCCCTGGCATCCCCCCACCTGGATCAAAAAAAGCCACTGTTCCTTTTTTTTTTTTTTTTTTTTTTTTTTTTTTGGTACTGGGGAGTTGAAACCAGGGCATTCAACTCCTGGGCCATATCCCCAGCCCTTTTTATGTATTTTATTAGAGACAGGGTCTCACTGAGTTGCTAAGTGCCTCGCCACTGCTGAGGCATGGCTTTGAACTCGCGATCCTCCTGCCCTCAGCCTCCCAAGTGCTGGGATTACAGGCGGTGCGCCACCGCGCCCGGCTCCAACTGTTCCTTTTGACGGGCAGATTCACCGCCTCTGGAATAAGAGTCGTTCTGCTGCACCTTTGCTAGTAAACAATATATATATATATATATATATATATATATTTTTCATCTCCAAGCTGTGCCTTGTTTGTTGGATTGGCATTGAGAAAGATGATGGTGCATTCAGCAACACCTTATTATAATGTTTCCAGGTCTCACAGCTGTTATGTTTCAATAAATTTTTTGTTTTTAAATATTTTGTCTATTGTTAGAAGAGGAACTAAAGTAAAGCTTACTCATGCTGTTAGCAAAGTGTAGGTTTTATATCCTTGGATTTTCAAACTCTTTAATACATTTGCATTCAAGCAATGACTCCTGTACCTAGCATAGTGAATTGGACCTTGTTTGCATTCTGATGATGTCTATCTTTGGACGGAATTTTTCAAGTCAATTCACATTTAATGTTTTTGTTGGTATTGGTAGATTTATGTCTTCCCTTTTACATTCTTTTATTTTCTTATGTCTTTTTTTATTCCATTATATATCTTCATGTTGTGTTTTTGTTTTGTTTTGTTTTACTGGACATTGAGCCTGGGGGTGCTCTAATTCTGGATTAAACATCCCCTTCCCTTTTTAAAGTTTTTATTTTGATGAGAGAAGGTGAGGCTAAGATGCTGAAGCTGGCCTAAAACTTTTTTATCTTCCTGACACAGTTTGCACCAGCATACCAGGCTACTGCTCTATTTTTGTTTTGTTTTGTTTTTTCTTTACTAAAAACTTAAATTCATCAATGTTTTCTTTTTTCCAGTTTTTTTTTTTTTTTTTTTTTTGTGGTACTGGGGATTGAACTCAGGGGTACTCGACCGACTGGGTCACATCCCCAGACCTTTTTTTTGGGATTTTAATTAGAGACAGGGTCTCACTGAGTTTCTAAGTTGCCTCGCCATTGCTGAGGCTGGCTTTGAACTCGTGATCCTCCTGCCTCAGCCTCCCAAAGTGCTGGGATTACAGGCGTGCACCACCTGCGCCCGGCTTTTTTCCAGTTATATATATATTGGCCTAGAGGTGTGTCATCATGTGTGAAAAATATGCTCAATTGTCAAATTTTTTTTTTTTTTTTATTTTTGTGTTCGGAGAATTGAACTCTGGGGCACTTGACCACTGGCCCACATCCCCGCCCTTTTTCTATGTAATTTATTTAGAGACAGAGTCTCACTAGATTGCTAATGCCTACACATTGCAGAGGCTGGCTTTGACTCGCGATCCACCTGCCTCGGACTCCCAAGATGCTGAGGATTACACGTGCACACTTCACCCGGCTCTTGCTCCAAATTTAAAATTCCTTGTAGAGAGACCTGCACCTATTAAAATAGTTAGTGTGAAGAGACTTACTTCAAATTTCAATTCTCTTGGAAGCATGTCAGAAAAATCTCAGATTATGATTCCGATAGTAGGCAATAATCTTATTGAAGGAGAGAGAACAGAAACAGACAAAAGTGTAAGCTGCCTGGTACCGGAAACCGGAGGAAAACTCTCGGAGGCAGAGTTAAGCTTTTACTACTATTTACTTCTACTTTTCTTAGAGCTTAGAGAGGGAAAGAAAAGATTTTTTAGAGAGAAAGATAAAGCGAGCTTTTCTTCTTGTCTCTTAGCTTAGAGTCTTAGAAGAGAAGAGGAAAGATAAAGCTTCTTACGCTTAGCTAGAAGTCTAAAGAGAAAGAAAAGATAGAGCTTAGCTTAGAGAAAAGATTAGAGCTTCTTTCTTCTCTCTTCTTTCTTCCTTCCTTCTTTCTTAGAGCTTAGAGAGGGAAAGGAAAGATTTTTAGAGAAGAAAGAATTAAAGCGAGCTTTTCTTCTTGTCTTCTTAGCTTAGAGTAGAAAGATAGAGCTTCCTTCTTAGCTATAGAGTCTTAAGAGAGAAAGAAATGATTCGAGTCCTATCTGCTTAGAGAAAGATTAGAGCTTCTTTCTTCTCTCTTCCTTTCTTCCCGTCTTCTTTTCTGTCTGTCATTCTGTCTTCCTCAGGAGCTCGGCCTAACTCCTGACCAGTCCATTACTTCTTCTATCTGGTTTCTCTATTCTGTCTTCTATCTGGATTTCTCTTCTGTCTAACCCAGCTCTGCCTACGTTCTGGCCGCTCTGATATTCTTCTGACCGACCGAGTGACAGCCTCGGCTGACTGAATTACTCCGCGTTCTCCTAACTCGCGCGACCGCTTTTCACCCGGTTATATATACCTTCAAGCTTTAGCCGAGGTGCCTATACAGTGCGTCAAAACATACATATCAAGGTGGACTTATGCGGTCTTCCAGTCTAGCTGCAACAGCCCTTTCCTAATTAGGGCTTCCCTTCATATTCCTTCCCTTTAGTTTAAAAAGGGGCGTTCAATTCCTATTTCCCTACCTAGCTTTTTTCTCACCTTTTGTTTAAAAGAGTGATATATTGAGCCCTTTTTAAGAAAGTGACTGCGGCTTTTAAGGAAGCCTCTGTCTAGAGGAGCACTAACCAACTTAGTTACAGCACAATTCTGCAATAAGCGCTTTGAACTATATTTTTTTTTTCCTCTTCTTTAATTTTCTTTAGGCTTTCTTAGCCAAAGCTCAATGGGCTTTTTTTCATGCATGGTGTTATTCACCATGCCTATTTAATTCTCTATTTATTATGGCTTTCTTGCCAAAACTCAATGGCTTTTTTGTTCTGCATGTTTTATACCATGCTATTTAATTCTCTATTTTTCTTTTAAGACTCATGCTTTTCTTCTTTATATAATCTAAACAGCTCAAGTCTTTTATCTCTATATTTTTTATTGGCTTTTCGCCGGCTACTCTGCTTCAGCTTAATTCTGGTTTCTCTTCTGTAACCGCTCTGCCTACGTTCTGACCGCTGATTCTTCTGACCGACCGTCATGTGACTGCCCGGCTGACTGAATTCTCCGTTCTCCTAACTTGGACCGCTTTCACCCGGTTATATACCTTTCAGCTTTGCGGGTGCCTACAGGTGCGTCACATACATATCAGGTGGAACTTATGGCTTCCAGCTAGCTGCAACAGCCCCTTCCTAATTAGGGCTCCTTCACAGGAACATTCTGAAGGGAGAGTGTGGGTCATTCTCTGAGAAGAGGCGCAATGTTTTCGCTCCTTCACTCCAGTTAATTTTGGGTTTCCCAAAGAAGTTTCCTGAGAGTCCTGCCCAGATTCACCACTTGACTTTTGACTGACAACACAGGATGACATCAGACTTTTAGATCCTCAGAGTCATGGCAAATCTGTGCCACCATTGGCCCATGCTGAGCACTTCTAATTGGATATTCATCCAAAGGAATTATCCCTTATTTTCCAAAAATCTGGCCTGTAAAAGGGTCACAAAATCTCTCCCTGCAAAGTAACTCAAGTTCCTCTTAGGGTGTTTTCTGCTTGTATTTCTCATGCAGAAAACAGGTCGTTTCCTGAAGGAGAAATAACCTGTCTACTAAGGTAGGGCAGGGTTGCCAATGATTGCTTTGGGGACATGAATGCATATGTGTGATCAGCACAGTAAATCCCATTTTATAAGAGTATTACCTTAACCTTGTATACCCACCATTGTCATCTGTCTATCCCTTTAAAAGACTGAGAGACAAAGGTACAGAGAAAGCACAGCTTTTACTGATGGTCTTACAAGATGAAACATCTGGGGGCAGCAGGCATACAGAGAACCATGATGGTCAGCATTTTATATAACTCTAGTGCACAAGGTCCTTCTAACTCACCTCCATTCCTGGGTAGGATGGGATGTACCACATTCTGGATCATCACCTGGGTTTTACTGTCTTCCATTAAGTCTTTTAAAGAAATTTGCTGCCGGGTAGGAGTGGCACATGCCAATAATCCCAGTTTCTTGGGAGGCTAAGGCAGAATATTGAAAGTTCTAAACCAGCCTCACAACTTAGTGAGCCTCCTAAATGACTTAGGAAGACCCGTCTCTAAATAATAAATAAATAAATAAATAAATAATAAATAAATAAATAAATAAATAAAATAAAGAAAGAATGTAAAGAAAAAGGAAAGAAAGAAAGTAAAAGTGCTGGAAATATGGCTGTGTGTTTAGGCAGACCACAGTTTTATCCCTACTTATCAAAAATAATTACATATTTGTATATAATGTAATACATTATTTTCCTCCAACTTCCTTTGTTCTCTTGTGGCAGGAAATCCTTCTTGGGATTGAGTACATCTTGGCATATAGACAGGTTTTACTTTACCTAAATTCACAGATATTTTTCTCTCTCTTGGTCAGGCCGACAACTTCCCCTACAGCTTGTGTGCCAAGGGTGGTCCAGGTGCATGCACTCTAAATCTGCCAAATACACACGCTGTGGTGCAGTGTTTGCAACTTTCCATTCTACCTCTATTTACCCTCAGACTGCTGTTAATCTTAAATCTCAATTTTTTACATTTAACACTAAATACTATGTTTTGAAAAATGAATCAGTGGACTTTTTATTTCATACGCCATGTATATCTCATCAAAACATCCACACATGCATACTAACCACTCAAGATGAAAAAAACATTATCCTACATTGCTCTATATCTTCCTAACACATATAGCAAAAAAACATTTTGATATTCCATTTTTTTCTATATTATTCTTTTATATGCCATGTCTGTAAAAATTACAGATTAAACAATAAATGGCTGGAATAGGTGTTGCATTATGTAGTCCTATGTCTTTGAGGAAGTTAAAGGGGGATCAAAAATATAATTAGTTTTTGTTTTTTTCTTTTTTTGTTACTGGATATTAAACTCATGTGCACATGGCCCACACATGAGCCACATCCCCAGCTCTATTTTGTATGTATGTATGTGTGTATGTATGTATGTATGTATTTATTTATTGGTATGGGGATTGAACTCAGGGGCACTCGACAACTGGGTAACATCCACAGCCATTTTTCTTTTTTTTTTTTTGTACTGGTGATTGAACTCAGGGGCACTCATCACTGGGTCACATCCCCAGCTCTTTTTTGTATTTTATTTAGAGACAGGGTCTCACTGAGTTACTAAGTGCCTCGCCATTGCTGAGTGCTGGCTTTGAACTCGCGATCCTCCTGCCTCAGTGCCTCAGCCTCCCAAAGTGCTGGGATTACAGGTGTGCGCCACCAGCGCCCGGCCTTTTTTTTTTTTTTTTTTTTTTTTTTTTTTGTATTTCATGTAGAAAAATGGGTCTCACTGAGTTGATAAGTGCCTTGCCATTGCTGAGGCTGACTTTGAACTCCTAATTCTCCTGCCTCAGTTTCCCAAGTGCTGGGGCTTTACAGGCGTGTGCCACCGTTGACTGGCTTTATTTTGTATTTTATTAAGAGACATGTTCTCACTAAGTTGCTTAGTGCCTCACTTTTCCTGTTGTTGGCTTTAAATTAGCAATCCACGTTCCTGAGATTCTGTTGCCACTGGGATTACACATGTGGGTCTCCATGTCCAGCCTAATTTTTATTATTTGTCATGTTCTTCAAACGGTCTATAATACATTGGAGTCATGATCCTGTGTTATATTCTCAAACCCATTACATTTATGCTCCCACCAATCTTTTTTGTATCACAATAAAAAAAAGTAAGTCTGTGGATGTAGCTCAGTGTGTACAGTTCCACTACCATGGATTTATTCCTCAACACAGAGGGTGGAAAAAATATTAAGGCAACTGACCTGGCGCTAGGTGCTATCCTTTAAATTCCCGTATCTTGGACTCACTAGATCACGAGTTCAAGCCAGCTGCAATGATTAGACTCATTCCAACTCAGATGGAAGACCCTGTTTTCTAAAGAAAATAAAAAAGGGGCGGGAATATGGCCCAGATGTTGAGTGCCCGCTGAGTTCAATTCCTGGTAACCAAAAATAAATAAATAAAAGATATTGGAATATCATGTCTCAGTCTCCTCCACAGTATATAAACCACTATTCCACACTCACTGGAATATGAGTCTTCATAATATAAACACCCACCGTACCCTATCCGATGTGGATATTTGTCAGGTAATATGCATTTGGCAAATGTGCAGGATGTGAAAGACTTCACATAGTCCAAGGGTAGGAGTAAATTTTATTTTACTTTCCAGCTCTGGGGTAGATACACAACAGGCCAATGTCTACCCCAAGTGGGTTTTTCATATGCTGCTTTATAATGGCAAGAGTGAGCATGGAGGGGACTATATTATCTTCTCTGGATTAACTGTCAAAGTTGAAACCCAGGAAGCTTAAGAGCACGAGGATTCAACATCTAGGATAAAGTTGCTTTTCAGAATGGACGCAGAAGGCTTGTGGTTTCCTTGAAAATGTTGGTGCCTCTGAACCATTGACATGGCGGAAAAAAAAACATACTTTTAGGTCAGGCTGCGATGCAATGGACGTGATGTGTGTCAAGGGGGACATGTGAGCATGAGTCTTTATCACAGACATGTTTAATGACACCCTTATGGACAATATGAAGCTACACGGATAAACAACCAGGACACTACATACAGGTTTTCCTATACAAAAAATACCATGCCTATGATTACTCTTTCCATAAAACCTGAAAAACCGTTACTAAGCCTTTTAAAAAAGCAGGAGCATAAGAAACATTGTTTCCTTTGGTCTGCCTGAGTGTAGCTGTGTGATAAGCAGAGCATGATCTCCACTCTACAGATTTATCTGCCACCTTTAAGGCGTCGAGAATACTGCCCCTGTTTCTGGAAAATGAACCTGGAACAAAGAACTGGGTTACACAAACACCTGCAATAGAATTCTAGGGTGGAGCCGAGAACCCACCCCACCCTTAAACCATCTCCACCTTGAGGGCCTATTAAGCCTACCTTAATAAACACGATCTCCCAACTGAGGTATATTAGGCTTCTGTGTCTTTAATAAACAGTTTTGGCTTTTAGCTATGAGCTGGTGCCATCTCTTTTACAACCCTGCCTTCTGTCGGTGGGAGTTGTGGTACCGGGGAGGCCAAATAAGACTATCTTTGGGCTGTTACATGAGTGTGGCTCATGAAAAAAAAAATTTCTTTTTCCAGCAAATTGGGTATAACAGGTTTACTTGATGAAAGTGCCTTTTACTGCTTTTCATCATGACCTTTTCATGTTTGGTTTTCGGGTACACAGATGACCAGTCATTGTCAGCTCGAACTCCCCTATATAGAATGTGAATAACTACCCTTTTTATTAAGCACAAGGTGCCCATTTTTATTTCCACTGCACATTGCGCGCCTAAGGGGATTGACCATCTTTCCTCATTTTTATTTCCTCCATTCTGCTGGATGGAACACTGAGTCAAACACCAACAGCAATTGCCTTATTTTTAGATTATTTAATTTACTTATTCATAATGCACATAGTATATCATCTTTTTTACATACAAACTGCTTGTATACAAAGTATATAAGTACCATTCAGATCTTCAATTCATGCATTTAGGATAGTGATATCCATCTCATTCAACCACCATTTTTCCCCCCCCCTCCTTCCCCCCTGCTCCCTCCCCTTACCCTCCCTTTCCCTTTGACCATTCTAGTGTTCCTCTAATCCTATGTACCCCCATCCAACAACACTGTGAACTAGCCTCCTTATATCAGAGAAAACATTCGGGTATTTGGATTTTTGAGATTGACTAATTTCACTTAGCATTATATTCTCCAACTTCATCCATTTACCTGCAAATGCCATTATTTTTGTTCTCTCTTATTGCTGAGTAAAATTCCCATTTTGTATATATACCACATTTTCTTTATCCACTCATCTACTGAGGGACATCTAGGTTGGTTCCACAACCTACGCTATTTGAATTGTGCTGCTATAAACATTGAAGTGGGGCTGTGTCACTGTAATATGCTGTTTTTAAGTCTTTTGGGAACTAGACCCAGGAGTGGGATGGCTGGGTCATAGGGTGGTTCCATTCCATTTTCCCAAGAAATCTCCATACTGCTTTCCATAGCGGTTGCACCATTTTGCAGTCCCACCAGCAATGTATGAGTGTGCCTTTTTCCCCACATCCTCTCCAACATTTATTGTTGTTTGTGTTCTTGATAGCTGCCATTCTGACTGGAGTGAAATGAAATCTTAGAGTAGTTTTTATTTGCATTTCTCTAATTGCCAGAGAGGTTGAGCATTTTTTCATGTATTTGTTGATTAGATTGTATATCTTCTTCTGAGAAGTGTCTTTTCAGTTCCTTAGCCCCATTTATTGATTGGGTTATTTGATTTTTTGCTTTTTTGGTGTAAAGTTTTTTGAGTTCTTTATATATTCTTAAATTAGTGAGCTCTATCTGATGTGCATGTATTAAATATTTGTTCCCAATTAGTTGGCTCTCTATTCACCTCACTGATTGTTTCTTTTGCTGAGAAGAAGCTTTTTTAGCTTTTAAATCTATCCCATTCATTAATTCTTGGTAATAGTTCTTGTGCTACAGGATTCTTATTAAGGAACTTGGGGCCTAATCCTACATGTTGGAAATTGGAGCTTACTTTTTCTTTATTAGGCGTATTGTCCCCTCAGATCTAATTCCTAGGTCCTTGATCCACTTTGAATTGAGTTTTGTGCATGGTGAGAGAGATACAAGTTTAATTTCATTTTGTTGCATATGGATTTCCAGTTTTCCCAGCACCATTTGTTGAAGAGGCTATCCTTTCTCCACTGTACATTTTTTGGCACACCTTTGTCTAATATAAGATAACTGAAATTATATGTATTAGTCTCTGTGTCCTCAATTCTGTACCATTGGTCCACCAGTCTGTTTTGGTGCCAATACCATGCTGTTTTAGTTACTATTGCTCTATAGTATAATTTAAAGTCCAGGTATGGTGATGCCCCATGCTTCACTTTTTCTTGCTCAGGATTGCTTTGGCTATTCTGGGTCTCTTATTTTTTTTCCAGATGAATTTCATGACTGCTTTTTCTATTTCTTTGAAGAATGACATTGGGATTTCTGATTGGAATTGCATTAAATCTGTATAATGCTTTTGGTAATATGGACATTTTTGACAATATTGACTCTACCTATCCAAGAGCAAGGTAGGTCTTTCCATCTTCTGAGTTTCTTATATGATTTCTTTCTTTAGTGTTCTATAATTTTCTTTATAGGGTCATTTCACCTCTTTTGTTAAGTTGATTCCCAGGAATTTTATTTTTTTTTTGATGCTATTGTAAATGGGGTCGTTTTTTATCATTTCCCTTTCAGAGGCTTTTTCAACTGATGTATAAAAATGCCTTTGACTTACGGGTATTGATTTTGTATCCTGCTACTTTGCCAAATTCATTTACTAGTTGTAAAAGTTTTTCTGGTAGAGTTTTTTTGGGTCTTCTAGGTATTATCATGTCATCAGCAAATAGTGCTAATTTGAGCTCTACTTCTTTTCCTATCTGGATCCCTTTAATTTCTTCAGTCTGTCTAATTGCTCTGGCCATAGTTTCCAGTTACTATGTTAAATAGCAGTGGTAAAAGGGGGCCATCCCTGTCTTGTCCCAGTGTTTAGAGGGAATGCTTTCAATTTTTCTCCATTTAAGATAATGTTAGCTCTGGGCCTTGCATAAATAGCCTTTTATAATGTTGAGATATGTTCCTGATATTCCTAGTTTTTCTAGTGTTTTGACATAAAGGGGTGCAAGTATTTTGTGTCAAATGCTTTTTTTCTGCATCTATTGAGACAATTCGAGCGTATGATTTTATCTTTAAGTCTATTGATGTGATGTATTATGTTTATTGATTTTCCGAGAATATTGAACCAGCCTTGCATCCCTGGAATAAACCCCACTTGATCGTGGTGCACTATCTTTTTGATATGTTTTTGTATCTGATTTGCCCAAAATTTTGTTGAGGATTTTTGCATCTATGTTCATTAAAGATATTGGCCTGAAAATTTTCAATTTTTGAGATGCATCTTTGCTTGGCTTTGGAATTAATGTAATAATTGGCCTCATAGAAAGAGTCTTGAAGAGCTCCCTCTTTTTCTATTTCTTGAAATAGTTTCAAGAGCATTGGTATTAAGTTTCTTCTTTAAAAGTCTTGTAGAACTCAACGGCTGTAGACCCATCAGGTCCTGGAACTTTTCCTTGTTGTAGCTTTTTGATGACATCTTCTGTTTCTTTAGCTTGTAATTGATCTGTTTAAATTGTGTATAGCCTCCAGATCCAGTTTAGCAAATCATACTGACTCTAGAAATCTGTCAATGGCATTCAGTAGTTTCTATTTTCTTAGAATACAAGTTTTTCAAAGTAAATTTCTAATTATCATTCTGTATATCTGAGGTGTTTGTTGTGTATATTCCCTTTTTCATCATAGAATATTAGTAATTTTGAGTTTTTTCTCTTCTTCTTTTTGTTAGCATCGCTAGGGTCTGTCAATTTTGTTTATTTTTTCAAAGAACCAACTTTAGTTTTGTCATATTCTTTGAATTGTTTCCTAGTCTCAATTTATTAATTTCTTCTCTGGGATTTTAATTAGTTTCCTGTCTTCTACTGCTCTTGGTGTTATCTGTTCTTCTTTCTCTAGTGCTATTGAGGTGTGATGTTAAGTCATTTATTTGTAATGTTTTTTTTTTTTTCCCTTTTAAGCAATGAACTCAGTGCAATGAATTTTCCTCTTACTACTGCCTTCATAGTGTCACCAGAGATTTTTATATATGATGTATGTGTGTTCTCATTTACCTCTAGGAACTTTTTAATCTCCTCTTTGATGTCTCTTTCTTACAACCCCTTGTTCATTCAGTAGCAAAGTTGTTTTAGCTTCCAGTTGTTGGAGTAGTTTTCTTATTCCTTGTTTTGTCATTGATTTCCAATTTCATATCCTTTTGATCTGATAGAACCACCCCCCCCAAGCATGCAGAGTATAGTATCTCTATTCTTTTATATTTGGCTGAGAGTTGCCTTGTGACATAATATATGGTCCTATTTTGGAGAAGGAGCCATGTGCTGCTGAGAAAACAGTGTAATTCTTTACTGAAGGATGAAATATTCTATATATGTCCGGTTAAGTCTAAGTTATTAATTGTTTTAAGGAGGCCTACAGTTTCTTTGTTTAGCTTTGTTTGGATGATCTATCCGATTGGTGAGAGAGGTTGTGTTGAAGTAACCCCTAGAATAACTGTGTTGTGGTCAATTTTACTCTTGAACTTGAGAAGAGTTTGTTTTGATTGAATGTAGGTGCTCCATTATTTGGGGCATATAGATTTTATGATTGTTATATCCAGTTGATGAATGGTTCCCTTTAAGTAGTAAGAAATATCCAACTTTGGTCCCTCTTGATTAGTTTTTTGGTTTGAAGTAAGACCTTATTTGAATATGAGAATGGAAACCCCTGCTTGTTTCCGCAGCCGCCATGTTGAGTGATAAGACTTTTCCCAGCCTATTCACTTCCAGTCTGCTTTGATGTCTTTTTTATATGAGTGTGTTTTCTTGAGACAGCAAATTGTTGGGGTGTCGTTTCTTTTAATCCATTCTGATAATCTGTGTCTTTTGATATGGCGATTTAGGCCATTAACATTCAGGGTTATTATTGAGATGTGATTTTTAATTCCATCCCATGTTTTAATTGAATTATGGTCTTTAGCTTGATTTGGTTTCTCTCTGGTTGGTATTTCCCTTATAGCTTTAATATCTCCCTTTGTTGATTTCGTTGTTATTTTTCTCTTCTTATTCAATGAAAAATCGTTGCCCAGGATGTTCAGAAGTACTGGCTTTCGAGCTATGAAAAAAATCTTTTAACTTTTGCTTGTCAAATGGAAGGTTTTGTATTTCATCTTCCAATCTAAAGCTCAATTTTCTGGATATATCTTGGTTGACATCCCTTTTCTATTCAGAGCTTGAAATAATGCCATTCCAGTATCTTCTTGCTTTTAAGTCTGGGTTGAAAAGTCCTGAACAGTTTATTGGTTTCCCCTAATATTATGTAATCTGCTTCCTTTCTCATGAGGCTTTTAAATATTCTCTCCTTGCCAGTATATTAGGCGATTTTCATTATAATGTGTCTTGGTGTGGATCTGTTGTGATTTTAGTCAATGTTTTGGGTAGCTTCAATAAGCCTCTTGAACTTGGTTTTATTTAACCCATTCATATCCTCAAAGTTTGGAAAATATATCTTCTGTAATTACAATTTCATTAAATAAATTGTATCATTCCTTTGGCTTTGAAACTGCCTGCCCCCTCCTCATACCCACTCAATCAACTCTGTATGTTTGGTCCTTTTTATGCTGTCCCCATAATTCTTGGATGTTTCTGTTCTTGATTTCTAACAAGTTCTTCTAGCTGTATGTGTCTAGATTTTTCTGTATAGAACATATATTTTGTCCTCATTCTGTCCTGAGGTTCTTTCTTCCAAGTGATCTACGTCTGTTGGTCGATACTTGCTTCGATTAGAGCTTTTATTTGGTATTATTGCTTCTTTCGCATTGTCAGAGGAATTTCTGTTTGGTTATCTCTTTAGAGCCTCTATCTCCCTATTGAAGTAATCTTTTAAACTTCCTGTATTTGTTTATGGAAGTTCATTCTAGTCAAAATGATCCTTTTGCCCATCTGTACTTTGCCTCCCTCATCTCATCTTTTAGTTCATATCATGAAAAGTTCCCTCAAGCATTTGGAATATGTCAAATATCTAAATTTCCATCTCTTTCATTTCACGCAACTGGTGCATAGCCATGGAATCTTACTTGAGAGAGGTAATATTGATTTTTGTTTGTGCCACTTTCCGTCCCTTGTTTCTTCAATCTTGCTTTTTATGTCTATATCTTCCTGCACTATGGGAACCATTGACTATTTTAGATTTTAAACTCTAGAACCATTCTGTTTCTCCTGGTAGTTAACAATGCTATCATATCCCCTTTAAATAGTATCCTTTACACTTTTAAAATCAGACACTTTCTATTCAACAGGAATCCCAAGTATTGTATCACAATGTACAGAATTTAGTTTAGACCTAAGATAAGTGTTTCCAATTTTACTCTGTAATGCTTCTAAATGTGCTTTAATAAGTGTTCAAGTCAACATTAGGACACGAGACGTTGATATGTTTAGTAAAGCTAAAGAAGTGATGTCTTGACTTGTTCTTTCTTAGAAAAGTATGAAAAGAGAGTTCTATATGAATAGATGTTGTATGTATCATGTCAGATGGAGAGTAGGAAAGAGAATTGGAGTTGAATGATTAGGTGGAAAGACCAACTTATACTACTATAAAATACCTAATTTTATGCCCAGCCGGTTGAGGAGAAGAAATAAAGAAAAGATGGAAAGAAAGGAAAAAGACAAAAACAGAAGAAAAAGAAAAAAGTGACCAAGGAGTGTAAATTCAGATGAGAGAGAGATGCGAGTCATAGAAAATAGAGAGATACACATTATATATTAACACCACTTTGCTAAATATATCTTCAAATGTGCTCAGTTCAAAGAAATTTTTGTTTGGTATGGGGGATTGAACTCAGGAGCACTCAACAACTGGGCCATATCCCCAGCCCTTTTTGTGTTTTATTAGAGACAGGGTCTCAATGATTGCTAAGTGCCTTGCTTGCTGAGGATTGTGAGTTTAATCCTCCTGCCTCTGCCTCCCAAGTGCTGGGATTACAAGTGTGTGCCACCACGTCTGGTTCCTTTTTTTTGTTTTTCTTTGAAGTACTGTGGAGTAATTCCGCTGGTGATTCACCTCTGAGCTAGATCCCTAACCCTTTTTATTTTAGTTTAATCTAGGTCTCTCTCTTTGTCGATGCTGATTTTAAACTTGGGATGCTCCTGCGTCTTCCTCCTCAAGTACCTTTTTTTCAAATTTTTGTTTCTGTAGGGAGGTTTAAAGCCAGAGCATTACCCATGCAAGAACAGCACTCCCTCTTGAGCCATAGCTCAATCCCAGACATTATCATCTGTATCAAGTTCCAAGATAATGCTTCTTACCTGGATTAGTTCCCAGCCCAGGAAAAAAAAAAAATCTCTGCCTTAAAAGGTCAGGGGCCAAGAATCTGTCACTCTAGCCAATTTTAGGTAGTGATTTGATAATCTTAGCTGTCAGTGTTTATGCAGAGGCATGCATGTAAGTGGCCTATCAGGGACACTAGGATGGAACTTTCTAATCAAGTGTGCCAAAGCAATCTCCTCGATTTCTTCCTCACCAACTCAGCCCCTCCCTTTCCAGGCCCCACGTGTTTTTTCTCAGAAGACTGAGTGGACTCTGTGCAGCTTGTACTCAAGAGTATAACAGCGCAGTTTGTTCCTCGAGAGTACACCAGGTAACCACAGAAGACAAAAATGGTGAATTTGTGACCAGGGCTGAAAGTTCAGAGTCAGCACCTGCCTTGGGGCCCTGGCTTACTTGTGAGCTGTGGAGCATGGCAAAGTACCCTCTGGGGATTGGGATGGGTCACTGTCCCCTGGTCCTGTAGGTTGTGCTGGGTGGCAGACAAATCCTTGAAGTCAGCTGCACAGTGTGTGATCTTGTGCCTGCTATTGGCTGGCCCTAAGCCTCTGTCCCCTGGTCCCACATGGTGATCTGTGTGTTGGGTCCTCTTGGTTGGTGCAGAGGGTGTGGTCTAGTCCTCCATGGTGTATGGCCCTGGGCTTCTTTTCACTAGGCAGAGGTGTGGGCTTGGTGGTAGTCCCTGATCTCAGCTTGGGAGCATGTGGCCCAATTTCCACTAAGCCTGTGGCCCTGGGCCCTGTCCCATGGCTCCCATTTTTGGATGGTCAGTTCAGGTCTCTGACATTTCCTCCCCTCCCTGTTGGTTGCCCACACCCACTCTTTCAAATGTGTAGGAAGCAGGCTCGCAAGTCCCCTTTTCTTCCCCCAGTTTAGTTCCCCTACAGGCAGCTCTAGCTTCTAAAATTGGAGTTGGCTTCTGTGTTCTATAATGTCATCTTCTCCTATTCACAGCATTGTCAAATATTTATTCTTCATAATGTTTCAAATGGACAGTCTATCAATCTTCACTTTTCCTCTATTGAAATATTGCAAAAATTTTTTTCTTTCTGTATTGGGGATCAAAACTAGGGATGTTTTATCAGTGACATCCCCAACCCCTTATTTAAATAAATAAAAATTGAGATCTTATCCCAGTTGTTATGGATGCTGTCTTCCAACTTGTGATCCTCCTACCTCAGCCTCCTGAGTCCCTGGTTTTAGAGGCCTGTGCCACTATCCCTGGCAAGAATAACACGTTTGAAAACATTTGTTTTCTGCTTCTGAACATTATACTTGAGGGGAAAGAATATTTACTTGACATCCTATGTTTTGGTAAAATAACTACTTTCAATGAAATAAGGCAGTTGGATTAAAGATATTGAATTAGATATTTGATTAGAGATATTGAATCTTGGGCTGCATCCCCAGCCTTTTAGTATTTGTTTGTTTGTTTGTTTTTGGTTGAAAGTATTGATTTATTATACTTGGGTTTCATTAGTTATGCATGACAATAAATAGAGTTTTGACACATCATATATAAATGGATTGTAACTTCTACATTTTGTCATTTTACATGATATACATTCACACCGGTCACATAGTCATATATGAAAAAGGATAATAATGTCTGATTCATTATTTTATCTTTTATCCCAAGCCCTTATATTTATTAATTTCAGACAGTGTCTGGCTATGGTGCCCAACCTAGCCTGCAACTTGTGATCCTCCTGTCTAAGCATTTCAAGCAGTTGGGATTAAATGCCCTGACCACTATACCTGAATAAAGTAATTTATTTTGATTCAAATATCAATGACCATATCAAGAGCATAGATTCAAATTATCCTGAATGATGTATGTGTCACACCATGGAAGAGATTACATCTCTTTTTTTTTTAATATCATGAATTGAACCCAGAGATAATTAACCACTGTGCCACATCCCCAACACTTTTTATATTTTATGTTGAGACATGATCTCACTAAGTTCCATAGAACCTCACTCAGTTGTTGAGACTGGCTTTGAATTTAGCAATCCTCCTGCCTCAGTCTCTCAAGCTGCTGCAATGATAGTTGTGCACCCCTATGCCTGGTCCTACATGAACTTTTATAAAAGAAAATTATATATCAATACATTAACCAATTGTATTGGTAGGATCATCAGATTGATGGGCTACACAAAAAAGGGAAAATTTCTTCTGTAGGTCTGTTTTTACATTTTTATCTTTTGAAGATGTTGGTTATACAATTGGTAAGTTTAGTAATATATTCTTCAAAGTTTATTAAATGTGAGAATAAATTTCTAATACAGATATTAAGGTAATTGGCTATTAAAGGGCTTAATATAGCCAAAGATAATTTTTTTAACTCCATACAGAACCCTGTCTTTCCATCTTTATGTTCGTCTAGTTAGCCAAAGTCAAGTGATCTGAAGGTTCTTTGAAGTAGAGCAACTTCAGAGAACTTCAGTTCACACCTGTAAAAAATCCTGTGCTTCTCCTTTTATCTTTCTTAGGTTTAGATAACTTATCAGAATTTCTTGGGCATAGGTTCCCTTTTAGCTTTTCACTGGATCCTATAACCTCAACCACCATCTCTTCCTAGGGATGCAACAAGGTGTCCACAGCTACACTGTGCCCAGCATAATGCAAAGAATTTGAGGCCCTTGGTCAACTCCTTACTGTCCAGTCTAAAATGTGGAGTGAAGCCTCTCTAAGAAATCTCCTGAAACAAGCCTCACCTCTACTTACTTCCGTGAAACATTGTTTTCCCCATGCTTTTCCCATTCTTTGGAGAGATGTGCACAGTCAGCCTGTGGCTGCTGGTGCCAAGGGGCCAGGTCAGCAGTGATTCCTTCCCCTTGGATTCTCTCACATTTGTGAAGGAGCAAAAACTCTTCCCATGCATGAGAACCACTGACCCCAGTGCAGAGCTGTGCAAATCTGAAAGCATCATAGACTGGAGACATGGTCCAGGTCTCCTGGGAGTGTGATCCAGGAGGCTTTAAGTGAGCAAGACCCAGAGGGAAAATTTCTCAGCTGTCAGAGACCTTACCTGTCTCTTGAGCCTGACAATCTGTGCTCCCTCATCACCAGTGGATTCTGTGTATCACTGTGAAATAATCTGCTCTCTTTCTTGAGGTCCAGTTTTGTTTATTCAGAGCCACTTAGGAGAAAATATTATTTAAGAGGCAAGAAAGAAGTGGATTTTAAAATGTCTAGTCACATTACCATTGTTAAAAAATCCTAATTTACAACCAGGTGCAGTGGTCCACACCTGTGATCCTCACTGCTTCAGAGGCTGATACAGGAAAATTGTAAACTTGAGTACAGCCTTAGCAACTTATTCTGGCCTTATGCAACTTGGTTAGACTGTGTCTCAAAATAAAATATAGAAATGGCTTGGGATGTTGCTCACTGATAAAGTGCCTCTGGGTTTAATCCCTTGTACCAAAAACCAAAAGAAATCACCTAATTTACATTTGTTATGCCTGAATATGTATAGAAAATTTGTAAGATGTGATTTTGTCATTTCAATGATTTCAAACTTAAATCCAGGTCCTAGATTCCATAATACCATTTAAGGTACAGAGAAACTCTGTTTTGCATTATTGCTGCAAAATATGCATCCATTTCTATGAATATAGTGTTGGATAAATTTATGAATGTGATTTTATAAAACCATTAGTTTCTGTATTTTACAGCTGGAGAATTTGACAGGGGATGACAATTTGTTGATGGATTTGTGTGGACTTATCAGGTTCATGTTAACTATATGTTTTTTTTTTTTTTTTTTTTTCTTTTTTTTTTTTTTTTTTTATATCAGGAATAAAACCCAGAGATGCTTAACCACTGAAACACATACCCAGCCCCTTTTATATTCTTTGTTTTGAGACAGCATCTTACTGCATTGCTGAGGCCCTCCAACCCCTGAACCACTGGGGTTACAGATGTAAACCTTTTCAGCAGTCTTCATTGTAATTTTTAAGGACATTTTTGGCAATATCTGAAATACCCAACTGTGATCATTTCATCATTTATTAAGTTATCAGTGACATAGTAAAAGGCACTGATTTACTGGAAAGCATAGATACATGTGTCTAAATAAGAGTAATGATTCCCTTCACGAGCACTCAAACCATGTCACCTAATTCCTGTTTTTTCCCAACTGTCTCCACCTAGGGCCACCACTTTGGGAGCTGGTCTTTAATTTGTAAAATTGTGAGTCACTAAATTCTCTGTCTACTGTCTTTGTTCCATAAAGCATTTTGGCTGATCTTAGATATAGTCTTCTATTTCCATTTTTAAATGTAGAAAAGCATGCTCTGAATTTTACAAAATTTACTGAAATGCTCAGTGGTTTTTTTTTTTTTTTTTTTTTTTTTTTTTTTTTTTCAGAGCGTGTAGACCATGGGAAAGGTCAGTCTCCTTTGTGAGAAAAAGTTTTGTGTTTCCATTGATTTTGTTGTATTTTATGCCTCTTATTGTGTACCTTTAATATTACAATTATTTTTATCACTCATTACATGTATTTTCATTTTTATTTGTCTTTGTCTCTCTGTGTGTGTGTGTGTGTGTGTGTGTGTGTGTGTGTGTGTGTGTGTGTGTGTGTGTGTGTGGACTGCTAGAGATTGAAATGAGTGCCTCATGCATGCTTGGCACATTTATTACTATGAGCTACTCTCTAGCCCAAGAAATTTAGTTTCATAGATAGTTGTTTATTTATTTTCTTATTTATTAAATGTTGAGGATTGAAGCCAGATATTTGCTCATGCTTATGTTGTCCTCCAGAAAAAATTTCCACTTTGTGAACAGCTTTTTTTGTGGTGGTCAAGTGTTTTAATTGGGGATTAAATTTAGAGAGGCTTGATCCCTGATTACATCCTCAGACCTCCTCAGACCTTTATTATTTCTTATGTATTTTTTGTATTTGATATTTATTTTTTGTATTTTTTTAGTATAGTTGTAGTGCCTGGACAGAATACCTTTATTTATTTATTTTTATATGAGGTGCTAAGAAATACACCCAGTGCCTCACATATGCTAGCAATTGCTCTGCCACTCAGCTAAAGTCCCCATTCATCCCATTTTATTTTTGCAGAAGTCAAAGTCTTACTAAATTTCTGAGTGCCTTGCTAAGTTGCTGAGACTTGTCTCAAACTTGCTGTTTTCTTGCCTCAACCTCTATAAATGCTGATATTACAGGTGTACACCACCACCCCAGCAGTTGGATGACTTTTAAAGACTTATCATCCCATTTCTCTCCAGGTGGAAACAGTATTGAGAATAAGTTTCCTTGCTCTTCTCCATAATTTTGAAATTTGTAACTATTCTTCCTCTTTTCTTAATGTTTTCCATTTATATAGAAAAGATATTCAGTATGTAATATTGTTTGTTAGTATATGTATGGAAAAACATGGTATGATAGCATATTCACTTCTTTATTAAATAATTTTTCATAGTAATTTTAGGCTTACATAGTTCATTAGTCAGTGTTCTCAAGAAGAGCATCATCAACAGGAAGTATGATTATAAATCAGGGATTTGTTAGTTTGGCTTACTTGACCAGAAGCTGGATGGTCCACAATGGCCATCTGAAGGCTAGATTGCTTGAAAGTAGTAGCTGCACAGTCCAAGAGGCTGAAACATCAGAACAAGCGGGATCAATGGTCCTTCCCTAGGCCTGGCCAAAAGCTTCTTAAAACTCCCAGGAGAGTCACTGGCAGAGTGCACTTTGGGAGAGTGAAGAAGGGAGAGTCTGACATGCTCAGGCCATTGCAGCAGCAATCTAGAACTCATTTGAGAAGAAAGGTGCTTGCATCTGGTGCTTCTTCCTTGTTCTTCCAACTTTTATTCCATCCAAGTCACCATCTTTTTGGATTTTCTGCTTATGAATAAGGAGGTTCTCCAATTCATTTTGCTATCCAACATGCCAATTATTTCTAGACACACCATCATGAACACACCCAGGATCCTCTTAATCTTTGGTATCTCTTAATCCAATGAAGTTGACAATTCAAATAAACCATTACACATAGTATAAAACACTTCTTCTATCCAGCTTATAGACTCCACTTTTTTTTTTTTTTTTAACATTTTGCATTGGTAGTATGTTTATTAGTTACTGACCCATTTGATGAATGGTCCTATATTTGATATAAAGACGTGGGTGAAGCAACACATTGTCATCAACCAAAGTCCATAATTTACCTTATGGTTACTTCTCTGAGTGGTTTAATTGTGTATGTCATGTATTCTACATTTTAATATCACACAGAAGTGTTTCACTGCCCTGAAAATCCTTTGTTCCACCTGTTCATCACTCCTCCCCATCCCTTCCACCCTCTCTGCTCCCTATGTCCCTGGCACTCATGAGTTCTGCTACTGCATCTATAATTTTGTCTTTTTCAGAATGTTGTTGACTTGGAATCTTACTGCACTTGGCCATTTCAGACTGGCTTCTTTCACTTGCCAGTCTGCATTTAAGGGTGCTGAATCTTTCCAGGCTGGAGAGCTCATTTTCTGTGAGAGATTCTTTGTTGTGGTTAAGCCACAGTTTGTCCATTCAGCTTTGAAAGATACATCTTTCTTGCTTCTAGCTTTGGCCAGTTCTGGATGTGGATGCTGTAGTCACTGCTGTTAGGTTTTCTTTGCAAATCAGCTTCATTTTATTTGTGTAGACACCTGGGAGTGTGATGACTTAATTGTAGAGTACACAATCTTTATTTTGTAGGAACATAACTGTCTCCTATAGAGGCTGTTCTTTTTTTCATTCACTTGTGCAAGGAAAGTGTTCTTGCTGATTCATATTTTCACTTTCTTTTGGTGTTGTCTGTGCTTGGCTTTTGGCCATTCTGTGGGTATCTCTTGGGACCACATTGTTTAAAGTTTCCTAATTATGTGCTGGTGAACCTCTTCTCACACATATATTTACTGTCTCTATTTTTTGGATGAGTGTCTTTCCAGATCTTTTGCTTTCTCCCCAGTTGGTTGCTTGCTCTCTTGCTGAGTGTACTTCATAAATTTTGAATACTGATCCAGAGTCATTTTGTGTGGTGAAAATATTTTATCCAGTTTTGCCACAGGTCTTCTAAGTGTATCTTTTGAAAAAGAGAAACTGCATTTCAATAAAGTTCTATTTACAAGTTTTTCACTCACAGGGTCATGTTTTTGATGTTACGTATAAAAACTTTCATACCAAACACAAATTTTTTGTAAGTACTTTTGTGCTATTTATTTGTAAGTTTTGAGGATTAATTGTATGTTTTTCTATTACATTACCTAATACCAAAAAGGAAATATTTTTTTCACCTTTTAGGCACTATGCACAAACCCATTGCAATAAGTAAATTTTCTAATTGAGCAAAGATTTTTAAAAGTACATGTGTACTAGCATGAGCTAAAAGTATATTATCTATAAAATGAATAATCAGGAAATTTCTCTCTCACAGACATGATAGCCTGTGCCAAAAAATTCTGACAAAAAGTTGGACTATTACACATACTGTGAGGTAACATTTTCCAGTAATATCTCTTAACTGGTTTTTTAAAATTGATTACTAGGACAATAAAAACAAATTTTTTACAGTCATCAGGATGCAAATTTATAGTGAAAAAAAACAATCTTACATATCTATCACTATTAGATGATAATCTGAAGGAAGCCCTTGTTGTAAAACTCCCACAGGCTCAATAACACAATTAACTGCCCTGAGATCTTGCAACAATCTTTATTTAACAGACTTTTTCTTAATTACAAAAATTGGTGTATATTCCAGGAAATAAGAGTAGGTTCTATAGAACCTACTGACGTTTTTCCTGAACCAACATACTGGAAATTTTAAGTTTCTCCCCTGTTAGGGCGACTGACACACCCAAATTGCCTCTTCTGCAAAGCCACTTAATCATTTTTGCTATTTATTGGGCCTGGAAGAAGGTCAGTACCCCTGCCAAAAATTTTGACTAGGTGAATTAACTAGTCTTTGCTGGGAAGAGTGGGTTATATGTAAATACCCTTCATGTGCATTCCCTTCCAATTAATTTTATATAAGATTTGTGTACATTATATGATATTTTATTGTGTAAATGATAAAATGTCATAATAAGAGCATGGATGTCATGCATTCATGACATCCTAAATTTTTATTAAAGATTTGAATATTTAGTCACATGTTTTGTTTTTGATGCTTGTAGATCTCCAATCATGTTTCATTTACTAAAAAAAAAAAAAAAAAATTGTATGAGTGTACCCTTGTAGTTCAAACCTGTGGTGTTCAAGTGTCAGCTGTATACGGTATTCCCTATATCTAATCAGTTCGTCTTTTGGAGTATGAAACCCCAGACTTTGACCCTGCTGTTGAATACCCTTCCTAATGTTCTCCACCTTCTTCTCCATCTCCTCCAGAACCTCCATCTTTTACTTTCAGTCCACCTGCTATTCACTTTCACTTGGGTTCCTCTACCCAGCCTGCACCTCTGCTTCCCCTTCCTGAAGTAGCAGGGTCAGAGGGAGTTCTTTGAGTACTCATCCCTTTCTCCCTTAGTGACCTCTCCCATATTGAAAAGAAGCTATGGTCCTTCACCTCCAATCCTTCAGGCTACATTATAAAATTTCAATACATAACCCAATCATATGATCTAACTTTCCATCCATATATGTCCATATATACCTGATCCTATCCAACACCCCACTCATACCTGAGGAACACATGCAATTTTGAAGCAAGCCAGAAATTATGCTGATGAGAAGCAAGCAAGAAATCCATCAAAACCTTCCCCAGCTCACCCATTCGGCAATGAGGAAGTTCCTGAATGTGACCCCCAACTGGGTTATAATTTAAATGAAGGGATCATCAGTAGGAACCTCATGGCAGGCCTAAGCAAATTTTTTACCTCATGGCAGGTCTAAAAAAATCAGCCCCTAAGGCTATGAGAAACTCCAAGAGGTGATTCAGAACAAAAATGAAATCCTGTCCATGTTCTTAGACAGCCTTACAAAGGCCCTTCTACCGTACACCAATCTAGACCCTGGGCGTCAACTACTTATGACCTACTTATTTTCCCAGAACTTCCCTGACATTAAGGTTAAACTCAAACACTTAGTGAAGGAACCCCTACCTTCTAAAGCAGAAGTTTTGGCAGTGGATTTTAAGGTGTATAATGGGAGAGATGAGAGGACCATAAACAAAAATACCAGATGGTGGCCAAGGCTTTCAACCTGCTCCAACCACTGGCACTCGGGCATCCCTGATCTCCAGGAAGGAGCCAAGGGACCTTTGGCCCCATCTTTCAAATGTGGTCAGACAGGTCATTGGGTTAGACCATGCCCAAATCGCTGGAAGCCTCCTGGTGCATGTCCCAAATGCCATCAGAAGGGACTCTGGGCCGTCGACTGTCCTCACACACCAAGAGGTGCAAGGCCATCTGGCTCTGATACTTTTCAAGTGGATATTCTAGGTCTGGCAAAGGATGACTGAAAAGCCCCTGGATCCCCTTACCCAAACTCCACCAACAATTCTCGGCAGCCCAGGGTAGTTATTGTGGTAGCAGGTAGGCCCATATCTTTCCTTTTGGACACTGGAGCCACATACTTGTCCTAAAATGGTTTTGGAAACACACTTCTGTTTCTCATTCCTCTTTTGCTGGGCTAGAAGAAACACCCTCTCCAGCCTTTACAATCCCCTTTTCTTCAGAGCATATTCCAGGACATTACCCTTTCCCATTCCTTCCTGGTGATTTTCTGCTGCCCAGTTCTTCTCTTAGGCAGGAATCTCATAGCCAAAGTTGGAGCTTCCATTACCATTGCTCCTGAGTCTTATCCTAAACTGCAGCTCACCTTCAGTCCTTTGCCTACTATATATTTAGACACATTCTGTGGACCCCTCTTACCCCTTACCTGCATCAGAGGTTGGTTCCTCGATCTGGTACCTCCAAAACCCCTCCAGAGCTGCCTACCACCCTCCCTTGATAATAAATCTCAAGAACCCCATTTATATCCCAGCATGAACTCAATGCCCACTTTCCTTCCAGAGCCTCAGGGGTCTCAAACCTTAAATCTCGATGTTCTCCAAAGAGATCTCTGCGCCAAACTCCCTTTTTAACACACCCATCATTGCAGCCAAGAAACCAAATGGATCCTACAGGTTTGTCCAGAATCTTTACCTCATCAATGTGGCCAAAGTCCCCTTTCATCCAGTAGTTCCTAACCGGTACACCCTCCTCTGTACCATTCTCTCACACACAACTCATTTTTCAGTTTTGGACTAGAAAGATGTCTTCTTCTTCATTCCCTCATATGCCCCCAATCCAGGACATTTTTGCCTTCACCTGAACAGACCCAGACACTCATACCTCCACATAACTTGAACTGTCCTACCCCAAAGATTTGGAAATAGTCCCCTTCTATTTGGCCATGCCCTTTCTACAGATCTGCCTTCCCTTTCACTTCCTCAATCTCAACTTATTCAATAGGTAGATGATGTTCTCCTCTGCAGCCCCTCTTTATATTTCAGTCTCACTAACACCAACATCCTCCTCAACTTTCTCACTCACCATGATATCAGGTCTCCCCCTCAAAAGTTCAGCTATCTACCCCCACAGTCACCTATCTGAGTCTTCTCATTATGCCAACCCACAAGGCAATCAACACTGATAGAAAGAATTTAATTTCTTCCCTACCATCTCCCACTACAAAGAGGAAGTCCTGTCCTTCATGTGGATGGCAGGATTTCTCCACTCTTGGATTCCCACCTCTACCCTTTTGGCCTACCCTCTCTATGAGAGGTACATATAGCTTCCTCTTCAAACCCATACAGAATCCAAACACACCACATGTCCACAGGTTCCAAGAAGCCCTCCCTGAAGCCATTCACAGAGCAAATACTTGAATCACTCAGTCTTGAACTTAATTGCCCTAAGAACTGGAAAGACCTAGCCAGAGCAGCTCTTGAGACTGCAACATTTGTGAAGTGGAAGGCATTTTTCTATGATGAATGTGAACAGCAGAGGGATCACAACCACAACACAATTGTTAACCTCTCAAATGGGTACTTGAAGAGAGAGGGAATCTAGGGTTCCTCTATGGTGCAAGCCATACTTTTCACCAAAGTGTTTTCATTAGGTATGGCTCTGTGCTTTAGGATCCTGGAGGAAGTCACTAGCTAAAGGAGGTACAGTTTCTATACAGGGCCTAAGGCAGAAAGCCAGTGAAAATTTGCCAAAGGTTATTGATACAGTAAACAAGGCAGTGCAAGGGAAACTGTCTCATGAAGGAGCTAGGGAAGCCCTAGCCAAGGAATTGATCTGGGAGGGACTAAATTAGGAACACAGAGCAGCAGTGGTGCCAATACACTAGATGACTGGATTTTAGCCACTCTAGATATAGGGGCACAAGGCCATCAAGCCACCTTAATGACCTCTGCATTCTGGGCTCTGTCCATGAGCCGCCAAAATAACTCAGATGGGTGCTGGAGCTGTGGTAGAAAAAGACATTTCTCTCAAAATTACCCTTATTGGAAAAGAGGGGACAAACAGGTCTCTGCCCATGGTGTAACAAAGACAAGGAAGGCATTGGGCTAGAGCAGAACTGTGTTTGGGGTTTTTGGCTGTAACCCCATCTGTAAGTCTGGGCTACATATTGAAATGCAAAACCTTAAATTTGAAATGAAAAACAAAGCCCTTTTCTCCAACTCCAGGACCACCTCTCCAGATTCCAACTCTGAGTTGAGACAGGTGAGCCTCCTGCCTGTATTTTCACTCCAAGGATTTAAGGCAGCCCAGATCTTCTGGAAGCTCTGGTTTTCTTTGGTAAAATACAGAACTGATTTGGAAGAGTGAAAAAAGAATATCTGTCGCAGCAGAAGAACCAGGGTCCAGCCAAGACCACAATCACGCATGTCCCCAGTAAGAAGGTGCATGGTCAGGGTCCCCTTAGATTAACACGCAGATACCCCAGGCTGGGGGAGCAACCATGGAGCCAGAGTCCAGCACCCTACAGATTCCAAATGCAGAGCCTGGAGGAGCAGAACTAGAACGGATTTAATGAGGGGGTTGGGGATGTCCCAAACCCTTGGTGGGATGATGAAATGAGGCCCCTTTGCTGCCCTGGCTGCCTGGGAGCTCACAGTGCTGAGGTACCACTTGGATTAAACAACTCCCAAAGTCCCATCCTCCCTGGGCAGCAGGGACCTGTAAACACCTGTTTCCAGGTGCCACCCCTGAGGCCCAGTGTTTGGAGTTTAATTGGATTACACTGCAGGGGTCTAGGCCACATGCCCCTCAGCTCAGTGAATAAAGATTCTGTCCTGGGCTGGATCTGGAGCCCAGGCCTTGGGTCAAGTTCCTTTTGCCAGGCCAGCGCTCAGCCATTGGATCCACAGCTCAGTGGGGTGCACTCAGAACCACGGGAGGCGTCTTGCCCAAAACCAGGCATGCGGGACTCTGGTATGCAGCCCCAGTCAGGCTCAGAGAGGGGACCAGTGTGGGCCCCTGGGGAGGAGGATGTGGCATCTTCCACAGCGATGGAGAGAACTAAAGTTCTTTTGAACGGAAGTTCTTCTCGCGGAACGACTTGTGGCAACAGTAACCCCTTTACGGAATTGATACCACTTAAATACAGCGCTTGTAGAGTGAATCCTGTCTGTGTGTTCTCACTGTCCCCGTCTTTACTATTCTGTTTGCTGTTTATACATGTGGCCACCATGTGTCGCTATTTCAATAGAATGAATCTTTTGGAATCTAAGCTAGAAAACATAACATTCTTTTATAATTACTTGTGATTAGTTCCTAGTAGAAAAACAGCTTAGTAAATGCCTACTGTTTTAAACCCCTTTTGTAAAAATTATTATGAACCAAGAAAAGGCTGTTAGAGCCTCTTTGTAATTGAAAAACACTTCTTTTGTTTTCAGAGTAGTTTAAAATAGTTACATGGAAGTTCATTAGGGTAAAGTCCTTTAGGACTTGCATCTGGCTATGCCTGCCTTTTTTCTACCCCTAGGTTGTAAATAAGACCATGATAGATTAGTGCTTTGACATCCAGGCAGCTGTGCAGGTGTGCAGAGGAATGGCTGCAAGGAATTCTTAAGAAGATGAATCAAGTCCAGATTACTGCAAATAAACTTAACAAGATTGTAGGAAGTTCAAAAACAGCATGTATGTGATCCCTGTTTGTGTAAAACCTTGAGATGTTGGGTAAAAGATAAAATTGTTACTGCTTCCCTGGGTCTGGTGACTCTATGTAACCACAAGAAAGAATATGTGCTGCCTTGCAATGTGCTTATATACTTGCAAAAAAAAAAAAGTAAAGAGAGGATTTCTGCAGCCTGACTCGTGTTGATTTCCTTCCGTCTCTCTTCCACTTTCTTCACTAGCACTGTTGGGATTAACCCTTCCATCACTGCGGAGACTGGCCCCCTGATGAGGCCATGGTGCCCTAAGAGGGCAAGTCACCAAAACCTAGAACTTGGCGCCTTTTATGTGCAACAGGGAAAGCAGCACTGGGATGGAGCACAGAGGGGCCGAGCTGGAAAGAAATGGTGCAGGTGGAGCAAGAAAAGGGCCCCGGGTCAAGCAGGGTGACGGGCCCCACCCCAGGGCCTCAGGTACTTGCCTTACCCACGCTGAGACTCTTTGGCTTCAGAACCCCTCCAAGACCCTCTCCATGCCGCACCACGGCCTGTCTCCCCAACACTAGGTTGGCATAGATGCCCTTTAATGTCTCCCCCACTAGCACCCGCTTCTTGACCCCTCCCAATTCTGAGCTGGGACCCCTCCCCAACTACATGCCCCGTGTCCCTCTACCCATTCATGGGCAGATCCCCCAGTCTTTATAAGGAATGTCCCCTGGCCCAACCTAACACGGTTGTGACCTCCCTCCCATACACACACTTTTAAAGACACGCAGCGTGATGCCCGTGTCTCCCCTATGAAAGCCCACATGTTCCTTCCGGATCTATCTTTCCCAACACGGGCTTGAGTCCCCTTCCCCAGCCATGGCCTGTCATACACACTAAGACACAGTCCCCCCCCCAACATGGTCGTAACCCTCTGCTGAGACTCTTATCCTTTACCCTCCCCATATGGCCTTCTCAGGCCTACACTTCCTGTAAAGTACCCTGTCCGACCAGGTGCCCAGTTTGAATCCCCAAGCACGCCCCTCACCCCCTCCCTCATGGTGCTGGTAAGTCCCAGGGACATTCTAAGCCACTGCTGTCCAGCTTCTAAGCCCCTCTCTCCCCTCCCCCCAGCACTGAAGGTCCCTTCAAAACTAGGGACTGCCCCTGCACCCGGGCACCATCCCTTCTCCTCCTAAGTTATTTCTAGTCCACTCCTGAGCACTTTGGTTCACCTGGTGTCAGCTTCTTGGTGCTCTACTCTAAGCCACCCCCTAGTCCTTCCTAGAGCATGTTCATCCCCCTCACTATAGAACACGCCCCTTGCACATCCCTACCTTATGGCGCTGTCTCCCCCTTGACAGGCCCTTTCTTATAGAATTAAGTTGCAGCCCAATACACACGGAGTATAATAGTTAATAACCACATGGGACAAAAAACTAGTAAGAGAAGGATACAAATTATAGGACCCTTAAGCAGAAGACTGTTAACCATGGAAAAACCAATCTCCCAACCCTAACCAATAAATGACTTGTTTCTAATTTTGTTAATCTCCGGTTTGATCTCATCTACCTGTTGTTGGATAACGTTTTTCTAGAATAATCTGTAATATTAAAAATAGCACATGTCGCTTAGGGAATTGTTGGCAACCCTAGTGAAGTTTTTTTTTTTTTTTTTTTTTTTTTGGTACCGGGGATTGTACTCAGGGCTACTCGACCTTGGGCCACATCCCCAGCCCTTTTTTGTTATTTTATTAGAGACAGTGTCCTCACTGAGTTTACTAAGTGCCTCGGCCATTGCTTGAGGCTGCTGTGAAACTCGCGATCTTCCTGCCTCAAGCCTCCCAAAGTGAATGGGGATCTACAGGCACTCGTGCGCCACTGACACCGGGCTGCCCAAGGTGATGTTGTAATAAAAGAAAGTCAATAGTCCGCCTCTATTTCTGTAACATTGAGTTTCTAAATTTTTTTCATCTCTTGATCTAATTTCATTGCCAAAACTTGTGCAGTAAGATTAGCTGTTTTGACTAAAACTACAGGTTAAGTTTGTGATTTTCTTCTTTGTATTCTTACAACTAGACCTGAAGTGGCAATAAGAAACGCGTGTTTGCAATTGTAGAGTATAGTGGGTCTAGGAGGATTAATTTTGTCATTGCAGTTGGTGGGCAGACTTCGGGCCAATTCGGTTGGCGGAGCTGTCAGGGATGGCAGTAAAGGAAAGATCCGTCCAATAGTACAAGATCCCTAGTCCTCCTAGCTTTCCGGCCATCTTGACGGCTACTTTTGGTTCGGGGGCCCGCTCCCGCATCTAAGCGCAGGAAGATGGTGGCCGCATAAAAAGACGAAAAAAGTCTCTGGTAGGCGATCAACTCTCGGCTCCAGCTTGTTATGAAAAGTGGAACCGAATGTTCTGGGGGTACAAACAGACTCTGAAGATGATCAGGACAGGGGCAAAGCCCAAAGCTGGTCATTCCTCGCCAACAATTGTCCAGCTTTGAGGATAAACTGAAATAGAGTACATATGCCATGTTGGCCCTACCTGGTGTCCCTCACTACTGTGGCAATAATAATTGAATTGGGCACAGCATGTGGAAAAGTACGATAGAGTGTGCACGCTGTCTAATCATTGATCCAGGTAGAAATTTCTGATATACTTAGAAAGGCTTGCCAGAAGAGACTGGTGAAAAGTAAAAATTTGCAAAATTTTTCTTTAATAAAATTTTGGCAGAAGCTTTGATTTAAAAAAAAAAAATAAAGGGATCCCAGAAAAGTTTGTACGGCATCGCCTGGAAGTTTGCTTTATTTACAGAGAAAAAACCATCCTGTTGGCAGTCATTTTGCCATTGGGTAGAGGTGATATTTGTTTTTTTTTTTTTTTTTTTTTTCTTTTTTTTTACATATATTTTTTTTTCTTTTTTTTTCGATAGAACAATTGGGGAGGGGGGAATAGGGGAAGGATGCCATTCTATGTATAAACAATGCTTTTGGAATAACAGTGAAGCTGGCAAAAGCCTGGCTCTGACATGGTATTACTGGCCTGTCTTGCTGTGTTGCTCTCTCACCAGTTGACTTTAAACATAGTCAGTACTATTTTTCAGATAGACCTCAGAAGATTGTTATGTTAGACAATTGATGGATGGAGATTACCTTCTTGTACCACAGACAGGAACATTTTGATCTTATTAGTGTCAACAGCCAATTGTATCACATAAAGTTTTGAGTAGTTACAGAAATTTCTGGGGAGCTCACAGAAACATCCACCTTTTAAGTATGTTTTGAATAAGCAGTAGTATCTATTGGGGCCCCTTTATTTAGCTTAGTTTACAGGGAATTACTGTCCTGAATCTTGAGGGTGAGAGGCAGTATTTATAGAGATATTAAAATTGTATATTTATCTCTTCGAGATTGGTCTGTAAGGATTTTTCCCATGGTCCCTCTCTGAAATACCGGACTAATAAATTTCTTGGTTATCTTTATACCATTTGTTTGGGCCAATTACTGGATCTAGGCAAGAGTAAGTACACATTTAGTATTAGTGGAGATCCTGCACTAGCAGGTCTTTCTTGGGATACTGATGGGGTTGCAAGGTTTGTTGAGGCCTGAATAGCTTAAACATACAGGATACATGTATTCTTTAAAGGGCAAAAATTATTAGCATTAATGCTTTTATAATAACAGGAAAAGCATTAAGAATCTAGTAGACAAAATAATTTATCCCTTAGTAATTTTTTTTTTTTTGTTGGTACGGGGATTGAAACTCAGGGCACTTGACCACTGGGCCACACCCAGCCCTTTTTAGTTTTTGTATTTTTTATTTAGAGACAGGGTCTCACACTGAGTTGCTAAGTGCCTCGCATGCTGGAGGCTGGCTTTGAACTCACGATCCTCCTGCTTCGGCCTCCCAAGTGCTGGGATTACAGGCGTGGGCACCACCTGCGCCGACGTTAAAACCTTACTTATTTTAACTTTAAAAGGCACACACTCAGTTATTTTTTCACCTCTGCGCTGCTGGATTTTTTTATAGTGAGTTCTTTCCTCCTATGGTTTCGGTGAGGTGCCTTCTTTAGCTGTGAGTTGATGAATACAGGCAGGAAAAATACTCCAGCAACTTTCGTTGGCAGTTGTAGGTGTGCGGGAAAATCACGATTTAAGGGCCCTCTCCACCATGGGACTCAAGGTCTGTTAGTTCTTTAACGTCGTATCAAGCACAGCATAACCTGGTTGGAAGGAATTATTCGGGCAGTCTGTGTCTGTCTTATCTTCCTTGGGATACAAGTGTGCAAGGCTCCTTGTCGTGATAATAATAGGGAGTGAAAAGCAAGGCAATCTCTCCCTCTTACAGGAACGTTCGTTAGACAAAAAATGGCGCCCGCGATGGTTATTTCTATCTCCCGATTCTCACTGTTTTTTTTCTGTGTGGCCCACTAGGGGCTCAAAAAGTTTAGCTATTTAAACATAAAATTCTGATCACACAAATTACATTGGGAAGTCTGTGTCAGGAGCTCGTATAGCCAATATTTCATTAGTACCATGAGGTTCAAACAGGTTTATAATCTAGACATTATGGCTTGTAAGTAATCGATTACAACTTGTGGACTCGCCCGTTCCCTTTTATTGCTGTGCCCCATAGTTCAGACTTTTCTAAGTTATAGTTATAAGGGTTTTAAGTTATTAGTTAATAAGACCGTTCTTGTGATTGATAATGGGATTCTTTTATCTTAGGTAAGTTTAGCGATAGTAGTTTAAGATTTATTGATATAAGCTTTCCATTAGTAGAGGACCCCTTAGATCTAACACCTGGATCAAAGGATAAAATTACCTGTTAGCTTAAACTTTCTGGGAAATAGTTGTGCTTCCTTCTTTTCTAATTCAGGATTACAAAGTTATTTATAGGGGAACAATAGTAAAGCTGAGTTCAGTCAAGGTATAGCTATGATGTATTAGGGCAATCAAGGTGTTGGGACATTGTGAGTGATCTTAAAGGGCTGTATAAACTAAGTTTTAGGTAAAATACAGTTTTTGTTCTTGACATTTAAGATTGATGCAATATATGCTTTCTTTACGTTTTTAGATAAGTTTAATCAGTAATATAGTACTTAGAACAATTTCCTGTTTCTTCCCTCACGAATGTATAGCCCTGAAATTCCTTAATGTAACTTGTTTCCTTCATCAATGTATATACTCTGAAATTCTTTAATGTAACCTCTAAAAGCTGTAATGCAAAAGACTGTGCTGTCTGAGCTATAAAAACTCGGGTGAAAGAAGTAATGTTAGAGTTAGCCCTCCAGGACTTGTGTGGCTGCGTGGTTCTTTCTCATCACCCATCCTGCCGACGTCCTCGACCCCCCCAGACGGGAGCTGGTCCCCGGCATGTGTCCAACGGGCTGTGCCAGCCTGGACCTGGGAGGAAAAGATTCTTATCTATGATTAGTTTGTAGTCCTGTTTTGATTTGTTTCTGAGATCTGGAATATATCTCACCAAGGATCTTGGGTGGTACTCTGGGAACCAAAGGTGGTGCTTCTGCCCATACAATTATTTTATAACGGGGTAAATATTTTTCCCGAGTTAGGAATGCAAAAGGGCCTTTAAAAGAGGCAAAAAGGCAGGAGATCAACCCAGGTACCACCAGTCTCAAGTATTAATTTAGTCAAAAGTTTTCTTTAATGTTTCTATGCATTTTTTGTTACCTTTTCTGAAACTTTGAGGATGGTATATACATATGTAATTTCCAGTTTATATTAAAGGGGGCTCTGGAAATTAATTGAGATAATTGGCCGTGAAGGGCCGGGGGGCCATTGTCAGACACAAAGTTAGTGGAGGCCTAATCTAGGTAAACAATCTCAGTTATTAGTTTTTTAACTACTATTTGTGCTGTTTTTGTTCAAAGTTGGAAAGGCTTCTACCCAACCTGAGGACAGTTTCAACAAAGGACTAACAAGTATTTATATCTATATATTCCTGGTTTAATTGTAGTAAAAGTCCAATTCACAAAATTTACCAGGTACAGTACCTTGACTTCTGTTTCCCTGTGGAAGATGGTTCTTTCTTAGCATTTTACCTTGTTGCACATGTCATGCAAGCGATTTGAGATGTTCTATGGAGTATATCCTCGGGTGTCCTGGGGAACCAAACGTGGTGGGTGAAATTAGTTCTGAAGTCTTCTTGGGGGATAAAATGCATTGCCTGATGAAGATCAGTAAAGCATTTTCTTCTGTAAAAGATTAGGCATTGCAGATTTTCCCATCTGGGAGAGTTCACCCAGCCGTGACAGTTTTGTTGGGCTCACCATAGAGGAGATATAAGTTTATCTCTTCAGTAGTGTATGAAGGAGTTTCTTCCTCAATTTAACTGGGAGTGTTTGGGCATTTTTGAGAGTTCAAGAATGAAGTTTGGGGCAATTTTGATTTCCCAAAGGCTATTTCTCTGGCTGTCTTGATCGGCCTAAGTTATACCCTTGGGTCTGGGGGCTATTGTCTTTAAGGTGTCCAGGCCAGTGGGTTATAATAGCCAGTTTATCTGGCAACCTGATATCCTCCTAGTAATTGAAGGATTTCTTGTTTATTTTTGATTAGTCTTTCCATCTGAAGTTTTTAAATTCCCCTTTTTTGCTATTGTCTGTCCATGCATCATGTACTGTAGGCAAAAGCATAACGGCTGGCTGTCCGTGTGTAAATGTTTACATATGTTTTTCTTCTGTCCATCTCAATGCCTGTGTTACTGCAATGCATTTTTGCTGTTTGGGCTGATGGAGCCTCTGGGCAAAGCCTGTGCCCAGATAAATTTTTTTTTTGGCCCGTAAAATATTGCCGCTCCCGCATACCTTTATTCCATCACCGGGACATAAAATGCTACCATTGGTGTAAAGGTCTGCGTTCTCCGTTGGTGAGAGGAATGTCAGGCAGGTCATGGTGCGGGTACCTTGGATGACATCCGAATGCATCTCTGAGCAGTCATGAATTGGCTCCTCTGAGGTCTATCATCAGGGCAGCAGGGTAATGCCTATATTGATTGCCAGGGGATTTACTGAAGAGTCAATCTGTCCTTGTCTAGGGGGAGAGCCTGGTACGAGTGAGACAGACATTTGACAGCCATTGAACTGGTGGCATCTTTCAATAGGGTTTCCACTGTTGTGAGGGGCAGTCACAGTGAGGGAGTTCTTGGCCTCCAGGAGAAAGCTTATCCTGTTTTCTTTGTACCAGTATCACAGTAGTTGCTATGGCTCATATATCAAGGGGGACCATCCTGATGCTACAAGATTCCAGCCTTTTTGGAAATGTAGGCAATTGGTTCTTTTCCATGGCCCCTAAATTTTTGGGTAAGAACTTCTTTAGCAATAACCCTTTCTTTCATGAACTTAAAAAGATGGACGGCTTAGATATATCGGGGAGGGGCTAAGGCAGTGCCTGAACAGAGCCTCTTTTAAATTTTGAAGGCCAATTTATTTTCCTCAGTCCAAATTTAAGGTGATTTGCCTCCTGTAGTTGCAGTTATAATGGACTTGGCTATTTCAGCAAATCAGGTATCTAAAGGCGGCTAGTATCCCCCAAACAAAAAAAAATTGCCCTAGAAAGAAATTCACTAACCTGCATTTTTTGTTGGTTGGGGGTTGTGATCTTCATTATGGCTTCTATGCAGGTTTGGGATAACAGTCTTTTCCCTTTCCTCAGACTCATTATCTCAAATAAGTTTACCAGAGAGGGAACAGATTTTTTACCCTTTTTCTTGGAGGACTCGGTACCCCAATTGAGCCAAGTTTCCTAGGCAAACCCCGGGGTGGCCCTTATAACATTCCTCTTTGTCTTTTTGCTGCTAACAGGAGATCATCCACATATTGGAGCAAGGTTACCTCAGGGTAACTTTACTTGCGAAACCAGTTCTCAGTATCTTGATTGAGGGGAATTTCTCTCAAAGAATAGTGGAAGAATTTTTTAAATTCCTGATGGTAGTCTGAAGCTCCAGGTTCAGTTGGTCACCGAATATCTCCCATCTCCAAATCAGGGGGTCCGATTCGAAAGCGAAGAGTAGGCTGTACTCAGTTTTGACAATAGGGATGGTGAGGACAATGCATCTTTCATAATTTAATTACAGTATAACCTGTATCGCTCTAGGTCGGGCAACAAACTGAAGCAAAGTCGTAGGGGTTAGGGGACAGTTGGGGTGTATAGTTTCAACCCCATTTGTCTCTTTTCCCTTAAGGTCCTGTACTGGTCATGTAATCTTGAGTCCCAGTCTTTTGGAACAGGGCCAACAAGCGGGGTGTTACCTACGCCGATTGACATCTAATTTAGTATCCCTACTTCTAGGAGGACGCCTGTTGTGGGTTTTAATTCATTCTTCTTTGGCTTCAAAACTGATGGGGTATTGTTTAAACACGGATGGGCATAGCACCAGAGATTGTTAGTTGTATTACAACTGGTGGCACCACTGACTCAGCTAGCCCTGGGAGGTTATCCTCAGCCCAAACTTTGTAGGAATTTCTTTGAATTAATAAATTTTTCTTCTTTTTCTTTTTGAAGTTTGGATAGGATTTTGAAAAAAGCAGATCTAGTCCTCTCTTAATGGGAGGGTTATATAGTTAGGGGCCTTTGCAGGATTCCCCATTTTTCTAATATAGGCTATATCTCCAGAGAAAAGAAATAGTTGCCTGGATAAGTTTCGCTTATAAGGTCCCTGTCCCAGCAAACAGGAAAGGGCCATTCAGGGTATAACAATGAAAGAGTGAAGTTACAGTTCCTCGTCCTATGTTAACAGTCTGGTCTGTAGTCATTTATATATTTTTTATTTGTCTTGTTGCCCCTTGCACTTTCATGGTTTTCATTAGTGAGTGGGTCCTATGGGCTTCTGTAACACTGAATGTGATGCTCCTGTATCTACTAGGAAATTTACAGGTTGGCCCCCAATTGAGAAATTTACCATGGGCTCTCGGGAGCCGAGTTTGAAAAAGCCATGGCCACCCCTATTCTTTCTAAAAGTTAAAACTGGTTTTGGCTGAGGAGCTCTGGCCTGATGGATCGGGGGCCAAGCTCTTCGGATTACGTTGGGGGGTCACTCAATTTTTCCAATGTCCAATTTCTTTGCAATAAAGCACACTGGTTTTGTAGCAGAGTAAGACCGGCTTTTTGTTTTTGTTGTATGTGGTCTGCCTTTGTCTAGGATTTGAAGTCTTCAGGAAGGCTGTAATGCGGCCACTGTGGCCCTGTTTACTTTCCTTATCAGCTAGGATTATCTAGGCTATTATCTATTTTCAAGCAACCTTTTGGCTAGTTCAAATAATTCTGACCTAGTTCTTTCCTGGCCAAAGGCCATCCATCTTATCTTTTGAATCTTTTTACAGATGAACTGGGGCTGATCTGAGTCACATAAAGCCAGAGATTAATCAACCTTGTGGCTTGTCAGGTCTCCTCAGGTCTATAGGAGTATATAGAAGGTTTATGACCTCCAGGAGGCCGCTTCGAGAAATGCCTGAAGGCGATTCATCTGGCCCCTGTCTTTACATCTGCTACCTTAGAAAGATTTGTGGGTTTTCAATGCTGCCCTCTTAAGGCCCTCTAACAGAGTCTGGTGGTTGCTCATCCGAGTGCTCCTCCTACAATTCAGTTGTCCCATTAGTCCCAGGCTTGGGCTTCTCATAGGTAAAGCTCATTTCAATCACTTCTGTTTTTCTTTCATCACTTGTAAGAGCACTTATCCCAGGCAGTGCTTTAGCCGCTTCTGCCAGGATTCGCTCCCTTTCCTCCGTGAGTGAAGAAGAGTATGGAGAAATCTGCTTGACAGTCCTCCCAGCTGGGGATGTTGAATTAAAGAAAACGGGAATCAACCAGAGAAAATCAAGGAACTAAGGATCCATGCTTAAATGGGGGAGTCTGGTTTTTCCAGATTATAAAGGTCTGTTGTGGAAAATGAGTAACAGTACAACGTAGCACCCTTCTGGAATTCTGGCAGAGCAGCAGAAGTAATGGGGGCCGGAGTCGGCTCCCACTTTAGGGATATTAATAGAAAATGGAGCCGGCAGGTCCGGCCCAGGAGGAAGCAACTGAGTCAGGCCTTCCATAAAGGGTGGGCCCTTGTCGGATATGGGAGAGGAGAAAGAACAGGGGCGTTGGCTCTTTGGGAAGACTAGAGTTGGAGGAGTGTGGTTGACGCAGGGCTGATTGAGGAAGCGGTTGAGGGGAGGGAGAGGGAAAAATCGGTGGGAGTAAGTTAGTGGAGAGCAGCTGCAACTGCACCCGCGGTAGAGGATAAAGAGGAGCCGAAGCAATCTGGGGATTTAGGAGGGGGAATCCTCCCAGAGGAGTCCTGTAGGACAGGGCTCTTAGTGGATTTAATGGTTTGTGTTTGAGGCGACCTCTGGGGGACTTTCTTCTAGCCATAACCAGGGCTTGCCCCCTCCCTGTTCCGTTCTGCGGCCATCCAAACCTTCATCCAGGCAGGGGGGAATTCGTTGTTGCTTCTGCCCAGGGTAGAATATATCCTATTTCGATTATCTGGGTGGCCAGCCAGGATTACCAATGAGTGAAGTTAGATATAGGCCCATGCCACTTGGGGATCAAAGGTGCCCTCGGGGGGGCCAGCCGACTCGAAGGTTGAGCCATTCTACCTCACAGCATGTTCAGAGGGGTTTCTTGGTGATGGGATAATTATAATCCTGGCTTAACAAAAATGGGGATAAGTTTGTCAAAAGTTCTGTAACAACACAGTTCAAAGGAAAGTATTTCTGGCTTACTTGTCTTATAACCCATGTTGTTTAATTTTTACAATTTACAATCAGAGAAGACCACACAATGAGTAAGCAGAAAACACAAAACAAAAAAACAGAACCACAGGGACAATACACAATAAGAACATGAAACCAGGCAGCCCATAATCAACAAGAGGAGCAGTTTGCAACGTCTCTGCTAATGCTCCGGACAGGAGTGTCGTATGTGCCTCGTCAGGCACCTCTCTGTCCCTCAGTGGGAATTCCTGACAGAACCAGATACGCACGTGCTACCTCTCACTACTGCCCTGGGACAGGGACAGTATGTGCCTCAACCAGGCACCTCACTGTCCCCAGAAGAGTTTCTCAAAACCAGCTACCAGGGAAGGTTACTAGGGGCGCACTTAGCTGTGGAGGTTTTTTTCCACTGGATGCTTGCTAATTTTTTTTGATGAGGCAGTTTCACCTCCCGTAGCTTCAAAGGGACTGAAGGCACACTGAAGGAAGCCCTAATTAGGAAGGGCTGTTGTAGCTAGCAGGAAGCCATAAGTTCCACACTTGATAGGTTATGTTGACGCACTCTGTATGGCACCCGCAAAACCTGAAGGGTATATAACCGGGTGTGAAAAGCGCGTCCGAGTTTAGCGAGATCGGAGAATTCAGTCTAGTCCGGGCAGTTCACTCGGAGGACGGTCAGAAGAATCAAGAGCGGCCACAGAACGTAGGCAGAGCGGGTTACAGATAGAGAAATACCATGCTAGAAGAAAGGTAAGGACTGGCCAGAGTTAGGCCGAGGTCTCCAGAGGACTGGTCTGTAGTAAGGGCCGAGGCTCCCGAGGAAGACAGAAGACAGAAGAAGGAAGAAAGAAGATGTGAAAGAAAAGAAGCCTCTAGTCTTTCTCTAAGCTAAAGCTCTATCTTAAGCTACTCTACTCTAAGCATAGAGAGAAAAGCTAAGCTTCTATCTTTCTGTACTCTAAGTCTACTCTAATCTAAAGCTACAGAAAAAAAATTTCTTTTCCCTCTTCTCTAAGCTCTAAGAAAGTAGAAGTAAAAGTAGTAAAAGCTTAACTCCTGCCCCGAGGAGTTTTTCATCGCCAGGTATTTCAAGGTACCAGGTAGCTTACCAGGCAGAGTTACAGCACACCCTTGGGGCCTTGAAAGGTCTCGAAGGTGCGCACCCCCTAGGGTTAGCACTCCGCCCCGGAAGTCCCCGATAGTGAATTGAAGGTCCAGCTTCAGAAATTTGTACTAGTGGTCTGAATCTCGCTGGGGGCCTCCAAAAATGTTTGATCCAAGACGCAAAGCAAAAAGACCACAACTCCAATTTTAATTAAAGCAAGCTTTTTATTGTATACACATCAAAGGACAGCTGGCCAGGGCTGCCCCTCCCGAACATTGGGCATTGGGGGTCAGCCCCTCTCTCAGGGAAGACAAAGTTTTTTTAGTTCAAAGAGTTACAAAAAGATCTTGTTGGAACTTACCAGCTAAACAAGGTCAGATGTGTAATTCAAAGCAATTTGAAAACTAATCACCTACATGGCATTAGCATTCAAAGGAAAAAAAGGGGAGTGTAGGGCTTCAAACCCCATATCCAAAAGTTTATGAGGCACCGTTAGTTTGAGAGAGAGAGAGTTGTTATTCTGGTCAAGGAAAGCCAGGCCTGAGTGAGCTCAAGGGCCCCCCCAGGCCTTGTGCATGAATGCCAGACAATAAAGCTCAAGCCAAATAAGTATCCTAGCTATTTCATAAAAAACTGAAGTGGGCTTTTCTGTTCATAACGTTCTTGACAGGATGATTCTCAGTCTTAAGATGAAATTTAGGCTGGTTTATCATCCAGCTCCTGGGCTCAACCCCTCCGAGCTTCAGATTCGCTTGTGCCCAATACTAAGGCAAGCCCCGGTGCCTTCCCCAGAATGGTCCAACCTCACTCTAAAACACACCATGTCCTACTTCTTGGCCTCAGAGTTCCACATTCCTTCCCAGAAAGAGTTGTTGCCAACACCTCGACAGCATGGCCTTACCCTTCCCCCTACACTAAAAAAATTGCATGCAGACACCTGATTTTCTCCTTTACACGCTGCCCACCATGTTTTGTGTCCTTTTTTTTCCTACCTATCATTAGGGACACGCAGGTCTCGATCCTCGTTCCTCCAGGCCTGTCACTGTGACCCTGTGTGTCCTAGGTCCCTCCAACTTAGGAGACTGAGCCTCCTATCCCTCATCCTCACTGGTGCTGCCTGTCCCCACTTCCCTGCACACTTTGGAAGGCTTCGTTCCCAAAACATATCTTCTATATTACCCTCCCAGGAGGGCTTTGTCCCCTCCCCCACACACTGTAAAGTCACAAGTTTACTCTGCGCCGCTCCACCCTTCTATGGATGCCCCTATACCAGCAGCTTCCTGGACTGTCAAGTTTTCTGGGTTCCTGGGGCTGGTAGAGCCCAAGAACCTGCCTACGGACCCTCAAGCTCGCTTTTAAGAGTGGCCCACTCTTGTTGCTCCAGGCTGTGGTGGAGCCTCACCTCCTGTTCAAATTCTCCCAGGAAAATCTTGTCTGCTGGCTAACGTGCTATCCTTTGGGTTGCTTTGAATCCATCATCTGTGGTTTTATAAATCCAAGAGTCCTGTCGAGGCCAGATCCTCCAGACACCCTGCTCTCCTCTTGGCAAAGACCTTGATTGCTCGGCACACTAAGGGCAAAAGTATCTTCCTGGCCCCTAGATGGACCAGTAAAAGGCAGGGCCTGGGTCTGATAACCCCAACTTAGAGTGTGCCATTGTTGGCCTGCCATTTACTTGAAAAATTGAGGATCAATGACCTTAACATAGGAGGAGCATTTGTAAGGAGGGAGGAGATTG